>LPNX010977091.1:0-213390 GCA_001517045.1 Pseudotsuga menziesii | reverse complement strand
TCCAGTATATGTCAGACATTTCCAGCCACTATGGAGATCTTGATCTATTGTATATCTTTAGCCTTTGTGGAGATCATGGTCCTTTGTATATCTTCATCATGGAGTTTTTGATCTATGTATATTGTACGTGGCGATGACCACATATGTGTTATCATGTTTCATGCCTATTCATGGCCATTGTACTCTTATGTATCCGGGACTGCTATATGTATTTGCAGTTATATGCAGAGTTGTATTATTGTACTATGCTGATTGGGTGGCTAGTCTTCCATTTGGGTACCTTCATCACTCACTTCTGGGATGGACTTATAATGTATTTCGGCCATCGTATAACCCCTCTGATCTCATACATTAGGGGGCATCTGTTATAGCAAATTTCACCACACTAGGTGAATCACACATTGTATGGCCTTCCCCTATCCCGCTGCAGACTCATTAGCCCCTATGGACTACTTTTTGTCTTTTGATGTGTCCTTGATCATCCCTAAAAACATAAGAAAAGTGATATATGCGGCTTTTACCCCGATAACCGCGTACATACATGGATATTCTGCATATAGTCACGTACATCGGGATGTGTACATAATCCAAATCCTTTTGGAGCGTTCCTTGACTTGGATCCGACTCATATGACTCCTGGCCTTCCATATGCCTTGAGATCACACGAATTCAACCTTTCAGTATCCCTTTGAAAAGATATATAAGGAACCCCTTGAGACATTGAAAGCATAAGAGAGAATTGAGAGTAACGAAACTATAGTCCATTGTTGCCAGAACTTATGCTTGAGTCTGCATCCCTTTGTCCCTTGGAGCACTGTTGTGTTCTTCCCAAGCTTGCCTTTTGCTAGTGAGCTTGCTATCTGAGTGATGGAGGATTGAGGTGGTGGAGGCCCAAGTGCGGGATTCAGTTTCTCCGGTTCGCAGACGTGCCGTCAGAGGTTGTCACTTGTAATCTCTGATTCATATTAATAGAAATATCTTTTCCTGTCCAGTAATGTGTATTTGAATGAATATTGTACCCATTGGAATATGTCAAATGCTTATACATTATTGATTATATATGCTAGAATAGATCTAACACCATGATATATAGTATGATTGTATTGTTTACTTATTGTTGAGGAAGTATTATATCAATTCAAGCTGAAGATTGGAAAGCTCAACGGGGATCTACTTCAACCGTCCGGAATAAGGTACGAGGTTTGATCCTTTAGTGCTAGACATTTTATTTCTATTGCATATTGGGAAAGATTGATTTCTAGAGTCTAGCTGTCTGTTATGTACCCCAAGCCATAGGAATTTCTCTCCGTAACAGGAATATGCGCAAAAGATGTCACCTACGTAGAAAAGGGAAACTACGTGGAAGGAAGATGCAACAGGGTAAAATAGTAGCACAAGTGCAAAATAACAACTGAAAGCGATAGGATGATCGTGGGTGTTGAAGTCAGCTTAAGTCAGTGGATGCCACACGAGTGAACGCATGCCGTAAATAAGGTCATTAGTGCCTCGTGTCAAGTCATGATCGCCACAGCTGTAGCTTGAGGGGCGACTGATGGTTATAGTTAACGAACTGCCTATATGCATTCAACCCTATGTGGTCATGTAAAATAGTATAAATAAGAGGGATTCACTAGTTAGAAGGTTGCTTTTTGGTGGCTTTGGAGGTTGCTTTTAGATTGGTAGTTGTTATTAGCTTACTTTGTGGGGGATTTCTAGATCACTGTTAGTTGCTTTAGGTGAGTTAGTAGAGGGAAGTTGGGAGATCCGAATGGTAGATTAGTCAAAAGTCTGTAGGATGCAGTGTGCAGTAGTACAATAGAAGAGAAGCTCTGCTAGAGAGGTGCAGAGGCAAGAAGAGTTGATCCAGGCCGTGTGCAGATCAGTAAATGGTAGCAGTAGATTAGGAGAAATAAGACAGAGAGCATGAGAGAAAAAGACAGTCTGAGCAGAAAGCTAGATCTAGGATAGTCTGCAATCAAATGCAGGTTTAAGGCGCCATATATTTCACATGCCAGATGAAGAGTGCCTTGTGTTTTTTCCCATATGGGTTTCCATGTGAACTCCCCTGTGTGTTGATGATTGACTGTGTATGTTTGTTTATGTTTATGATGCAAGTCATGTTATGGTTGAATGAATGTCGCACTGTTAATAAAAGTCCAAATGCATGAATAGGTTACTATGCACAACTTTTGAATATTAGTTTATGGTTGCAGCGCAATCGTTGTTGCGCGTCTGTTATATTGCGCACGTCTATTATCTCATGTTTATATTCTGTTATGTTTGCAGTACTAAGGCTGAATCTATGTTGTGCCATTAGTAGTTAAGAAAGTATATGCGCAGTGTGCACTACAGTTCAGCGGAAATGACTCCATCCTCGCGACTTGGTCGTGTGCCAAGGTACTATAATCCCTCAACAAGCCGCAGAAACATGGTTCCGGTGGTTACCCATCGAAGAGATATCTCAAGTGAGGATGTGCCTGCTTTGCGGGTGTTTCTGATGGGGCTTGCTCTGTCAGGACGATATCTCGGGTGTTTGTTGGGTTGACAGGATGCGTAGAACCTAGGTCACACAAGTTAGGAAAAGTGGCCAACATGGGACGATCCAGGCTATGTGCGGATCACTAAGTAGGATTAGAGTATAGTATAAGAGAAAGAAGATCAGAGAGTATGAGAGGGAGGAAGGTATGTAAAATATAGAAGATAATATCTTGAACAGATTCTGTAGCTTTGTGTACAGACAAAAGGTGCATCTATTTCCTCATGCCAATTCCATATGAAGAGCACCTTGTGGTTTTTGCCCAGATGGGTTTCCACGTTATATGTTGTGTATATGTGTGAATGTTGAGTAGCTTAGTTAAGTACCTACTTATAGTGACAATTGGTTGATTGGACGTTACTGTGTTGCAAATGGTTAAATACATGATTGTTGTACTATAACAATGAATATGAATATATTCTCTGTTACCACCACCAAACCACCTACCCGGTCTTCGTTGAAAACCTTGGCTAGAGCCTAGGAACTAAAACACCCTCCCGCACAAACTGCGGAAACATGGTTCTGGCAGTTAACTGAGATATCTTGGGCTTTGTTGTGTTGGCCAAGAAGGGACTGAACCTGGGTCGCAGAGAGAAAATCCAACAAATGGTTTTTTTGTTGAGACCTTAAAGTGTTGTGGTGAGGGATATGTTATGGAAACCAATGAAACCGGAGATCCAAGACTGGGTGGACGCTAAAGAGCTAGAGTTTGCATGAAAAGAAAGTGAAGGATCTTGGTGGAAGCCAACGAAATGGTTAGAACAATACATTTATTCAGACATTCATGAGATTTTATATGTTGAGTTTCCCATTGTGTTGAACGAGTGGCTGTGTAAGCTAGAAACTCAGCAACAAAATTTCCAAGGAGGAGAACTGAAAGAGTGGAGGTCGTTCTTAATCAAGTGGCTGAAAATATTAAACAATTCTATATCAAGGGATGTCGACTTTTGGGTAGACAGTATCCTAGAATGATATATTACTAAGTTTGATGTTGACACAATAAAATCATACAATGAGGCAAAGCGAAAAAAATTTCAAGTACCATGCAACATATATCTATCATCTTTAAAGACATGGATAAAAATGCTTTTATGTGGAAAAGGAATTCTGCAATTGATAGACTAAATATCAAACGGTGGCTATGTCTCAGCAGAACCCTAGAGTGAGATGTTCCCAAGAGAAAGTGGAACTAAACTACAACCAGGATTTTTAAGAAGCGAAAGAAGATTCAGGTCCAACAAGAGACAAAAAACTATGTTCGAGTGAGGGAGTTGCAGCACAGAGCAAGAACAAGAAGGCTACAAGTTTACATCGTACTTAGACGAAGGATCTTGTGACGAGGAAGAGGAATATCAGTCGATCTCAAAAGGCGACGAAGAGTTTCAGGAGTCGACTAAAGCTCTAGAACAAGAGCGTGTGCACAACTCACCTACAGTACCATAGGTAAGATCACAACACCTGTCTCCAAGTATTTATATAAATACAAGTAGTACTAACGCTATAAATAGCGGGCAAGGAAGTCCGACTACTCCAAATTTTGTCCTGACTATACCAGCAATCAACACAACAATAATCAATCCAATGGTTGGAACTGACATTAAGCTCACAATAATCAATGGGAATGGGTTGGAAGACCCAGAACAACACTAGTTATCATGTGACGCCATCTGGACTATACGACAGATCCAGGATGAGAACATCAAGAAATCATAGATGATTACGACACTACGAGGTCGTACGCTAGACTGGTATATGAATTTTTCCATGGTACCAATAGGAGTGATCTTGAAGACACTCAAAAAGATTCGACTCGGGTTGATTGATGATTTTAAAAAATCGAAGACCAAATCACAGTGCATCATGGAGATCAAAGAGATCAAGCATCTACCAATAGAATCTGTTTGGGATTTTGATTAGAGATTTAAGACATTAATGGACAAAGTGAATTTCCAAATGTCGGATGTGCAACAAAAGGAATGGTTTATTTCTGCCTTATTTCCACATATCTAAATGTTGTTGATGCAACAGAAACTCATGTCATGGACAGAGGCTCTAGAAATATCAATGAAGTTAGAATCCTCTACAGTTGGGGACATTGGCTCAGGAATTATGTAAATTTAGTCACAACTGGACAATCTTACGGTGAATCTCCATGAAATCAAAAGGGGAAGGAAGTTCAAGAATAACTATGGTGTACCAGATGTAGATCAAATGGACACCATAAAGATAATTGCCCGATGCTGATGAACTATGGCGCAGCAGGTGCGTTGAACCCACTAAACACCCAAGGAATGCCTTGGTGCAGAGTATTCCAGACTAGAGGTCACATGTCTGAAGAATATCTGTACTTACATAAGATTGTAAGTGAACTCGCTAGTATGTATTGTAAAATTTGTAGATCAGTAGGTCATGATGAAAAAGACTGTAGAGCACTTCAGCTGTTGCAAGAAAATACCATGGATACCTACTTAATGAAAAATGATGAACAAATGCAAGATGAATGAGCGCAGCCTCAGTATCATCCTACACAGTATCAACAACAACAATATCCTCAACCGCAATACTAACAGAATCAGTATCCTCAACAACAACAATACCCTCCCCAAAGGTGGGGTGGGAACTTTAGAGGTCAAGGACCACAATAAGGAGGAGGATTTGGTCAAGGAAGAGGCTAAGTCGTATGTTATAATTGTGGGTAGCTAGGACACTCTACCTAAGATTGTGAAAGTCCTGTGAAAAATTATACATATTACAAAGCATTCGATCACATCGTCGAACAGTGTCTGCAGCTTATTGCGAAGTGGCAAGATAGAACTATCGTTAACCCCAACCCAGTGCAGAATCTGAATCCAAACCCCAATCCGAACATTCAAATGATTTATGTCGAGCAAATACAACCCATCATTGATGTAGTCACAAGAGGAGGTGTTGTGATGAGAGAAGACCAAAGTACATCGCAAGGAAATTCGCAGGTAAGACCTACGGCACAAAAGAAAGTTTCACTAGATGTCCAACAAGATAAAGAAGTCTTCTTGGAGGCACGAAAAGACTTTCTTGCAACCAATCAGTCGTCGACATCTGGACAAGTGAGAGCTATGCCTGAAAGATTTGAACTAATCAGGAAGCTGCCAACGAAAAAGGTTATGAAGCTCAAGGAATTTTTCAAAATTTGTTTAACATTAATCCATGATAAAGATACTGTCGCAGAATTGACAACGCTAATAGAAGAAACCTCAGAATACCTACGACCTGAGAAAAGAGTCAATCATATTGGGAGGAAAGTGGAGACAGGCCGAGAACTGAGAATGACCGTGCAAATAGGAAATTATGATATGGACTATATCATACTAGACCTGGGCTCAGATGTCAATATATTTACAAGGCAGATATGGGAGAACATGAACAAGTTGCAAATAGACTGGTCTCTTATTCAGCTATGGCTTGCAAACCAATTAAAGGTTCTACCAATTGGTATATTATCCCAAGTACCAGTAGAATTCAAAGTCTTAAGAACATATGCCGACTTTGAAGTCATTGACATTGTCGATGACACAAATCCATATCCTGCGCTTCTAGGAATTTATTGGGCAATAGACAACCAAACTATTATAAACTTCAAGAAAAAGATCTTATATTTTGAATATTCTGAAATAAGAGTGGTTGCGCCCATTGATCCACTCGAAGGACATCGATATGTTGAGCTTGTGCATAGAGAAGGGCAATGAAATTATCTGGACCAATTGTATAACATCATGTCTTCGAAGGAAGATTATATTAATCCCACAGCTGATGGAAACCTGAGTTGGCAGAGTGTAAGCTCGTGCACATCTGACTCAAGCGATGCCCTAGAAAATTGGCAGAATGGGCTACATGAAGTATCCATGCACAAATGTGCGAGAATTACAAGAGTTGTTCGAAGGGTAGGAGTCGAAGCAAGCGTGTTGCCTACATATGTAGGATTACCTAACCTTGCAGGTTTTTTGAAAGAATTTAAAGAAAAGGTCACATAATCACAACGATTGTCCTATTTGGACTATGTGTTGAAAGCTATGCCTGCTAGATGGTGGGGTACACACAAGCAATCTATCTCAGAATGGCCACAATGTCGAAGATTAATGGAGATCAGATTTGGTGAAGAGATAAGTTGCCTTGATCTGAGATATACAAGACTGACAGATCCTGGTAAGCATATTGAGAACTGTCGCATGATCTAACAAGAACACCCGCGACAGGAATGGGTTCACCAGTTCAGCCACACTTTGGAAATGGTGCCACGAATTTGGTACACATCAGAAGAGATATGATGACGAACCATTGAATGGAAGAGCTTAGATGTATGCTTTACCAAGACATTTGAATTCATAAGTGAACATCCAACAGTGGATGTTGCGCTACAGGTAATAAAGGAGAAGATCTTTGAAGACATACCTATTGCGGACATGACCTTCCATCAATGCAAAATAACTACACATAACTACATGACATGGTATAATATCATGAAGGATCTGAGTGACAGTGACCNAAAGGGGGGGGGGGGGGGGGGGTACTGACAGTGAGATTTTTGCGTACCAATCCGCTTGTTAACAATAAATACCAATTAAGTGACAGGACATTAGTGATATAATGCAAAAATATCTAATCAAAGAGCCCACGGTACGTCCATGCAACGAAAAGGACGGACTCCTTTCTGTAAACTTGATCGTGTGTACGAAGAACGACTAGCATCAGTTAGGGTATTTATTAAGCTTCACTGCCTTGTCCCCACTCCTTGCATACCAAAGAAAAAAACGGTTATTATGTCAACCCATGAGCACTGAACTGGTGAGGCTATAGTATGGTCATCTCCATCTCTAGCACAAGCACAGTTGAATCCAAGTTTGTATCACCCATCCCGATAATGGAAGATATATCAGGGTATATCCCACCGCCAATGGGCCCTGTTAATGAACAAACTACTCCCAGAGTACAGTTGAAGATCACTAAACCAATTCGAAAGGAAAGACCAAGCCCGCTAGTGACTCAGCAGGAGAAACTAACCAACACTAGAAAGAAGAAGGCTTGAGCAGTAACAACCCCGGAGGAAAGCTCGCCAGCAGAGGATTTTGAGAAAAGGAATTTGTTTCCACCATATGTTTCACCCCGACGCAGAAATGCACTAGAAGTTGCAGTCCCAAAGACTGGAAATACTCCACTGATAGTGCCACTAATACCCGAGGGAGTGAAGGTAGTAAAAGATATTCTACCCAAGGTGCAAAAGTTATTTTACAGTGATCATGACACCAAGATGCAACCAGCCTTAGACCGCAATAAGTATATGGACATTGTGCAAGACACACCGGAGGCCCCTCAAAGATATGTTGCAAAGGAATGAGCTACACAAATGGATAAGTTTGGCATACTATCGTTGCTATATATGCCACATTTTGGGCACAGTACACAAATTAATACCTGTGTTAAACAGTTTCTTCCACTTTTTCATGACGAGGTTCTCTGGTTAGGACCACCTATACCTTTGACTATCGATCTCATCGCTTCCATCATAGGGCTTCCAACTACTAGAATGGACCCAACACCGCTGCTCAAAAAGGATTAAGAGGCAAGCATAGCTAAGCGAATGAAGGAAAATTTTGGCGTATAAAGAAGTAAAAGAATGTTTTTGATTCGTACCATTAATAACCACACTGTTACCTTTGCTGTCAAAGTACTAGCATCTAAGTTACTCTACAAAATGCATCCAGACCAATCTACGACGGGAGCAATTGTGCTCGCAGACCTCTACGCACAAGGAACTTAGATCAATTCGTGTCAATTCTTGTTGAATGAGCTTGTTCAATATGCCACTGATGCATAGGAAAGGGTTTGGGCATTCCACTACTCATGGCTATTAATTTTATTTTCATTCATTGCATGGTCTGAACTAGAACACAATCAAGGGGTCGACCTGTAAGTATCGTGTCAAGGGGAAAAGTATCAAAACCTCTGGTATGAGAAGAAACAAAAAGAACAACAACATGTAAACAATATCAAATTCTTTATGCATGTGGAGGCTATACAACATCAGGTAAAGAGCATTTCCATGCTAGATGCTGCCACTGTCCAACAATTTCACTCCGTTGTTAAGTTTGAAGTTGGCGCACGCAATGTTTACCTACAGTCATTGCAACAGCTGCAACAACCAAAGATACAAGCCAATTTTATCATGACCAAGGAAGAGGTCCAAGAAATTATTAATCAATGGCCGAAGGAATGGCACGTTCTAGTATCCGAAGAACAAATCCAGTATGAGGACAACCAATTCCAAGATGAGGAGGAAAGTGAAGAAGAATACCACATGGAGGGTGTACAGTCTGATGAAAGTCACACCCCCTCAATACCAACAGACCCTGAATCAGAACATGAGGAGGGGGAACCTCAGGAAGAACAAGTGCAGCCAAGCAGAAAAAGAAAAGAAAAAAGATGAGGGTCGATCGATCTACAAACATTGTTAGCTTGGGAAGTGATGATATGCATCTAATGACTGAAGCAATCATCGAAGCAGTGCAATATAGTTTCAAGTCAATAGAATAACGCTAAGAGGAGCTCTCAGGTACAGTCACTGACCTTCTTAAGGTTCTCTGTAAAGCAACGGAAGAAGTAAAGATTGTTGTTGATTTCCCAAGTCCAACAATAAACTCCCAAGTCCAACAACGAACTCCCAAGCCCCATCTGAAACATCACGAATGGAACAAAATGTGGCCTCTGTGCCAACCCTATCGATAACAGTATAGGTCTCTAAAGCTGTTGTTAAGTGCGGTACCCCAAAATCTAATCCTGATTTTTAGGATGTAGACCGGCTTATTATAGATTTCTAATATATGCACATGAACAAAGTATACGCGGTCCAAAATGTTGTGAATGCAAAAATAAGGTTGCGTGAGCGCCACTTGGATACAAAGGTAAAGACTGCACATCTAGACATCAGGAAGATGAAACATGAAATTCAGGAGGTTAAGCAAAAGAAGCTAGAGTCAAATGATCACTGCCAGAGAATCAATGAAGCAATCACCATGTCCTGTAGTAGCTTTGAAGAAGAAGGAATAACACCATAAATGACCGCAAATTCCAAAATAACACAGTTAGCTGAGATAGCAGATGACCTTAAGAAGAAAGTAACGGAGTTAAAGGAGCAAAGAAGACCCAACACACCTCCAAAGGTGTTGGAACGCAGAAGATACACAGCTACTCAGGCTGTGAAAGGGATAAAAGATGCCAAGCAGACATGTGATAAGGCTATCGACCAAGTCTCCCAGACTTGGGAGGCCTTAATGGATGACGAACAATCACAGAAGATTGAAAATGAACTCACTACGGTGGAAGAAAGTATCACACAAATATGAAATGAGATAAAGCAACTGCCCTTGGAATAGAAAAAGGTCAAGACAACAGAAATGCGCAGGCTGCAACAACAAACCACTGCACTGAGCGAGGAAAAGGTAGAGGAATTGCAAGCAGAAGCAGAAAGAGTCATAGGGATAATTCAGCGTCTACACCAGAAAGTGTGTGAGGCGGCAACCTCACTAGAAAGGAACATGTCGGAACATGTAAGTTCCGACCTGGTGGAGCACATGCAGAAAGTAAAAGAAGAAGAAGTGCGCGCAGACACAGAGAAGTTGGTGAAAATCGTGGGGGATTTTCTGAACAAAATCAATGCAAGTCAGTTTATAGAGCACTAGATCGCGTGGCTTAGGACGAGCCACAAGTGAGTGTTGGGGGCTTGTGGGGGCTCGGGATAGAAGGGAATAATTCATGTAGAATTCTACCTAAGTAGGGAAGAAGAGTATAAGAAAGAAGATGAAGGAGTTGCGACAGAAGAAACAACATCAAAGGAAAGAGAAGGATGTTACGATAGAAGAAGGAAAACAGAAGGTGCAAAAAGAGGAAGTTGTGCCGGATAAACTAGCAGTGATGGAAGGATAGATCCAGATATGAGATAACATGGCAGAATATCAGCAGAAGCAGGGATGTAGATAAGGTAATGGCCAGAAAGTGACAGTAAGGAATAACGCTGAGAAAGAAACAGTCCTTAGCGATCGTGGGTATGAGCTTGGATGGAGCTAATGGAAACCACACGTGTAAGGGCATATTTGTAAGTCGGGATGATAGGGCCTTTTTTTATTAATTGCTAAAATAGGAAAGAATGCCTGTTGGTTGAAGATAGTAAGTCGGCAGGGAAAGCGACTGAAATTGAGTTTGTTAGAGTCTGTATCGAGTCAGTATTGAGTCTATAACTATCGAGTCTGTAATAAGGCTATAAAAGAAGGAACCTAAGCTGTGAATGGGTTAGATACTCCATAGTTAGAGAGTTTTGATGTTTAGAGGGGTTTCGAGTTGATTAGCTGATACAATTTTTTTGAGTAAGTCTCTAGACTCTTGGAAAAGACGCTTGAGCTAGACTAGAGATAGATAGTTTTGGTTAATGACTCTAGATCGTTGAGTGCATTAGAGTAGTGGTTTTGTAGCTGAGTGTGCAGACAGGTAGAGAAGGTCAGGTTGATACAAGTTGTGTGCGGGTCGCTAAGTAGGAGTAGAGTAGAGTGGAAGAGAAAGAAGATCATGGAGCATGAAAGGGAGGAAGGCCTGTAAAAGATAGAAGAGAAGATCTTGAACAAAGTCTGTAGCTTTGTGTACAGACAAAAAGTGCATATATTTCCTCATGCAAATGCCAAATGAAGAGCACCTTGTGGTTTTTTCTCAGATGGGTTTCCACGTTATATGTTGTGTATATGTGTGAAGGCTGAGTAACTTAGTTAAATGCAAAATTACTGTGACAATTGGTTGATTGGTTACTGTGTTGCAAATGGTTAAATACATGATTGTTGTACTGTCTGTCACTATTTGTTTACGTGAATTGCATAGATAAGGGTGAATCATGCTTTAGGGTCAATCTATAAGTGAAAACCACCAACCCGGTATTCATTGGAAACCTTGGCGCAGATCAAAGGAACTAAAACACTCTCCCACAGAAATTGCAGAAACATGGTTCTGGCAGTTACCCATAAGGGCTGACATATCTCGGGTGAGATGGCATCTATGTCGCAGGTGTTGTTGGTTGAGCTCCGCTCCGTAAGGCCGATATCTTAGGCTTTGTTGTGTTGGCCAAGAAGGGACAAGACATGAGTCACAGGGAGAAAATCCAACAACAACAGTGGACTATCCAAGGTGTTGAAGCAAACATTGTCATATTCAGCAGTTGCAAACTTGGAGACATTGTCGAGAACGACAACAATATTAAGTGGGGGAGGTTGTTATAGCCATGCACTAAGCGCACCTCCTTCATGCCCAAGATACTGGCTTGGGCGCCCATGTGGGAAAGACGATTCGGTCAGCAAACTTGGCAAGGGTGCCTTAGCTAAGTGATGAAACAACAATGGGGCATGCAGACCTAGCAAGGGCACGCTCCCACAAACGAAGAATATGCTCAAGTAGGTGGCACTTGTCAATCCCACGAGCATGGCACCTTGACAAATGTTGGAAAGTGGCGAACGAAAGTGCAATGGAGCTCGAGCGCTCATGAGGGCGTTGGGCACACCTTGGGAGAAACACACAGATGAACAAGTCAAGATGATTGGAGTGCCCCACATGAAGCGCACTTGGCACCACATTGGTCTCCTAGACGAGCGCTTAGTGGAAGCGTTGATGGATTGGCAGGTTGGACCGGTTGCCTAGTAGAGGCATGCTCAATACCTCGACAATGCAACGGAGACCGGCACACTTAGCGTACTTGGTGGGAGCTTGGCAGGAGAGCACCTGCGACAAAGCCCCGAAGCTCAACCAATAGAACGCGCGACAGACCGACGGAAGGGAAGGAGGACACATGCTTGGGAATATGTGGACCCGCGGTGGAGTTGGCACGTTAGTTAGCAGTCGGCGTGCATGCAGAGTAAGAGGGCCCGCCCACTTTGAGGAAACACACTCACTCAAGACACACCTTAAAAAAAGATAAGGCAAACAAAGTTGGAAGGCAGCTTTTGAACAACAACCAAGTGATGAGTCTACTAAGGCAAACTAGCTAGGGAGGCATCCAAGCTCAAGTCACAAATGAAGTTGCTAGGAATCTTAGCTCAAAAATGCAGCAGGGTTGCAGCAAAGTGTGGTTTGGAAAGCTGGCACTCAAGACGAGTTCAACAACAGTTGACGTTGGCTACAGGGGTTAGCTCAGTTGACAGAGTTGGACACCCGAGAGGGGTCAACTCATCTTGTTGTATTTTGTAAAAAAACGTGTGTTTGTTGGTTGGGAGCACACTAGGAGAGTTGTCCATTCGACACCTCCATTAATATAAAATTTGTTTCTTAATACAAAGTTAGCGAGGTTGGTCGGTTTGGCAACCCCCGTTATATTTGTCTCTTGTGTATGTTTACTTGATGATTGCAATTGAATAAGTGTAAAAACGATTAAGTAAAACAACAAATGACTAATATGCTTCCACACAATTAGGCGTAGTCTGCCAAGAAACTCTTGAGCGACCAAGTCATCGAGAGGTATCTTGGGCAGTACCGCACACCGTAGTCAAAATGCAAAAATGAAGCACATTTGGTTATGGTTGTGAGAATTTGAACCAACATGTGTTAACATATGACTAGCCAAATGGTTAGCAACATTATTAACAACACATTGAACTAGCCCTTTGGGATTCTCTTCTAGTCAACCTATGTAAGTGAATCATGTTTTAATATGAGAATTTATTATAAAGAAGTTGATGCTTTTCACAGCTTAGTTTTGATTGTATGAAATAATTTATTATGTATAGGAGATGATTATGAATACAAACATATTTACGGGAGATTTGAACTTTTGTAGAGGAACCCCATTTTACTAATTGATCAAACCTTTGTTGATACATTGAAAAGCTTTATTTAATAAAACTCTAATAATGGTTATATTAACTCACAACAAATTTATCAAAACGTTTTTCACTTCATGATAGGCATGCCATTCCCCAATCTAAAAGTAATATATTTAATGTCATTCACTTAAGAATACTTAAATTGAAATTACTTTGGTTAGTTATGAGTGTGGTTATTAGTTCCACCAAAATCATATAGGATTTTATTACTTTTAAAAAACTATCTAGAATTTGCATCCAGCTTCACCTACATAGAGCAACCAACTTACACAAATAACTTAACATAAGATGATTAAAATATACAATGACTTACATAAGTGAACAACCATGCGAGAGAAACATCTCACTTAGATATTTGATCCATATGAAAAATAACACTATCCTTGCTTAACCATCAAGCCAAAAACCATTAACAATCACGAACCGTGAACTAGTAGAAAAATGGGTAATTAGTGACTACGCGAAGAAGAAAAAAGTTAGTCATGACATTTTTCTAAAGTTAAATACTAGAAAAAATGAGCAATTTTAAGTGACACAACTAAAAATGACTAACATAAATGACTTATTTAGTCTAGGGATAAACAATACGACCATATGACAATTGCATGAATATGAAATAGTAAGGTTTCTTACCTATACATGATCGAGTTTTAGTGGTATAATAATTTTAACGTTCTTAAACACATTGATGATCATGATTAAGATTTTTAATGTTGAATTGAATTTTGTAGTATATTAGTATATTCTAAAATGATATTAGTCACTGAAAATTGATGGCCCTTCATCATGATGATGTTTTTTGACGTGGCTCATTAAAGGACGTGTGCCTCGGGTAATTTCAATGCAGACGAGGGGGGTAACATTAGCCATGCCTACACTCTACATATTGTGTTAGATTGCAGAACGCCTTATTGGTTTAGTTAGTATTCATACATGTGATCCAACAGGATAGAGGGATAATGTGCCTAGCCCACCAATTCCATGTCCAATCACAGATTGAGATTGAGATTCATTAATTGGAGACTAAGTTTACCCAGTATCTTTTTATGAACTTTAATAAGTTTCTGTTGATGGTGAGTTGGATGTCGGATTCAGTCAATAGAATCAGTATCGTTAGGTAGCGAGATTATTTGCTTGGAGGTTAACTTTAGTCTAAAGAGTATAGGTGGGGGTAGGAGAGCTATGGTTTTGTACATGTTCCCGAGTTCAAATTTAAGATGTTCCTACATGAAAAAGTGCTTATAATATTTTGTGTAAAATAGGTTATTTAATTGATTTCATTGACCTTGTACATGGTGTTATGATACTTATAGCTCTAATTAATATTGTGTCTAATAACAATTTTATGCTTATGCATGTAATTATGGTTAGGACCAATTATAAACCTTGAATATGTTTATGTTAAGACATCATATTTCAACTACATCTCATAACTTCTTAACTAAAAAAATATCTTTCATAACAAATGAGATGTTTATACTCGTATTAGTATTGATTTGATACATACTTAACTTCATACATAAAATCAACACTAAAATATACCAATTGCAATCTTATTAATTACCCAAAATGAATATTTTAACTTGGTAACCTACTAATTACGCCGAAGGCGTTTCAAAATGGAGAAGCAGTCTTAGAAGATTCCTCGTCTCCCTGGCCACTAAAATTTCGACATGTGTCGCATCGGCTTAGCGAATAGGGATTGAACATGTGTTGTGTCTCCTGTCTTGCGTGTTCAACAGTTGACAGATGGATTTACATGGCCACATTTTCTGACAGCCAACTCCATCTCCTCCTGTAGTTTCTTGATCACAGTAGGATTCTTCCACCATTGCTCATTCCGTAGTAGTTGTGGATGTATCAATTCTAGCAGTCAACATGTCGAAAGGAAGGGCCTTTATGTCTTTTCTGCTAGTTAATTTTTTGCCTGTGGGGTCAGTTTCTCTCTCAAACATGTCCACTCAAAGGAAATCGTTTCCATCCTAACCAAATGGCCTCCTGTTATAGTTGTTGTTGCGCATGTTGGATTGATTGTCCTTACATTTTTTTTCATGCACGTATGTTGATCAATTTTGTTTTTTTACTGCACTTCAGTTGGGTCCCCAATTCTGTAATCTCGATTCTGGAACTTCTGTCCCACAGACCGCAGGTGTCCTCTGTGTTACGGTCGGTGCTGCACGTGAATGGATTGATGGAATTGATGGATTGATTATCAGTTGCGGATCATTCTTCCCACTTGGTGTTTAGCATGTTTTTCTGACAGGTGGCTTGCATGTTTTCACTAGACTTCTATTTGTTGCCCTAAATGACTGGTACTAGCATATTTTTTGTATAGGGTTTCAATATCCTTCACTGCAGTTCATTTCTCTCAATTCGTCATAGACCTTGCCAAGATTTTACACCCAGGATTTTGTGAAAGTTTCAGTCTAGTAGTTTTTGTGGGTTTAGGCTAAGGTTTTCTCGAGGGATTTTGTGGATTTAGGCTCACAGTGTGTGGGTTCAATTTGGTCGTGGTTTCATTTCACTATTGCTTCAGTCGATGGAATACACTTTGCCCATGTCCCTTCATCCACATTAATGCTTCATCGATGCATTGTTGCTCCATTAATGCAAGAAAACTTGTCATTTGATTCAGACATGGGCCTACATCTTAATTTTGGCTCACCTTATGCAGATTTGCAAGATCTTGTTATAATACTCGATTTACGGCATTTGTTGTTGCACCGCCTTTGCTTGCACATATAGACAAGCCTTCAGGTAACCATTATTTTGTTACTGTTTGCCTTTTCTTTTCTTGTATTGATTTTGTTGCGCTTCATTTACACTAGAGAGTTTCCAACAGAGGTTTTTGCACCTTGTTAAATTTGCAGGTATTCCTTCAGTCTGCTTACATGTTTTGAATATTCATTATGGTAGAAAACATTTTGCCTCGTATTTGACCTTACAAACGGGTTTTGTTACTGTCTTTAAATTTCCGCAAATCTATTTAACTCGTGGTATATATGTATATGTCTAAAGAGGTGTTTTAAATGTCAATAAAATGATAGGTATCAGTTTTTTAGGCTAAATGAAGATGTTGCTTATGAGATGGTGAAACACCCTTGCTCTGTTTTAAGTGATTGTGACTCCTGCTCTATTGCAAATGGACAGTGACTTGTATTGGTTATGTGGCTTCATAATGTTGTAATACTCATGCTATGTCAATAAAATGATAGGTATCAATTTTTAGACTAAATGAAGATGTTGCGTATGAGATGGTGAAACACCCTTGCTCTGTTTTAATTGACTGTGACTCCCGCTCTGTTGCAAAAGGATTGTGACTTGTATTGGTTATGTGGCTTCATAATGTTGTAATACTCATGCCATGTCAATAAAATGATAGGTATCAGTTTTTAGGCTAAATGAAAATGTTGCTTATGAGATGGTGAAACACCCTTGCTCTGTTTTAATTGGCTGCCACTCCTGCTCTGTTGCAAAAGGACAATGACTTGTAGTGGTTATGTGGCTTCATAATGGTGTAATACTCATGCTATGTCAATAAAATGATAGGTATCAGTTTTTAGGCTAAATGAAAATGTTACTTATGAGATGGTGAAACACCCTTGCTCTATTTTAATTGATGGTGACGCTTGCTCTATTGCAAAAGGACTATGACTTGTATTGGTTATGTGTATTCATAATGGTGTAATACTCATGCTATGTCCATAAAATGATATGTATCAATTTGTATGATGCACTTGTTTTAGGTAAGGAATTCAGCCTAAAGTTGCAAGGCCACTATAACAGTGGGTGCTTCTGCCTTCTGCAATCTGCTTTCCGCAGTGCGGAATGCAGCGATCCATTTTTTTCAGCTCATTGGGGAAATCTATTCTCGGCTTCCACTATTACAGTTGATTTTACCACACATGGTAGATCACACATTTATGGACTTCCCTGTCCCTCTGCAAACTCTTTGGACCCCATGGACTATCTTTGTACCTTTGACGTTTCCAAGATCATCCCTAAAAACACTTGTTATTTGCTATACACAACTTTTAAACCCTTTCTCGCGTATACGCGCGGATATAACCCTTAAACCCGCGTACATCGAGATGTGTGCAAAAGGCCAAATATTTTTGGAGTTTTCCTTGATGTGGATCCGAGTCACTTGTCTCTTGGCCTTCCATATGCCTCGAGATCACTCGGATTTGACCTTCCATTACCCCATTGAAGCACTATATAAGGAACCCTTTGGATACATTGAAGGGGGAGAATTGAAGAGCAAGACAACTATAGTCCATTGTTGTCGTAGCTTATACTTGATTCTGCATCCCTTTGTCCCTTGGAGCACTTAGTGTTCTTCCCAAGCTTTCCCTTGCTTGTGAGCTTTCTATCGAGAGATGGAGGATTGAGGTGGTGGAGGACTCGGTTTCTCCGGTTCGCAGATGTGCTGACAGAAGTTGTCATTCATGTAATCTTTGATTTATATTAATAGAAATATCTTTTCCTGTCAAATGATGTGCATTTAAATGAATATTGAATCCATGGATGCTTTTAATTGCTTATACATTATTGATTATATATGCTAGAGTAGGTCTAACACCATTATATAGCATGCTTGTCTTGTTTGCTAATTGTTAAGAGAACAAATTGTTAACAAAAGCAGGATTAGAAAAGCTCAACGAGGATCTACATCAACCATCCAGAATAAGGTATGTTTCGAGATCCTTTAGTGTTAGATGTTTTATTTTTCTTGTATATTGGGAAGGGATTGATTTCTGCGGTTACTCTGTCTATTGTGGTACACCCCAAGCTATAGGAAGCTGTCTTCATAACAGAATTGGCGACCATACTGGGGAGTTCCTAGTCATTTCCTTTGGGGGTTCTGTCGGCATTCAATGTTCTTGAATTGCTCTGATTTCTCTGTTTCTGAGTCGGGTATGGGGGAATGTTAGCTCAGTAGTGTCTTACAGGAGTAAATTTTGTCTCAACTTGTCTGTTTGCCTTCTTTTTATCTCTTTTTCTTCCTGTACGCAGGTTTTGCTTTTACAGTTGCGTGTACATGCGGGTTTTCCTAGAATACCCGTGTATATATGCGGATTTACTGCAAACAGTCGTGCATGCCCTGATTTTTGCCTTGTTGGGGAAGATTAAGTGTTTCTGGGTGAGTTTGGATGATTGCTGAGTCTTCTTGGATGCTTCTGGAGTCTGTATACACCCTTGTTTCTGACCAGAGACGCTTTTTAGTTTAATTTTTTGAAAATGTTCTTGTCATTTCATTTTCTATTTTTTGTTTTGGGATTAGTGCATTAGGTCCTTTTACCTTGGTGCTTTTCTTGGGTGTTGTCTGGTACTGCTTGCAGAGTCTGAGGGTTGTAGAGTCATACTTTTGCTTTTTATCTCATTTAATTCAAAAAATACAAAAACATTTGCTTTTTGCATCATTATGCATTGTTTGCATTTTGCATTTGCATGGTACTTGCATTAGGTTTGCTTGGAGAGTATTAGTCATATTTTCATATAGGAATGATTGCATATTCATTTGAAGGAAAAATTTTCACTTCGCGTAGTAGCATACCCTGTTTTTCATTTGACATAGTGCATTTGCATTGATTGTAAGTCTGCATTTTACTTCTTGTTGCATCATAACATCATTAGTTGCAGGACCGTTTACCCTTTGAGTAATAAGCCAATTAAAATCAACGCATAATAAAATGAATTACACTCTTTTCTTTTATAGGGTGCACCAAAAAGATTAGGTTTTAGGGTCTTGGAATAGTTCATTGTGAGTAAATTCTCCAAGACCACTAAATGAAACATTTATGTGTTTGTCCAGGTGAGAGTGTGAAATTCCTTTATATAATTAGTGTTCTCAGGATCCTCCTCTTATAAGGGAGTTAAGCACGAAGCAGTGTGAGCGGTTATTATTGGGATGACCCCTGGTTGTAATTGAGTAGCACCGGAGATATTTCCAAGATTGTATTCGTATCTGGGGGCTCTTTCAAGAGTTTCGGGCTTTGCTACCATGCCCATACGGTCAATCCCACTTGCGACTGTCTACCTGAGCATTGATTATATTGAGGTGACCTTAGTTGCCTTAACTAGGTTATCGAGGGGGTACTTCACAGAGGTTATTCTGCAGGTGTCCTAGCCAGGTAGGGGTCGGAAAACATAGTCTCTATATGTGTTGAAGCTGAGGGCCACTATAATTCGTTACAAACCTTCGCTTTTTATGTATGGGAATATCAAGGCTCTCCTAGGCGAGATATACTTGCTTCATTCGGGAGCTCACATATCCTACCCTTGTTTGCTTGCGATTTGGCTTTACATTTTATAGGTGTATGCTCTGTGCATGCTAGTTTGCCCAGGGTTTGTGTAATTAGATCAAGTCTTTTCATTTTTTGAGTCATTGTGGATTCAGGCGCGATGCTTCACCGTTCTCGTCGTTTAGCAAGACTTCCACCTTCCACGTCTCCTCCTCCTTTGGGAGAGAGAAACAGACATTCCGGGCGGACTACTTCTCACTTTGATTCACACACTATGGGAGATCATGAGGATGAGATTCTAGAGATGTCCTCTCCACCTCACGAGGTTGGGGAGGAAGAACCTACTCCCATGTATGATCCTTCACCGGAAATACCTTCACAATCTGGTTATGATCCCTAATCCATAGGTCGTCGTTATTGGTTACCAGGCGACGAGACTCATTATGAACCCACAAGAACTAGTCATGTTCGTTATGGCATGTCTGATATCCCTTCACCCTATCTGGCACATCATGTCGAGTCGGAAGTTGAACCTAGAACCACGCCTGAGGGTGCTCCTATTCCTTTCCATGCGAAGAGATTTGGGAGCACTAGTCACATTGCACCTTCCATCCCAACGGTGGAAGCAACCTCACATGTCCGTCCTAGACCTAGTGTTAATAATCATATGTGGATACCAGAACCGAGATGAGTGACCATTGGGAACACCACTTACATTCCTTCACATGTCCCTTCGTCCTCGAACCCTACTCCTTCGAATGCATTTTTGACAACCCTTCCTCCCCCTCATTCACGTGGTCCTTCAGGACAGAATATCGCTACTAGCCATGTTCGTACTACGACTGATCGCACAGTAGTATCTCAGAGTGAAGTACCTCTTGTTGTGTCGAGAGGTCATATCCCTGTTTCTAGATCATCTTATGGTCCATCTCAAGGAGTTCCCCATATCCCTAACTATGGACATTCTCATGGGACATCCCATGGGACACCTTATGGAGCTTCTCATGGACAGTATTATGGACCGCAATATGGACAGAACTATTAACCATATGGGTACGGGTATCAACAACCTGCTTACTCTTCCAATTATGGCTTTGTAGCACCACATAATCAAGGTACCCCACATCACAATGCTTCCATGCAGCCCTATATGGGTCAAATGGGAGGAGATTATCATGGCCAAGGCCATGGTATTTATAGCAATCAACCTTACATGAACCAGAACTATTAGGGAGCGTGGCATAGACCGGCTCAACCTAGGCTCCCTTTCCTCGCAACATTGAACTTACCTGACTTATCGAGACTTATGAATGATCCGGTATCTCATGACTCGGCCTGGCCGGACGTCCCTAACAAGCTTCCTTCGGACATTCCCAAGTTCAAGGGTAAAGCTGGAGAAGATCCTAGCGAGCATGTCACTACTTTTCACCTTTGGTGCTCTTCCAATTCCTTACATGACAATTCAATCCGTTTGAGGATATTTCAATGCACCCTCACCGGGCCTGCAACAAAATGGTATATAGAGTTACCAAGAGGGGCATATGTTTTATTTGATGACCTTTCCATGACTTTCCTCAATCACTTTTAGCTACCCATACGTTACGACGTAGGTACCAAACTCTTGTCGACGTTTTGACAAGACAAAGCCACACATATCTTGGACCATATTCAAGAGTGGCATAGACGAAAGTGGTTGATTAAAGCCTTTATACCACCGGAATTTCACCTTGAGTGGTTCCTCAAGTCGTTGTTTCCTTACATCATGAAGGATGTTTCTACATCCGGAGTCCAAAACGAGGAACAAGCAATCTTTAGGGCACAAGAGTTGGATTTGATCTACACTCAATCCGGACTTTTGTATGAGATTATACCTAATGCTCCGCGATCTAGTTTCAATCCCAAGATCAAGACTAGGCCACATGCCGATGGCATTATGGGCTCTACAAGTACCAAACCTACGAATTCGATTGTGAAACAAGTGAGCCAATTGTCAATTAATCAATCTGCGTTGGGACAAGCCACGGCTTCATCTCAACCTACCCAATCGACGAGTGTACTTTCCATGTAATTGTCAGACTAGAAGGGCAACTAGCAGCCTGGAAGGAATAAGAAAAAAGGGAAAAATAATCGTAATGGTGGGAATAAGAACGAAAATGTTAATTATAATGACAAGAACGCTCGTAATGCTGGGGGGGACAAGCAGACTAAACATAAGGTAAAGTTTCCTTGCAAGTTATGTAAGGAGGACCACCTTAATCACCTGTGCCTTCATATGGAAGATGCCTCGAGGTTCATAGGATAGGGCCCAACCGTGCTAACTAATCCTTTACCCGATAATCGAAATATGAACTTGAGCACCATTGATCCTCATTGTGCATCGGGTGGATATCAAAATCCGTCGAAGGCCAATACTTGTCATGGTTGCATCAACATGGTGCGCACTGCTAAGGTTGTGACTCATGCGAAGGATTATGGTTCGTCACAACCAGACCTTAGAAAGGAACCCGCTCCACCCAAGAGCCCTTCGCGTATCAAAAAACCTATGGATAAACCTAAAGTTGCACCTCGCATTCCTAAGGGAGTCCTAAAGCGTTCAGGGCACAATCCTAATGCCCGAGCCACCTAGAACTATTCCGTTGTCGAGGATTTGGGCCAAACTCCTTGTGCGATGTCCACGCTTGAAGTACTTCAAACTTGTCCTTCATAGAGGAGAGCCTTGCTTTTTGCTCTTAGGGTTAATGATGATAACTCTTCTTTTATTATCAAATTTGAAACCATGGGAATACAGCCTCTCTTGCCTTACTACGTGTCTCTTTTGATTCATGTAGAGTGTCTTAATATGACCGTCAAATGCACCATCGTTGATAAAGGCATTGCTACTTCCATGATGTCTTTGTCGTGTTGGAAGGGTTTGGGTTCTCCCGAGTTGTCTCAATCCACTACCATGTTGACAACTTTCGATGGTAGATCATTTCGACCGCACGGGATTCTTCCTTCTTTTAAGATCCAATTGGGAGGGAAGACCGTCGCGATCGAGGTCAAGGTGGTTGATGCACCTCTTGACTACAATATTTTGTTGGGCCGAAATTGGATGTATAGTATGCAAGTCGTAGCCTCTTCTCTCTTTCGAGTGATATGCTTTCCATTTAATGGGAAGATCGTTACGATTGATCAGACGTCATTCTGTAATCCGAGTGTTAATGCATCATCGAGAACTTCTCTCCTAATTATCGATCATTCTCAGCCGACAACTGGGAGTGTGGGTGTGGGTATGTATCTGGCTCTTATGGGAACCTTTAGTTGTCCTGTGCCCATTCTTATGATCGGATCTAGTTTTGGTGGGGCTTCGTCCTCGTTGAATTCAGTGTCTTTTTGCACTACCCATATGGAAGATCCTTGGATTCTTCCTTCACCAAGTCCTTCGATTGGACCTATTGAAACGGATGTGTCATTGCCTACAACGATGGTAGCATATCAAGCAAATCTTGGTCAATTTGCAGAGACTAGTCCTTCCTCTTCGCTGACAGAGGAGGAGGACCCGTATGTGCTACCTGCATGGGCAGTTGAGTCCTCTCACACACATTATTGCCTCAACCATGTTTTTCCATCGGATGAAGCCATTATTGAGGCCATGTCTGGGGTTGAGCCACCTTGGGAAGAATTACATCATCGATCATATTTTCTTCCTAAACTCGACCGTATGGAGCATGATGACTTTAGGGAGATTCTTAGCGAGAATATTGGTAGTCCTGTGGTTCCATTG
Organism: Pseudotsuga menziesii; assembly: GCA_001517045.1. NCBI lineage: Eukaryota > Viridiplantae > Streptophyta > Pinopsida > Pinales > Pinaceae > Pseudotsuga > Pseudotsuga menziesii. The sequence continues at coordinate 189,963 of LPNX010977091.1, read as the reverse complement.
AGCTCTCCTGGTCAAATGGCCGATGGGAACATGGTGAATTTATCACCTACTATTCCTATCAATATTTCTCGCGATCCTGGCAAAGTTGAGAACATCTACATTGGGGCGATTTGTTCCCCTAATGAGATCAAGGAGTATACCGAGCTCTTTAAAGAGTTTCATGACATCTTTGCTTGGTCATATGAGGAAATGCCAGGTATTGACCCTCGTATTATCGAACATGAGATTTACACCTATGCGAATGCAAAGTCGATTTGACAACGTTTGCATGCAGTGAATCCTAAAAAAGCACCCGCCATTAAGGCTGAGATAGAGAAACTGTTAAAATCCAGTTTTATCTATCCCGTTCCCTTGGCGAAGTGGGTTTCAAATCCTGTTCTGGTTGATAAGAAGCAGGGAGCAATCCGCATATGCACTGATTTCTGTGATTTAAATCGTGCTTGTCCTAAGGATAATTTTCCCACACCATTTATTGATCAGATTTTGGATGAGTGTGCGGGAAGCGAGGTATTCTCCTTCATGGATGGTTTTTCTGAATATAATCAGATCTAGATCAAGCCTGAGGATCAACATAAGACTGCATTTATTTGTCCTTGGGGTACTTTTGCATATCGGAAGATGCCTTTCGGCCTTAAAAACGCCGGAGCTACATTTTAGCGGGCTATGACCTTAATTTTTCATGATCTCAAAATGATTATCGAAGTGTATTTGGATGACCTTGCTGCTCATTCTCGTTTGAGAGTGCATCATCCATACCATTTCATATTAGTGTTTGAAAGATGCTGTCATTACCAAGTGCGTTTAAATCCTCATAAGTGCATCTTTTGCGTGACTGTTGGTCGCTTACTGTGGTTCATCGTATCCAAGGAGGGTATAAGAGTTGATCCCTTAAAGGTTGAGGCAATACTTCAATTGTCTCCCCCGCATAATATTAGACACCTTCAGTGTTTGCAAGGCATGGAAAATTTCTTGCGGAGATTCGTAGTTAATTTTGCCAACTTAACTAAAGGCTTTATGCGTCTTTTAAATAAGGACACTCCTTTTTGCTGGGATCAGCGAGCCCAGGAGTCATTTGATGCTCTTAAGCAAGCCTTAGCATCAGCCCCTGTGCTTAGTCCACCTGACTATAGCCGTGATTTCTTGATTTATGTGGTCGCGTCTATGAAGACGGTTGGTATGGTTTTGGTTTAGGAGGATGAGGAGCTCCATGAGTATGTCATATATTATTTGAGTCGAAACCTTATTGATGCGGAAATCCGTTATTCCCATGTGGAGAAGCTTGCCTTGGCCACTGTTCATGTAGTTCAGATATTGAGACATTACATTAACCTTCGCTGAAACTTGGTTATAGCTCATATCAATCCATTTCAGTTTGTCCTCACTAGAAAGATGATTGGGGGAAAATACAATAAATGGATTGTTATTTTGCAAGAGTTCAACCTTGAATTCGTTTCGGTGAAATCAAAGAAATCATTGATCTTTGTGGAGCTCATATCTGATTTTCCAAGTTTGGAGGAGGAAGAGGTTTATGAGGATACATTTATCGATGAGCATATTTTCCTTATCTCAACTTTGGACCCATGGTATGGGGATATCCTTGTATATTTGTAAACATTGAAGGTCCCTCCTCACCTTTCACAGGATGAGCGACGACGATTACGTCATGTAGCTAAGAACTACCTTATAGTGGATAACACTTTGTACCGCCGTGGGGTAGATTCCATTTTGCATCGTTGCTTAACCCATGATGAGGCTAAGGTTGTGCTGAATGATTGCCATGGAGGGATGTGTGGTGGTCATTTGTTTGGGCTTTCCATAGCCCAAAAAATCTTGAGACCAGGATATTTTTGGTCGTTGATCTTCAAAGATTGTGTTAATGCAGTCATGAAGTGTCACCCTTGCCAGGTGTTTGCACACAATATGCGCTCGCATCCGCCCCCTTTACATCCTATTGTCACTGTCGGTCCCTTCAACAAGTGGGGGCTTGACTTTATGGATTGCAACCCAGCTTCGGTTGGGGGGCATCATCACATTATAGTGGCTGTCGATTATTTCATGAAATGGGTAGAGGCTATGCCCATGGTTAAATCTGACGGTGAGACAGCCACGCATTTCGTTTTCAACCAAATTATTACTCAGTTCGGCATTCCAAAAGAGCTTGTCACTGACCATGGTAGGCACTTTTAGAATAAAATGATGGAAGAGTTGGCTTCAAAGTTAGGGTATAAGTAGGAGAACTCCTCTTCTTATTACCCTCAGGTGAATGGACAGGTTGAAGCAGTGAATAAATCATTTAAGTCCATTCTCCAACGAATCATTGCACAAAGCAAGACAAATTGGCATATCATGTTATATCCTACTTTGTGGGCCTATAGAACCATGGTTAAGACTGCCACCAGTTTCTCTCCATATCAACTTGTACATGGGGTGGAGTCTATCTTGCAGGTTGAATGTGAAATCCCTTCTCTGAAGCTAGCTATAGAAATTTTACCAGACACTTCCACGTTGGAAGAACGTTTGGTCCATTTAGAGTAGCTTGATGAGCAGCGCCGAGATGCCTTAGTGGCTCTATAAGTAAATAAGCGTCGCATCAATGTCCAATATGACAAGTTTGTCCATCCGAGGAAGTTTAGTGAAGGTGATTTGGTCCTTTTGTGGGATCAAGCTAAAGAACCCTTGGGGGAAGGGAAGTTTAATCCCATGTGGCATGGTCCTTACATGGTCAAACGTGTGTTAGAGAAGGGTGCCTATGAGCTAGTGGATTATGAAGGGACAACCTTAGCGGAGCCTAGAAATGGGATCTATCTTAAAAAATATTATGCATGATCTTCAACCAGGGCTGATTGTTGTATATTATTGTACAGTTTTTTAATTGCATAGTTAGGTTTTCTTATGGTGATCGGGTTTGTTGATTAGCTTTCGTTTCTTATGGCAGATGTTGATGGAGCCTTCCGTTTACATAGGATTCACCGATGGTGCTAGCCATCACACTCAAAACTCAACTTCAGCTGCTTGGGTGATTTATACTCCTATGGGGCAAGTATTGTCTTCAGGAGGTGTATGTTTACAGCCTTCTTCGAACAATGTTGTTGAATATAGTGTCGTTATTGAGTTATTGTGTGATTCCATTTCACATGGTGTTCTCTCTCTTGAGGTACGTCTTGATTCACAGTTACTGGTTTCACAGCTTAATGGCTCATATCGTATTAGGGATCCGATATTATTACGAAGATTCTTACGTGTGAGATTGCTAGAACGCAATTTGAGAATATAACATACATTCATGTTACAAGAATTTTTAATCAAGTTACTGACTCATATGCTAACTATGTGTTAGATTGGCATTTGTTTCATAGACAATAAGCATATCACAAACATACATTCTTACATACATGTAAATAAATAAAATCGATCATCAGAAAAGTTTTTTCATTAATATCCAAAAAGTGACGTCATAATACATAAGTGTCATAATACAAAATTGGGGCTTCCGAGCCACCAAAACATAATACATGGTCGTACAAAAAGGAATACTCTCAGGTCTATAAGCCTGAGGAGGAGGGGGGTTTTGATCATGGTAGCATACTACGGCTCTAGCTAGCCATCGAAATAATCGAACCCATGCCCGTGGTACACGAACCACCTGGTGTTGCATGGCCTGAGGCAAGTCCTCAACTTGCGCCATGGGTTCCCTGTGTGTCAAGCGTACGAAGTTCATGTGAATGATTTGGAGTGTCTACTCCGCATCCACACCCATGATATCATCTCCTCTTCCCCTCCGTCAATGATGAGGGAAACCATCCAGTCGTCGTGGTCCAACATCTGCATACACATGACAAATTGTCACTATGTGTCGTCACACCAAAACATGTCTTTTGAGTCAATATATCAAAAAAAACAAAAAATTTAATAATTCAAAAAACTTAAAAAGTGGGATTGGGATTCGTTATCTATGTCTCCATATGCCGCTCTTGGTGGTAGGGGCATGTCTAGATCTCCACGGAAGTCTATCCTTGCATAGGGGTAGTCATCTATGGCGATGATCTGCCTCCACCACCATGGAAAGAAGTCTGCTGGGTAGGGGTTAGCCACCCTACCTCCACCTAGTCTGCGCATAACATTTGCCCAACGTTGTTGGGCCAGATCTCAAACTCTGTGTGGAGGAATGTCCATTCTAGGGCTTAGCCCTAGTACCCGCTCAAAGAAGAACATGCTCAGTATGCTGCCGAAACCGAAGTTCCGCACCCTGCCCATTTTGCAGTCACTGAGCTGATGTTTCATGTTGCTCAACAGCGCAGTGTTCCAGTCATACACTGTAGGTCTCATACACTCCACCGAATGGAACATCAGTGGTCGAGAGGCTTGGTGGAGTGAAGCTAATCCGGCTATCCTACCTAATGCCAATAGTATGGCCTTCAGTCCCAGAACTTGGACGGAGTTTGTTGGGATTTAACTCCCAACCTTTCCCATGTCTGGAAAGTAGTACACCGCTATGTACTCATCAATAGTCAATCCACCTCCTGGCCCGCGAGATCGGATATTTACCACCTCTCCTCGTCAGGATAAACCAATGATAAAGTATATGTCCTCAACTTCAATGTTGAGCGACATCCCGTCAATGTGAAAAGTCTCAAAGTCTGGATCCCAGCAATCCACTAGCAGCTGGAGGTGTCTTGGTTTGGCCCTTAGGCTGCCAAGACACCAAAACTTATACAAACCACATACCCATAATGCTTGTTGGTCCATAAGATCACCTTGCACGACCTCTTCCACATCACCATGTTCTCTCTCCCTCCACTCTAACACCATCCTGCACGAAAAACCAGAGTTTTGATTAGCATTTGCCTTTGAAAACCTTATTTGTGGCCTCATACATGATTGTAAAACAACCATGTATGTACGTAGGTTTGGGTGTTTTTCCGCCTATGGCGAGCCTTATACGCGGAAAAAACCTCGATTTTCGCGTGGGTCGAAATGCACAACTTGGGATGGCCTAAAATATTGATTGGACCATGAAAACTTAAAAAATTTACATGAAATGGGAAGGGGAGGACATGAGGAGTTACCTAGATCAAACAGGGTCGGATTTCGCTGGACGATGCTCTTGGAATTTGCGTCGAAAGTTTTGAGCTCAAATGGGTAAAAATTTCAAATGGTATGGGATTTTTAAATTTTTTACTATTTATAGAATTTTTTTTGAAATTTTTTACCCACTTTCTATAGTTTTTGACCATTTCTTACCATTTTGGACCATTTTGAACTAATTTGATGATGTAGGAGTCTGTTTTGAGCGCGGTTTGACCGTGGTTTTGACCCATTCGTGCCTATTTCAGGTATTATGTCTAAACTGGCATATAGGTTAGGTTTCACATCCGTTTTCACTTTGCATGACCTTATGACCTTTTCATTCTAACCTTAGGTACAAACCCATTCTATCTTGTCACGGAACCTTCTTGTTGCTTTTAGAAGTGACATGATGTGAATGGTAGAGCTTGACCATACATGGGTACTCTAGTTAGCTCCTATTTTGCATTTGGTGCCCATGCCGACATTTTTCCTTTAGGGTGTGGGAGTCCTTTGTATAGTATCGCCATGACTTTGCGCAAGAGCTTCATACTCCTCTTGATCTTTTTGCTGGCCTTTTCCCTAGGACTCCCTTATGTCAAGTTATAATTGCATTATCGTGAGTTTTGCTTGCCTTATTGAGCCTTATGTCAACTTCCCTGACTTTGATTATCAGCCATATAGCCCGAGCTTGTCTCATATCAAGCCAAGCAGAGCCATTTTATATATCTTTTACAGATTGATTCCCCATTTTTACCGAGAGGGGACTTTCCCCCGAGTGTCGTTTTCCTACACATGTTTCCTTGCATTGAGCATAGGTATGTTTCACTACTTGGAACTAGTTTGTTTGCCCCTTAACACTCGTCTCCTCCTATATTTGTAACTATAAAGCACTTTTATTCTTTTTCAAGCTTTTCAAAATATTTGAAAAAGTCCAAAAAAATATAAAAACCAAAAAGTCGGACAGGAAAAGATGTTATCTTTGGCAGCAGTCGAGTTGTGTCGCCTTCGAATAGAGCACTGTATATCACATCCATTGGTTGGGTTAATAGTTTGACTTTAGGAGTTGTACTCGTTTCTCTGAGTTTATCTCCAACGACTGGTTAAGCTTCCAGTCCCTATGGAGCCTCTGTCGATGCCTCATGTGTCCCAGAGATGTCCTAGTTTTGTATATTGAGTCTATGATTCCTACATTCAATCACCATTCGCCTTTATGCTCTTATTTGAAGGAAGTTGAAGCCTGAGTCAGCCATTCCTTAGTTTTCTTGACTTTGCATGTCGGCCATTCCCGGTACTAGTACTGGTTCGAGCACATTATGATCGAGTCCTTCCACATTATACAGCTTTGTTGAGTACCTCGTGTTGGATGATGGGGGATGCTTTAATGCCCTCCTTCTAGTGGATTTCATCCCATTGACTTCAGATCATTTATTCTGGGATAGGAGTATAGAGTCATTTGAGTGCCTTGAGACTTACAGTCATCAGTGGTAGGTTCTCTCGCCATCGACAGTTTTGGGAATACATCAATGTCCCATGATCGATGGATTCTTTCAATTGTTTGACCTCAACACATTTATTCACACTTGTTAGATTGCACTCTAGTACCTTGATTCCCATTTTCATTATCGGTGGGTGATCTCGCGTCTGTTAACGGTATACATCAATGACCGGTAATCAGACGATGGACTACTATGTTTGACCTCGACACCTCTATTCACATAGTAGGACATGTACTCATAGCGGTTTATGTAAAAGACTTTCCAGATTGGTGGCATTTCATCTATGTTACCTCCTTGATCGTGCAAGTGTTCATGAGATTTCAGCTCTCATGACTTGATTCCAATGTATGTCAGATATCTTCATCCATCATGGAGATCATGATCCTTTGTATATCTTCATCATGGAGATTCTGATCTATCTATATTGTACGTGGTGATGACCACACATGTCATATTTTGTATCATGCCTATTCATGGCCATTGTACTCTTATGTATCCGGGACTATTGTATGTACTTGCAGTCATATGCAGAGATATTTGTACTATATTGTTGGATGGCTGGTTCTTCCACCTGGTTCTTCATCACTCCACTTCTGGGATGGACTTATAATGTATTTCGGCCATCGTATCACCCCTCTGACCTCACACATTAGGGGAATCTATTACAACTGATTTTACCACAAATGGTAGATCACACATTTATGGCCTTCCCTGTCCCTCTACAGACTCTTTGGACCCCATGGACTATTTTTGTACCTTTGATGTTTCCAATATCATCCTTAAAAACACCTGTTATTTGCTATACGTGACTTTTAAACCCTTTCTCGCGTATACATGCGGATATAACCCTTAAACCCGTGTACATCGAGATGTGTGCAAAAGGCCAAATAATTTTGGAGTTTTCCTTGATGTGGATCCGAGTCACTTGTCTCCTGGCCTTCCATATGCCTCGAGATCGTTCGGATTTGACCTTCCATTACCCCATTGAAGCACTATATAAGGAACCCTTTGGATACATTGAAGGGGGAGAATTGAAGAGCAAGAAAACTATAGTCCATTGTTGTCATAGCTTATACTTGAGTCTGCATCCCTTTGTCCCTTGGAGCACTTAGTGTTCCTCCCAAACTTTCCCTTGCTTGTGAGCTTGCTATCAAGAGATGGAGGATTGAGGTGGTGGAGGCCCAAGTGGAGGACTCAGTTTCTCCAGTTCGCAGACGTGCCGACAGAGGTTGTCATTCATGTAATCTCTGATTTATATTAATAGAAATATATTTTCCTGTCAAATGATGTGCATTTAAATGAATATTGAATCCATGGATGCTTTTAATTGCTTATACATTATTGATTATATATGCTAGAGTAGGTCTAACACCATTATATAGCATGCTTGTCTTATTTGTTGATTGTTGAGAGAGCAAATTGTTAACACAACTGGGATTAGAAAAGCTCAACGAGGATCTACATCAACCATCCGAAATAAGGTATGTTTTGAGATCCTTTAGTGTTAGATGTTTTATTTCTCTTGCATATTGGGAAGGGATTGATTTCTGCATTTACTCTGTCTATTGTGGTACACCCCAAGCCATAGGAAGTTTTCTCCGTAACATCTGCCTATGCGGATTCCGAAATTTTCATTTTTCGTCGATAAAACTTTCTTGATGGCTTCTGATTCCTGCTGTGCGGAATGCGGAAATCAGAAGTTACATGTTCGCAATTAACTGTCTGTGCTTTCCGTCGTGTGGAATGTGGAAGCCAGAGAAGTTTTTGTCCATTTTTTTTATTTTTCTCATTTTTTCGCACTACAGGATGTAGAAATAAGAACTTTGATGTTTTTCTTTGCAAATATATTTTCTTCCACTTTCTGAATTACGGAATGCAGAACTTTGATACGTTTTTAATTCAAATATAAGAAACTTTGTCCACGATAATTTGACGAATTTAAATTTTCTACAATATAAAACTTTTGAAATTTACATTTAGGAAAATTTGACAGATTTAAATCTTCAACAATATGAAACTTTTGAAATTTACAATTATGTAATTTTTATATTATTCAAATTTTTTTGCATAATATTTTTTTTTAAAGAAAACGAAGTTGATTCAACTAAAAAAACAAGTTAAATAAGTCTTTAAAATAAATTATAAAAACAGTAATAAGAAAGTATAATAAGAAGTCTTTATGTAAGTAGACATTGGGTAGTGCTTTCGCCTTTCGCATTTCGTTTTCTGTAGTGCGGAATGCAGGGATCCGTTTTTTTCAACTCATCGGGGAAATCTATTATCGGCTTCTGCCTATGCGGATTCCAGAATTTTCATTTATTTCTTGCCGACTTTCACTTTTCGCTGTGCGGAATGTGGAAATCGGAAGTTACATGTTCGCAATTAACTTTCTGTGCTTATCGACTTCCGCTTTTCGTTGTGCGGAATGCGAAAGTCGGAAAATTCTTTGTTGTTGTTTTTTTTTATTTTTCTCATTTTTCTAACTTCCGGTTTCCGTAGTGCAGAATGTAGAAATTGGAGCTTTGATGTTTTTCTTCGCAATTTTTTTTCTTCCGCTTTTCAAAGTACGAAATGCGGAATGCGGAACTTCGATACATTTTTAGTTCAAATAGATTTCTTTCTGACTTTCGCTTTCCACTGTGCAGAATGCGGAAGCCAAAGACGCCAAACTAAAATGTAACATATAACATATAACATATTCAAAAATAAAAATAAACTAAAAACATGACATGGGTTAATTTGTTTTTTTAAATATGCATTTTAATTAGGTCACATGGATATGTTACATTGTGGAATGCAGAACTTCGATACATTTTTAGTTCAAATATAAGAAACTTTGTCCACGATAATTTGACGAATTTAAGATTTCACCAATATGAAAATTTTGAAATTTACAATTAGGAAAATTTGGCAGATTTAAATCTTCAACAATATAAAACTTTTGAAATTTACTATTATGTAATTTTTATATTATTCAATTTTTTTGCATAATATTTTTTTTAAAACGAACTCGATTCAACTGAAAAAAAGTTAAATGAGTCTTTAAAATTAATTATAAAAACTGGAGTAAGAAAGTATAATAAGAAGTATTTATGTAAGTAGAGCTTCAGTAGCGCTTCTGCTTTCCACATTCCACTTTTCGTAGTGCGGAATGCAGGAATCCATTTTTTCAACTCATCGGGGAATATTCCCGACTTCCAACTTTCACCTATGGGGATTCCAGAATATTCATTTCTTTCTTGTCGACTTCCGCTTTCCGCTGTGTAGAATGCGGAAATTTGAAGTTACATGTTCGCAATTAACTTTCCATGCTTTCCGACTTCCACTTTCGGCCGTGCGAAATGCAGAAGCCAAAAAATTATTTGTCAATATTTTTTATTTTTCTCATTTTTCCCAATTCCGGTTTCCGCACTTCGAAATGCGGAAATCAGGCTTTGATGTTTTTCTTCGCAATTTTGTTTTTCTACCGCTTTTCGAACTACGAAATGTAGAATGCAGAACTTCGATACGTTTTTAGTTCAAATAAATTTCTTTCCAAATTCCACTTTTCGTTGTGCGGAATGCGAGATGCGAAAGTCGGAAACTGCAAATCCAAACTTTCCCAAAGTTTCTATTTCCGAATTTTCACTTGCGCACTTTAATCTCAGCTTTTCGTTGTCTTTCTGGTTTTCGACTTTCATCCGAGAAAACACAAAGAAAAAAGATTAAAAACTTTGCCCAGAAGGCCTGCGCTATTCTTCCAACTATTTTATGACGTATAAAATATCTTTTGTAAAGTCGAAAAACCATAAGGCATGGTTCTATGTTTGTCACTGTCCACATTTAATATTTATAACAAATAATGAATAATAATAACCAGACTCATGACATATGTTCATGCGAATATTTTTTTAATTATATATATTCATTTTAGTTAGGCCACATGAATATGTTACATTGCAACAAAAAAAATTGTTCATGCCCTCTTTCATTCCATAGGAAAAAATAACCATCACCTTATGGAGACTATGCTAACAGAAGATTCTATTTCACTTTTTCTACATGGTGTTGTCAACCTTTGCCCACTGGTACAAGTCTCCTCATTAAACCAAGTGAACTCACTCAACTCATCATCTATTCGGTCCCAAATTTTTATCTCAAATGGCCTTCACAAGCATGAGCTATTGCTTCCAATTCTATATAGTAGTCTTGTAGAAAATGGACAGCTAAAAGAAGGAACTATAATCAAATTTACCCAATGTACATGCAACATTGTACATAATGTAACGTACGTTTAATTTCCTCGTTGTTTTTTCCCACTTAATCAATTTCACATTGTTCATGCATCTAATGTTTTTCTCTCCCATTGAACTCTAACATACTTCTTCTCACACGACTATCACATTGCTTGCACTCAAAGTTATCACAGTGGATACAAACAATTATTGGAGATCCTGCATCTTACCACTTACTTGTAGCTTCTCCCTCGCACAGTAGTTCCTCTGTAGCAGTAAACCCTAGCTCAATAAATGAAAACTCTGCCTTGCTTGCATCAACTATCTCATTCACATCACTCTCCTCTTCTAGTAAAGTTTGGAATGTTCAAGGTCGAGTTATTGCCAAGACAAACCTACATGAATATGGCAACCAACGAGGGTCTAGAAAAGTGTTTGGATTTGACCTTGTCAATGCTTCACATGATGAAATACATATATCTGCATTCAATGAATTGGCACTCTTTGTATGACCAAATACAAATAAGAATAGTGTACATAGTATCAAATGGCACAGTGAAAGCATCCAATCCAATTTTGAACCATTTGAAAAGCCATAATGAGATTTTCCTAGGTTCCTCCTCAACCATCCAACCATGCTTAGATGAATACCCCTTAATACCTTTATATTGATTTAACTTTAAAACCATTCAGGAGATTCAAACTATACTTATCAATTCCATGGTTGACCTTGTTGGACTTGTCATTTCAGTTTCACCTACATCCATGATACAAAAACAAGATGGTGTTGAGACTGTTAGGCACAGCATTGGACTCCGTGACATGTGAGGCTGTAGTATTGACATAACACTTTGGTGAGAGCATTTACAAATTGAAGGAGCCAAGCTTGCCAACCTTCGCGGTTTACCTACTCCTCCAGCTATAGCAATCAAAGGCGGTCATGTTACAGATTTTAATGGAAAAAATGTTGGGACTATTTCCAACACTACTATTTTTATAAACCCAAAGATTGAAGAAAATTTAGTTCTACAGAGATGGTTTTATGACAATGGATTTCGTTCAGCATCACCATATTTGAGCCAAAAATTCAATGCCTCTCATTCCTCTCCTCGTAAAATCATTACCATCAATGAGCTACAAACTCTTCAACCATCTGAAAAACCTGTTTGGTACTCTCTTGTAGCAACCATCACAAATGTTAACATGGATGACCTTTATTTCCTTGCATGCCCTCTTTTTGTTGATGGTGCATAATGCATGAAAAATATTGCCCACAAAGTTGGAGACATTTGGCATTGTGGTAAATGTGATGGGGAGTTTCTTGAATGTGACTACCGATACATACTAAAGTTTGGCTTGGAAGATGTCATTGGATACCTTCATGGTGTCATAGCTTTTAATGATGCTGCAAACCAACTCATGGGCATTTCTGCAAAAGGCCTGTGTCTTCTCTCAACTGAAGCAACATCAATTGTTGAAATAGTCCAGAGGATCTACAACAAACAATTACTTCTTACTCTTTTAGTTTGAATAGAGACCTTTTGTGGAACTGCATGCCTAAAAGTTGTAATTGTCGTGGTTGAAAACACATAATCGACATTTTCATATGGACATTTGAATATATAGGTTGTTTCGACCTGATACTTAAGCATTCTTTATTGTCTGTAATGAATGCTTTCAATTCTCAATTTTAAGTCCTTATTTCATAGTTCAACATAGCAGGGTATTTTTTTTTAACTCCCTTATAGCAATTCTATTTTGCAGTCTCATAATTCAACTGTACAAGCTATCACTTAACATTTTTTACGTAAATTGTTGATGCAACCTATATGGTAACTTTTGAATACAATACTAATTTGCTATTGTGTTTATTTATAACATAAACAACTTTGTTCTCTTGTTTATTACCACAACTTTTTATTCTTCTGTATAGAACACTAATTACATTTAATGTTTTTTTTTTCATATATCCTTTCTCATACTACAATTTGTTCTTCTATATTGCTACTTTCTTACAATTATCAAGCTAGGACTTGAAAAAAAATACTTACTCCATAAATATTATTTTAAGGTACATTCTTAGGTCCCAATATGCAATCAGTTAACATTTGCTTTATATCTTATGCTTTATATCCATATACTTTGCAGTTAATACATATAGGAAATGTGTTGCTGCCAGCAATCAAAGGTTCGAAGTCTTTAACAATTTTATGATTTTCTTGTAGGAATTTCATGACAATGATCAAGCCAATGCATGAAGAAGAGTTGTATATGCACATAACAAAGATAAAAACAACAAGAAACAATGTCTTCTTTACAGAGCTGCTCGCACACTGCTCGTCTACATGTGGATATGTCTTCTTCAATTTCTCTTACCCAACCTTCTGATAGACCTTCACTTCCATCCCTATGCTGAATCCATCGAACATTCACCTTGATGATGCACATCAATGATTTCATAAAAAATGGATCAACTGGCTGATATGCCTGTCTGCTCAATTTGCAAAGAATGCCACCCTAGTATTGTAACAAAAAAGTTCCATGGTGCATACACTTGTTCTCATTGTATTCTAGAAAAAAAAGCCATCACTTTTCATTGGAAATCCAACCACATGTCCTTGCAGTACTTACACAAGTTGAAGAAATGCTCATTAGTCATGTTGACCCAATATTACAAGTCACACATGCTCATGGTGGTCAATATAAATATTATGGCCATATTATCTGCTTCCCCCAAGACATTTCCAATATTCCCACATACCTACTCCATTTAATACCAAAACTTGACATCCTTGTTGTTCGCAAATACAACTCTACGAACAATCCATATGAACTGTTTGTTAGTCGAACACGTGTTCTTGCTGCCCTTTAATACAAAATGGCAAACGACCCATACTACAAGGATGTACAAATCAACCCAATTACATTAGTTTATTTGCCTCTTATTTCAATAAACATTTCACCTTTGATTCTGCATGTTAATAACAATGATACATTATCTCATCAACAAAGCTTGTCCTGTACAGTTCAACCACCAAATTCATTTGAACCCCATGAATTAGAATCCTCCTCGTTTATTTCAACACAAATTAATGCTAGAGCTGAGGTTGAAGAAACTAGACAGTTGTTACACATACCAAACATCCCATTACCACTTTCCATTGATTGGCCCCCTATAGGAATCTCCCCTATCAATGAGTACAACATAGAAGGCCTTCTTTCCATGGCTTTTCCAACCTTGTTCCCCACATGTGCAACAATGCTTAAACAACCACGCATTCATGAAGTTGATATGCAAGAATATGCACTTCACCTCATTCACTACCACGGCAACAGATTTGGCCAACATCCTCGCTTTTGGTACTACATATACAATCTAATTATGCGTCATTGGAGTAATGCTACTACCTTTGTTTTTGTCAAAATTAATCTTGAAGATACACTACATCCCACAATACTTAAGCTTGTTAACCAATTGCAAGACATGCCTGATGACAAAATTGGTGACCAGTTCGCAAGGTTTGGGTCTTCATTACGTGGACCACACTCGTATTGGAACAAAAGTAGCACTGAACTCACAAATATGATCAATCAACAAGGTACACCAACGTTCTTCTTCACCCTTAGTACAACTGACACAAAATGGCCAGATTTGCATGCTCTAATGCCTATTGTACATCCTACCAGTTTATCTCAAGACTATCAATGGAAGATTCAAAACATCATTTCAAATTCACATATTACATCACAATACATGCACAATAAATTCAAAACATTCCTTCAAGAGGTGCTTCAAAAAGGTTTCCATATAACGGATTCTTGGTGTAGGTATTCTACCATCTCTTCCTTCTTATTCTTCTCTTCGTGTTTCTCACTTTATACAATTCATTTATAATATATTGATTTTCCTCCGATGTAGGTATGAATGACATCATACAAAATCCACACAGATTCATCGTTTTATTTGGTTGGCAGATGCACCAAATATGGACACCTTAGAATGAGAAGATGTTCTTCGAGTTGAAGCTGCAAATTTTTTTTTGACACATATGTTACAGCTTGGAATCCTCGTAATTCCCACTCATCCACATCTAGGTTACACCATTCAACTACAATTGATCCATGCAGTGTTGCATCACCATCCATATTTGCATTAATCTACTCAGTTGACTATGAAGAACTTGTAAATTTTGTTCAAAGGCACACCAGATGTTCGGAATCAACTTGCCTTCGCAAAAAAGGAACATCTGTTCAATGTCGCTGTGATTTTCTGTATGACCTACAAGCTACTTCTTCATTATTCATTGATCCAAATGGACGTAAAACCTACAATCCTGCAAGAAATGATTCCCTTCTAAATATTCACAACCCTACCATGCTTTCAATATGGAGGGCTAATGTTGATTGCCAACCTGTTCTTTCTAGACATGCTGTCCTAAAATACATTTCAAAGTATGCATAAAAAGTAGAGCCAAAATCAGAAAGCTACCATGCAATTCTCTCTCGCCTTCCACATGCAGCACCAAGTGACAACCCCATTCTTCATCCAATCAAACAATTCCTTGCACAAATAGTTGCAGAACGAGACAATAATGCATAAGAGACGTGTCACATGCTCCAAAAAACCCCTCTTATGTTTTGTAGCTATCAATTCTTTCCCTAAATGTGAGACAAAGTGTCTTCCGTCATGTTTGTAATGACACTAATAACACCCCTCCACCCCCCCTTCATATTTGCATACATGCAAAGACCCCTTGCTCTTGAACATCTAGCCCTGCTTGAAGCTGCTCGTTCTTGGCCTTTCTTGCCTAATAGGAAAACAAATCCATGGAAACAAAACTTGCATCACAAGAATGTTAGAGTCTATCCATAATTCAGTCCCGTTCCTCCCTTTGATTCTTCATCTTTTGAACCATTTTGTTGGAGTGAACTTCTTCTATACAAACCTTTTCATTCCATCCGTCAGGATATTGGAACAACAGCTTCTAAAATTATTTCTCGTTGGCATCACATTAAAGGCACATATGTTGTGTGGCATGTTGAACGTGCACAAGAAGAACCCTCTACACCTCTATCTGATGATCAAACTTCGATGCTATTACCTTTCCCTTGCCCCATACCATGGATGAATGGGAATTTCTTTCTCAAATGCGACCATGAAACAACATCCAGATTGATGACCTTAAAATGCTTGGACATCATGATTTTGACAAAATTCACATTTGGACAGATAAAAATATAACCACCCATTTGCATGAGACAATAACATCATTCATTGAACTCAATTGCTTGTCCACCCAATTACATGAAGACAGCCTGTCGTTGTCCAATTCACCTGATTCCTTGTCTCCCACACAATGCATAGCCTTTGATCTTGTCATTTCCCATTTTATAAACACTGCACCTGTTGCCGCATTTCACACACTTGGGTTACATGGAAGAAATCTTCAAGCCACTCAGTGTGTCCTTGGAGGCAAGTCTTGAGTCAAGGCTGTCACCTTGTTCTTGACTCCTCCATTTTGGCTCAACTCCTAACGAAGCCAAGGGGGGTAGACCCTACTAAGTTACTAAGGAAAAATTATTTAGTATGATGATGGTATTAAAGAGTAAGTTTTTTAGGAGTTTCGATTTAACAATTGTAAACAACAAATAACATGATGAGATAATCACAAGTAAGCATGAAAATGACACCCAATCACATATAGATTGAAAGAAATAAACAGTTGACCAGTGCCTTGAAAATGGAGTCGAAAAACAATTAAGAGTGCTTGCAAGTGCTGGAATGAATGTTGTGCAATTGTATCTTGGTTGATTTTAAATTAATGTAAGAAGATGAGTAATTTAACTTAAGCAGGGGGACTCCAGATATACCCAGGGGGTACTTGAAGTATGTCCAAAACTAAACCGTCATGGCTACCCGCAAGGAATATGTGGGCTGAATGGAGTCTCTGAGGCTGTTGTTCATAATGCACCCAAAGGTGTAAAAGAGATCGGCGCCTCGAGGTCACTTTTAAGGAATTCCCGCTTCCTTTGGGTATTTTGCCACCGTAATGGTTTGATCGAGGCATTGGATTTTCGCCTGATGGTTTGTCAATTTGGGGAGAGTGAATCCTAATTATTCTAGTCACTCAAGTGCTTTTGATGCAGCTTGACTGATCGGATGAACCGCAGCCAAGTATAGCGCATACACACTGGAGTCTTTGTTATTTTTAGTAAATTTTAAAAGAGGTGTTCTTGTTAAAAAGAAAACCCTCCAGGAACCTCTTTCGGTCCAAGTGGACTCAATCATGGAATCAAGGAGTGGTTGATTTTATTATGATTACTAAAACAAATGATGATAGCAGATGAAGCATAAATAGATAAGCAAACCACAATTTTCTAATTAGACTACCACGACCCTTTCTTCACCTTTTAGCTCAAAAGGAGGCTCGTGGGGTAAGTATTAAAATTACTTTGAAACCACCAGATATGGAATACGGCAATGATTATAAGTCAAAGTATACTACCCTGTAGATTTCCGGACAGCGCCTCCTCCTCTTTTCTGTTACACCTGCTAAAAACCAGCAAGCTTATCACAGTTAAATATGCCCAAAAGTACTTTGAACAAACTTTTTACCCAAAAATTCTAAGTTAAAACTAGTTTTTAAAGAAGCAGAAAAAGAACCAAGGAAAGCAAGCTTTCCTTGGGATCTTGGCCTGCTTTTGGGGCAGCCAATATGAAGCACTTAAATTGCTGAATATAACTTTTTCGATTCTAAGGAAACAAACATGCATTCAACAAGCTTTAGATCTACTTTCACAGCCTTGAAAAATGATAATTTTCCCTAAAAGTAGATCTAGAATGCTTGTAAAAATTTCTTTAGGAATGAAATCTAGTTTTATGAGCTTTAAGGCAACAAGATCTATGTAAGATGAACTCTGAAATTGATAGATCTAACAAATTTAAAGTTGCAAAACAAGTAACTGGATTGATTTTGAAGAAATTTGAAGGAGGAAGAGGAAAGGAAGAGCGCTTGTTGCCGGGGAATGGATCTGCAAAGAAGACTATTTAGTGGAATGCCGAGGGACAATGACTTCACAAAACAGTCATATGCCTACTGGAGTCAAGCTAAATCCACGGTTCTTCCAACCCATATTACCTGAAAACCAACAAACAATCCTACACAAAAACCCTATGAGATCTGGATAGAAATATATGAAGAAAGAGAGGGATCACATGCAAATAAACTTATTTAAACATGTATGATCTGAATCTTTAAGCATATATACTATGAGATATTGAAAATCAAGTAATCTTACTTGCCCAGCTATACTCCTATTGATTCAGCTGAATCATTATGCCAGACAGGATTCAAATGCAGAAATTGAGAGAAAGCTAATGGTAAAAAGCTACAAGACAATGTTAAATCCACACATATAAAAGCATTACACAGATTTAGCCTCCAAAACTTCACGTTATTCCAATAGAAAAATATATTACACAGTATTACAACAACAATAGCTCCTCAATCCAACTCTCACTAACTCGGAAAGGAGGCATCCATGCTTTATTTATACACAAAATTGAAACCCCAGCCCATAGGGGGCGCAAATCCCAAAGAGATAGACCACTGCAGTTGAAGGAGAGTCCATCAATGCCTGATCTGAAGCTAAACTGAGCTTCTACTGAGTCTGAATGTCAATTGGAGAGCTGATCTAACTGACACCTCAACCTGTTGACTGGGGCATCCACCAAAACTCATCCAGATGAGCCCACATGTGTGGAAGAGAGAGGGAGGGCGAAATTCCCCATAAAGGAAGCCGAAGTTCAACTCTGGTTCCACCCAGATCACCTCCTTCAGTCAACGATTTGTCAAATCTGGTCAATCTGTGCAGATCTGACTGATTTCAATCAAATCGGCTGAGAATCCACTGATCGAGGATTTTGGATTTTCTCCATTATTCATTAATTTATTAATTAAAATAATCAATAATTGATTTTTTGGGGCTTTCTGACTTGAGTGATGGAAAATCACTTAAAACTAGGAAATAATGGGTCTATAGGTTTACTGGGTGCTCTTAGCTTGAAAATGAGCACCTACATGACTGAAACGGACTTCTGAGCTGATCTAGGAGGATATTGGTGGACACCCACCTATTCCTCTTAGACCCCCACCATTGTTTCTTTCAGTTTTCCAATTTCCTTAATTGTAGCACAATTTACTATTTTTGGCAGTTTTCGAGTCCTAAACTTCCGGAGTCATTTTGAGGCCCTAAACGATGTTTTTTTGGCATCAAATGGTCGGGCAAATATAAGTCCATTCCGGACTCAATATTCAGTATTTATGGATGTAGTCCTTAAACAGATATTTCTAACGATGTATCATGCACGTCAAATGGAGGTAGAATGCTAAAGTTACGACCCCGGGAAATTGATGTACCAAGTTACCCAACGGGGCCCACATTAAGGCGTTTCACCTCCTAGGGTTAGGTTTTTGGATGTGTAGGGTTTCCATTGTTTCTCAACAATATATAGGCCTTCGAGCCTCATTGTAACACAGAGTTCAGTGGCATGTAGCCACCACATCTCTTCTCAGAGATAAGCTACCAACACTTTAGCTAGTTTATTTTCATTCTGTATGTAAACAAGTTTCAGTTATTGATTAATGAACTGAAGTGTTATTTCCATTGCATATTTGTTTCTATGGTTATTTGTGTATTCTGTTGCATTCCTGCATAAATCCGAATCAGTGGTATCAGAGCAATCTTCTCTTTCTCGATCCTTCTTTGCATGTCCCCAACAAGGGCGGGGTATAAAGAGTTAGGGCTCGATCTGGTTGAACCTTTGCAAGATCAGCCTCGCAAATCCCGATGGCCACCCATGGGGGACGAAAAGAAATATGAGGGCACAGAAGATCCTATCAAAATGTTGCTCGAGGAGGCCCTTGAAAAACAAAGGAACGCGATGATGGATAACTTCGCCCAGATCCTTCAACGACTTCCCACTGGCGGCGCATCTGCATCTAGCAGCCACTTTGGAGGTGCAACCCCTTTTAAGGTACAAGTAAACTTTAACATTCCCATATTTGATGGTTGAATAGATCCATACACCGTAGATAAATGGTTGAATCTATTAGAAGGATATTTCTCGGTTCATGACTTTTCTGACCGGGAAAAGATTACTTTTTCTCTACTCAAAGCTGCCCCCCACGTCAAGGACTGGTGGGAAACCTACTGTGAGAGAAAGGATGAGGAGGAACCCTCTCTGTTCTCAGCCGTACCCACTTGGAATTCTTTTTGAGATGCCATAAAGGGACAATATTATCTGGTGGGGAGCTATGAGGACAAGTACATCCAATGGACTACGCTGCGGCAGCAAAGAGATCAAGATGTGCATGAGCTAACGAATCTGTTCCATACCCTGCGCACCAAGTTGGGTATCAAAGATTCAGAGAAACATTTGGTGCTGAAGTATCGCAGTTTTCTGCACAGATACATTTAGGAGGAAATGGAGTTCCTCGATATCTCCTCGCTTGGTATGGCATATCGGTATGCTGCCAAAATTGAGCAAAAATTCAAATAGAAAAAGCGAGACTTTGGATCTGTGAATCAGAAGCAAGGGAAAGGTGCCCCCAAACCACAGAACCAAGGACACAGCAAAGGCATGGCGACTCAAGAAAACTTTCCAAAGCCGCAAGCAAAGAGGAACACTGCAAAGCCAAAGAAGGAAGCGGGAAAGTGGTGCGAGTTCCATAAGAGCCCCACTCACAACACAAGTGAGTGTCGGGCTAAGTAGTCACTGGTGGCTGAGATAAAGGCTTCTGAATCAGATGCATACTCTGACACTGAATCTGAACCTAAGAAGGGGAATGACAGAGGGAAGAAGATTATCGATGCAGAGCCCAACGCCACCGTTGCCACCACGAAGATCCAAAAGGAAGAACCAGAAGATTTGGAGGAGGAGGAGAATCTTTTCCACTCCCAGATATGGGTAAAGTGTTCCCCGCTACAGTTCATCGTCGACAGTGGGAGCCAAAAGAACCTGATTTCAGCAGAGGTCATGAAGCGGTTGGGTTTGCCGACCACAGCACACCCGCAGGCGTACACCATCGGGTGGCTTCACCAAGGACAAGATCTTCGCATCAGCCAGCAGTGCCGCCTTCCCTACAGCATCAAGCCCTTCACCGATGAGGTATTATGTGATATTGCTCCTCTTGATGTTTGTGATGTATTATTAGGTCAACCATACTTATGGAAGCGACATGTTGTGTATGAGTCCCGGCCTCATGCTGTTATTATTACGTTGGGAAATAATTTGTACATGATACCAGAGGTACCACCCCCTACCGTTATCTCTTTGGTTACTACAAAACAATGCAGTTAGCTCATTTCCAAAACCGGGAAGTTTATTTTCTTGATGATCCACCCTCAGGGCAAGAAGAAGATCATGGCCACAACCTCCAGACATGGCCCCTCCGCACGACAACAACAAATGGACAAGGTCGTGGAGGAGTACCGGGACATATTCACCTCACCCACCGGGGTGCCTCTCCACTGTCAGGTCAAGCACCCCATCGATCTGACCCCAGGTGTGCCGCTGCCCAATGGACCGATCTATCGCCGCTCTATTCTGGAGAATGATGAAATCAAGAGGCAAATTCAGGAGCTACTGCAGAAGGGTCACATCTAGCCAAGTTCATCGCCCTGTGGAAGCCCGATCGTGTTGGTACAGAAAAAGGATGGGACTTGGAGACTATGTATTGACTATCGGGCGCTGAACAAGATCACTGTCCAGAATAGGTACCCAATCCCATGGATTGATGACCTCCTGGACCAGCTTAAAGGGGCAAAATATTTTAGCAAGATTGACTTAAAGTCTGGGTATCACCAGGTACTGATCGAGCCAACCGATGTGTGGAAGACTGCCTTCAAAGCCAAGGAGGGCCTTTTCGAATGGTTGGTCATGCCTTTCGGGCTGAAGAATGCTCCTGCAACCTTCATGAGACTGATGGATGACATCTTGCGGCCATTCACCAACTCATTTGTAGTAGTGTACTTGGATGACATCCTAGTCTTCAGCCAGACTTGGGAAGAGCACCTCCACCACATCCGACAGGTCCTCCAAACATTGCGACAGCACAAGTTGTGTGCCAATTTGGATAAGTGCACTTTTGGCATGACCCAGGTTCAGTATCTAGGATACATTATTGATGACTGTGGGGTACATGTGGATCCAACCAAGATCCAATTCATTCAGGATTGGCCATCCCCAACTACTCTAACAGAGCTTTGCAACTTTTTGGGCCTTGCTAATTTCTACCGCAGGTTCGTGTTGGGATTCTCTCATATCACTTGGCCCTTGAGTCAAGTCACCAAGGGAGGAGCGAAAGCAAAATTCTTTTGGTCAGAAACTCAGCAGAAGGCGTTTGCAGAATTGAAACATCGCCTCTGTTGTGCCCCAGTGCTCACATTACCAGGCTTGCAACAACCATTTGAGATCGAGACAGATGCCTCTGACTATGCTATTAGGGCAGTCCTTACTCAACAAGGGCATCCAGTGGCATATCATAGTGAGACACTGTTAGACACAGTCCGCAAATATCCCACTTATGACAAAGAGATGTATTCCATTGTGCAGGCTTGCCGGCAATGGAAACATTACATTTTGGGGAAGGAAACGATCATCCACACAGACCACCGACCCCTGTAGTTCATGCAGACACAAGGGAAGTTACAGAACGATCGCCATCAGAAGTGGTCCACATATCTACAACAGTTTCATTTGAACATCAAGTACAAGAAGGGAAGCACCAATAATGTTGCAGACTGCCTCAGCCGACCACCAATCGTGGCGATAATGACCGTGCTCAACTCTTGTGGGCACGAGACTTCTGATTGGACGCTTCTCTACAAGAGCGATCTAGAATTCAGCCACACATACCAGACGCTCTTGGAGAGAAACCAAGTTCCAAAATTTCACCTCCAGGATGTACTCCTATGTCACATGGGACACCTTTGTGTTCCTTCAAGCGAGCATGCCAAGATGATTTGGGAAGCGCACTACAGTTGGGTCGCTGGGCATTTTGGGGTTGAGAAAATAGTGGCAGTACTACAGAAGTATTTCTGTTGGCTGAACCTTCGACAGGACATCAGGAAGTACATCTGATCCTGCACTGCCTGCGCCATTGCCAAACCATCCATCAAGAAGCAAGGCCTCTATACTTTGTTGCCTACCCCTAGTCGACCTTGGGAATCCATCTCCATGGATTACATGTCAGGCCTTCCTTCTACTAAGCACGACAATGACTGTGTGTTTGTGGTCGTTGACAGATTCTCAAAGATGGCCATAATGGCGACCTGCAAGAAGAATATCACAGTAGAAGCCACTGCTAAACTCTTCTTTGAACGAGTGTGGGTACACTTTGGTATCCCACAGTTTATAATCTCAAACTGGGATAGCAGGTTCCTTAGTACATTCTGGTATAGCCTATGGTCAATGCTAGACACCAAGCTCACAAAGTCCATAGCTTTCCATCCCCAAACTGATGACCAGACAGAGGTCGTCAACAGGATGATCGTACACATTTTGCGCATGTAAAACTCAAAGCATCCACACACATGGGATGAGAGCCTCCCCTATGTACAACACAGCTATAACCAGGCCCTCCACAGCTCAACCAACCACGTCCCCTTTCAAGTGGGCTTGGGATTCCAGCCACTATGTCCCATTGACGTAGCCATGCCATTTGCAGCTACTCAGGCTGATTCAGCTCATATCCAGTCTAAAGTTTCCAAGGCAAACAACTTCATTGAGTGCATTCAGCACATTTTCCAACAGGTTCATGACATATTGGACAGATCCAATGCTAAGTACAAGAGTGACATGATCAGCATCGGGTGCAACACAACTTCCAGGTGGGCGACAAAGTGTGGCTACATTTACAGAAGGAGCGCCTCGCTGGACCCCACCGCAAGCTTCGCCCGCTCAGATATGGGCCATACACCATCACCAAGGCTGTCGGGGACAATGCCTTCGAGCTCAGTATTCCACCATTCCTTGGTCTGCACCCTATGTTCAATGTGGACCGCCTTCGACCCTACTTTCCACCTCTATTGGACACATCAGACGTGGCAGAACAACTCACACCAATAGAGTTAAACCCCAACTGCATGGAACAAGCCACAACTGATCAGATTATGGACACATAGATCAAGAACACCCGCTAGCAGAAGATCTAGCTATATCAAGTTGTCAAAGTAGGCCAACTCCTTCACCAGGGAAAGTGGCTCACCGGGGACCAAGTTCAACAGAAGTTTCCTCATCTCATGGAGAAACTCAACGCAATGGGGACCATTGCTTCCTAAGGGGGGAGGAATGATCCAGGAGGATATTGGTGGCCACCCACCTATTCCTCTTGGACCCCCACCACTGTTTCTTTCAATTTTCCAGTTTCCTTAATTGTAGCACAATTTACTATTTTTGGCAGTTTTCGGGTCCTAAACTTTCGGAGCCGTTTTGAGGCCCTAAACGACGTTTTTTTGGCATCGAATGGTTAGGCAAATATGAGTCTGTTCCGGACTCAATATTTGTCATTAATGGATGTAGTCCTTAAACAATATTTCTAACGATTTATCATGCATGTCAAACGGAGGTAGTATGCTAAAGTTACGACCCCGGGAAATTGATGTACCAAGTTACCCAACAGGGCCCACATTAAGGCGTTTCACCTCCTAGGGTTAGGTTTTTTGATGTGTAGGGTTTCTATAGTTTCTCAATAATATATAGGCCTTCGAGCCTCATTGTAACACAGAGTTTAGAGGCATGTAGCCACCACATCTCTTCTCAGAGATAAGCTACCAGCACTCTAGTTAGTTTATTTTCATTCTGTATGTAAACAAGTTTATGTTATTGATTAATGAACTGAAGTGTTATTTCCGCTGCATATTTGTTTCTATGGTTATTTGTGTATTTTGTTGCATTTCTGCATAAATCCGGATCACGAGCCCACTTTTATTACAAAACCTATTTTTTCAATTAAACTATTAAAAAATACTCTAAGTTTTGGAAAAATTAAATTTTAATAAAAAACAATGAAAAAATTACAAAATTACAAAAAATGAAAAAACCTAGGGGGACTTAGACATGTTCATATGACTCGACCATGATGCCTAGCATGTTTATACATTGACACATAGACTCTAATAACCTCAATAGGCCTAAATGCCAAGCCGACCACCCCAACTTTGGAGGTATTGAGTGAAAAACTTAGAAATTATCAGTTGTTTATTCAACAACCAATAATAACCAAGGGAAAAAACACCCTGGGCTGATCGGATTGACAAATAAAGTCTAAGAGACCAAGTCTTTTACAGACACTATCATGCTAGAACATTTATTACAATTCCCCCATGGGGTATAAACATGTGATATGGTACAACAAAGTTTCCCAGAAGCAAGACTGAAGGTCTTCTGAAGTCCAAACAAGCTATCCTTGTCCAGTTCACCAGGCTCACTTGCTCAAAAACCACGAAGTACAACTTAGGTGGTAACATTCTGGCTCCAACTGTGGGACATGTGCTCGATCTGGTCTTTAAGGCAAGGAGAGGATACGAGAACACCGGAATCTCTGGTTTATATACCCTGTAAAAACATCTCAACTTGACAAGAAAACCTCAGTAGCACAAGCTTTACATAAAAACCAAATGAACCATTAAGCTAATTTATTTAAACAAAATAAATGTAACTAACTAATGAAAAAAGAATGTTTTATTATAGGTAAGTACAAAACGAAAATGCCGAAAGTAAATGCTCTTTTTCAAGGAGCTTATTTTCCTACTCTAAGCATGATATAAAAATGGTTAAGTGTAATAAAAAATCCAATGTAACCACCTGAGCATTTTATTAACATAAAAAAATTCCTTGTCTTTGGTTACCAGCCAAAGTAAGGATACTTTATTCAGAAAATGCAAACCTGCGTGATGATCTGGAAGGGGCGGGATAGATGGGAAATCATAGGCATGAATAATGTCATCAAACTTCCTCTCAAACTAGTACGTGCTTGCGCAGGCTGCTTCTATCCATGACTGGACAAGGTTGATGTACAAATCGGAACTATGAGGCAGATTGACTACACCATCATACTGATCATCAAGGCTTACTGGATGATAATTCACTGTATAAGCCCCAAGCGGCTCCAAATCATGAGGAAACTCTATATGTGAAGATGATAGTTGAGACTGATATTCTACTAACTGCATCACATCCGTCTTTTCACAACACTGCTTCTCCATGTCTTCATTATTGATACCTTTGTGCGGCTCTGCATGATATGACTCTGAATGATCATATACGAGTTTTGAATGCTGCTTTTCCATACTAGGATTTTCCTAGGTCTCCAGATCCATGCTTCCCTCTATGGAAGTATAATAGATTGTACTTCCACAAATTTCTAAATAGCACTCCCCTTGCTGGATATAGCATAGATAGGATTCTTAATAAGATATCCACAAAATCCCAACAATCATCACCACCATCTATGTCAGATGAGATGGATTCCCCATTGCCGATATCAAGTTCTCTTTTTCTTCATTACTAGTACTAATATATGGCTCAGACTGATCATATGGATAAACTGCATGCTCCTTTTTCATATCAAAGTTTCCCAAGGCCACATGGTCCATGCTCTCTCCTTTAGATATGCCATAGACAAAAAAATCAACAAAACCATCAAAAGTTTTTGGTTCATTATTTTCCTCTTTATTCATGTCATAGACTGGATTTTCCATGAATGTCCAGGACTCATCACCAACATCTTTGTCAGAGATAAGGGAGTCTTCGTCACTTGTATCATGCTCCAAGTTATACTTGTCCTCATTTTCACACTCATCTTCTTCAGAGAAAAGGTCACAAGGCAGTAAACCTTCCAGACTATCATCTTTATATGGAGAACACGTAGGAGTCCCATCATGTACTTACAGTTTTCATCATAAGTTTCACTATAAGATTCTTCAATTGTTTCATCCTTAGGTTTGTACTATTTAGTTGGTGAAAAAGGATAGGCCTGGCCTACCATGTATATATGATCAAGATCGCTTAAAGTTGTTTCCTGACTACTGAACTCGGGAAGTCCATGTTACATGACTTGATTTGCAACATAACAAGTGCTTTCTTGGTGGAATTGTTCACAGGGTCTACACCATGGAATTACTTCTTCTACCATGTTAGCTAAGTCTAACTGGTTTGGAATCCTAGGCTCTTGCTGAGGAAATTTATTTTGATACATCTGATTATGTTTAGGCTGAAAGTTCCTAGGTCCATTATTTCTTTCCATTGTGATTATTCTATTGTGCATATGATTCAGCTGTGTGGACTGATTTGCCATAAGTTTGTTTTGACTAGTAACCAAGTCTTTTATCATGTCTGTTACCTTTTCCATGGGATCTTTAGAGGCTCCCTTTTCTTCTGATTCAACGGCTTGACCCTTGGTCTCTTTGTTGTAGGAATTGTTTCCCCTGGTGTGACCTGGAATGTGGGACTTGCCTGAAGATTGCATATTCTCTTCTATTTTCTAGGCCAACTCCTGGGCAGTTTGCAGATCAGCTGGTTCTTTATCTCTCAACTAGTACCTTAAGTCACCGGTGAAGGCTTCAATGTAGGATATGAGGATAGAGGCATTTTTTGGCTTGATGTCTCTAAGAAGGTCCGCAACCACACGCCTGAATTTAGTGTTAAATTCATCTGTGGTTTCATTCTCCATCTTCTTTATGCTATAAAGGGCAGCAATCAGATGTCTTGGTTCCTTCTTTTCTCCCCACTTCTTCCTAAAACCATCTTGGAATTCACTAAGAGGTTTATATGAATCATCATCTAGGTCAAGGTACCACTCTTCAGCGTCATCTTCTAAGGATAAAGCAAAGAGCTTCATTTTGACATCGTCATGGTCATGGGCAGCATCATTGCAATAAATGACCATGTGTTTTTCAAACTTTCGAAGGTGAGACTTGGTAGTGATGGCATTATTGCCCTGAAATATGGGGAGCTTCTTGATAGCATCTTTCATCATTTCGCCAAGGGGTTTGAATAATTTCGTCATTTCTTGAGATTGGTGAACATGACTCTTTGCAAATATGTGATGGATATCTGAGAGGGATTGGTCTCCTAAATTTTCAAGGTTTCTACGAGAAGTTTGCCTATTCAATCTTTCCCTAATAAACCTTTCGGGATCAGGGAGAAGATTGAATAATTGATGGCGGTTTCTTCGGGTAGAAATTCTTGGAGGGATGTTAGACATTGGAGTCTCCAGATGGATCAAGTTTTAATTTTTAATATTTTTAAAGACAAGATCAATCAATTTTTTTTTACCTTTTTAGTTGTTTAGAAAAAAGTAAAGCTAAGTCGTACCTGGGAATAAAAAGATTTATCCCCCGCAATGACGCCAAAAAGTGTTGCCGCCTTTCACACACCTGGGTTACATGGAAAAAATATTCAAGCCACTCGGTGTGTCCTTGGGGGCAAGTCTCGAGTCAAGGCTGTCACCTTGTTCTTGACTCCTCCATTTAGGCTCAACTCCTAATGAAGCCAAGGGGGGTAGACCCTATTAAGTTACCAAGGCAAAATTATTTAGTATGATGATGGTATTAAAGAGTAAGTTTTTTAGGAGTTTCGATTTAAGAATTGTAAACAACATATAACATGATGAGATAATCACAAGTAAGCACAAAAATAACACCCAATCACATATATATTGAAAGAAATAAACAGTTGACCAGTGCCTTGAAAATGGAGTCGAAAAACAATTAAGAGTGCTTGCAAGTGCTGGAATGAATGTTGTGCAATTGTATCTTGGTTGATTTTAAATTAATGTAAGAAGATGAGTAATTTAACTTAGGCGAGGGGACTCTAGATATACCCAGGGGGTACTTGAAGTATGTCCAAAACTAAACCGTCATGGCTACCCGCAAGGAATATGTGGGTTGAATGGAGTCTCTGAGGCTGTTGTTCATAATGCACCCGAAGGTGTAACAGAGATCGACGCCCCGAGGTCACTTTTCAAGAGTTCCCGCTTCCTTTGGGTATTTTTCCACCGTAATGGTTTGATCAAGGCGTTGGATTTTCGCTTGATGGTTTGTCAATTTGGGGAGAGTGAATCCTAATTATTCTAGTCACTCAAGTGCTTTTGATGCATCTTGACTGATCAGATGAACTGCAACCAAGTACAGAGCATACACACTGGAGTCTTTGTTATTTTTAGTAAATTTTAAAAGAGGTGTTCTTGTTAAAAAGAAAACCCTCCAGGAACCTCTTTCGGTCCAGGTGGACCTCAATCGGGGAATCAAGGAGGGGTTGATTTTTTTATGATTACTAAAACAAATGATGATAGCAGATGAAGCATAAACAGATAAGCAAACCACAATTTTCTAACTAGACTACCACGACCCTTTCTTCACCTTTCGGCTCAAAGGGAGGCTCGTGGGGTAAGTATTAAAATTACTTTGAAACCACCAGATATGAAATATGGCAATGATTATAAGTCAAATTATACTACCCTGTAGATTAGAACTACACTAGATTGAAAAAAGATGAACAAAAAGTAAAAAATGACACAGACGCAAATGCCCCCAGGGGGGATGGTGAACAGGCCCGAAAGAGCCTATTCAAAGAGGTTCTTCTTTCATTAAAAACAATTACAATATCAGAAAACTGAAAATGATCTACTTGGTCCTTATACTGAATGAGACCCAAGGTTTACAAATTGCGAAATTTTGAAATTTTTGGAAGACAGAGACCTCCTAAGGGGTTTCGAATGGTCCAAAAATGCTTTCCGGACAGTGCCTCCTCCTCTTTTCTGTTACACCTGCTAAAAACCAACAAGCTTATCACAGTTAAATATGCCCAAAGGTACTTTGAAAGTACTTTTGGATGAACAAACTTTTTACCCAAAAATTATAAGTTAAAACTAGTTTTTAAAGAAGCGGAAAAAGAACCAAGGAAAGCTTTCCTTGGGATCTTGGCTTGCTTTGGGGGCAGAAAATATGAAGCACTTAAATTGCTGAATATAAGTTTTTCGATTCTAAGGAAACAACCATGCATTCAACAAGCTTTAGATCTACTTTCATAGCCTTGAAAAATGATAATTTTCCCTAAAACTAGATCTAGAATGCTTGTAAAAATTTCTTTAAGAATGAGATCTAGTTTTATGAGCTTTAAGTTAGCAATATCTATGTAAGATGAACTCTGAAATTGATAGATCTAATAAATTTAAAGCTGCAAAACAAGTAACCAGACTGATTTTGAAGAAATTTGAAGGAGGAAGAGGAAAGGAAGAGCGCTTGTTTTCGGGGAATGGATATGCAAAGAAGACTAGTTAGTGGAATGCTGAGGGACAATGCCTTCAAAAAATAGTCGGATGCCTAGTGGAGTCAAGCTAGATCCACATTTCGTCCAACCCCTGTTACCTGAAAACTAACAAACAATCCTGCACAAAAACCTTATGAGATATGGATAGAAATATATGAAGAAAGAGAGAGATTACATGCAAATAAACTTATTTAAACATGTATGATCTGAATCTTTAAGCATATATACTATGAGATATTGAAAAGCAAGTAATCTTACTTGCCCAGCTATACTCCTATTGATTCAGCTGAATCATTAAGCCAGACAGGATTCAGATGCAGAAATTGAGAGAAAGCCAACGATAAAAAGCTGCAAGACAATGTTAAATCCACACATATAAAAGCATTACACAGATTTAGCCTCCAAAGCTTCACTTTATTCCAATAGCAAAAGATATTGCACAGTATTACAACAACAATAGCTCCTCAATCCAACTCTCACTAACTTGGAAACGAGGCAACCATGCTTTATTTATACACAAAATTGAAACCCTAGCCTAGAGGGGGCGCAAATCCCAAGGAGATAGACCACTATAGCTGAAGGAGAATCCATCAATGCCTGATCTGAAGCTGAAATGAGCTTCTACTGAGTCTGAATGTCAATCAGAGAGCTGATATGACTGACACCTCAACCTGTTGACTGAAGCATCCACCAAAACTCATCCAGATGAGCCCACACGTGTGGAGGAGAGAGGGAGGGAGAAAATCCCCATAAAGGAAGCTGAAGTTCAACTCTGGATCCACCCAGATCACCTCCTTCAGTCAAGGATTTGTCAGATCTGGTCAATCTGGTGCAGATTTGATTGATTTCAATCAAATCGACTGAGAATCCACTGATCTAGGATTTTGGATTTGCTCCATTATTCATCAATTTATTAATTAAAATAATCAATAATTGATTTTTTGGGGCTTTCTGACCTGAGTGATGGAAATCACTTAAAACTAGGAAATAGTGGGTCTATAGGTTTACTGGGTGCTCTTAGCTTGAAAATGAGCACCTACATGACTGAAACGGACTTCCAAGCCCACTTTTATTACAAAACCAATTTTTCCAATTAAACTATTAAAAAATAGCCTAAGTTTTGGAAAAATTAAATTTTAATAAAAAACAATGAAAAAACTATAAAATTACAAAAAATGAAAAAACCTAGGGGGACTTAGACATGTTCATATGACTCGACCATGATGCCTAGCATGCTTATACATTGACACATAGACTCTAATAACCTCAATATGCCTAAATACCAAGTCGACCACCCCAACTTTGGAGGTATTGAGTGAAAAACTCAGAAATTATTAGTCGTTTATTCAACAACCAATAATAACCAAGGGAAAAACACCCTGGGCTTATCGGATTGACAAATAAAGTCTAAGAGACCAAGTCTTTTACAGACACTATCATGCTAGAACATTTATTACAATTCCCTCATGGGGTATGGACATATGATATTGTACAACAAAGTTTCCCAGAAGCAAGACTAAAGGTCTTCTAAAGTTCGAACAAGCTATCCTTGTCCAGTTCACTAGGCTCACTTGATAAAAAACCACTAAGTACAACTTAGGTGGTAACAACACCTACTCAACCACTCACAATGGTGATGCAAGGTACTGCAAGCCTCGAGAAATCTTTCCTCATATCTTGCTTGAAATCTGCACTCCAAACTGCATATGAACAAACTACCTCCCCACTTCTTCTCCTTGCTCCAACTGGTGTTGTTGCTTTTAACATACATGCATCTACAATACATTCTGCTCTTCGAATAACCATTGGTGAAATGCACCCCCTTGAAGGCTAATCCCTTTCAAAACTTCAAGAAGAACTGCGCCATATTCGCTATATTCTCATAGATGAAATGAGATTTATTGGCCCAAAAATGTCAACTCAAATTGATGCACGCTTGCATCAGGATTTCCCCTCGCATTGTACAATCCCATTTGGTGGTTGTTCCATAATCCTTCTTGGTGACTTCAGACAATTTCCTCCTGTAAAGGACATCCACGTGTATGTAGGCTCATTCGTTGGAACTGCTCTTTGGCGTAAATTTGATACTTTTATCACGCACAAAATGATTTTTCGACAACAAGAAAATAACCCTTCTCAAACTTCCTTTCACCAACTCTTGCTAAACCTTCAAAATGAAACACCAAATGTTGAATACTGGGCACTCCTAATGACAAGAACAACCTGATGCCTTTCACATGTGGAAAACTATTCATTTCAACAATCTATCCACTTGTATCCCACAAATAGCTCTGTTGCACTGCACAACAAACACATGATAAAACAACGTAATATGCCAGTTGCACATTGCTTTGTAGAACAAAGGAACACACATGCCCACCAATCCATTGATGACGAACAATTGCCATTAAAGGTCCTTCTTCCTATTGGTCAACAAGTCATGTTAACTACTAATTTATGGGTTCAAGTAGGACTTATTAATGGCTCACTTGGAAAAGTCATCGAGATTGTCTACAACTCCAATGAACAACCTCCTACCTTGCCATCCTTTGTTTTTGACGAATTCCTCCATTACAAAGGACCCTTATGGGATGCTTGTAATCCCACTTATGTTCCAATATCTCCCATAACAAGAGGATCCCATAGGAAACTACCACTTCGTATGGCATGGGGTTTACGATTCATAAATCCCAAGGCATGACCCTACAAAATGTGACAATAGATATTGGAAACATTGATAGACAATGGCTTACATTCACTCCAATATCAAGAGTTACATCTCTTTTAGGCCTTCAGATTCACCTTTCTCTTTTTCTAGATACTCTTGAATGCAAGACAATCCATATGTTCGACGTAGGAAACAAGAGGAAACCTTACTTGCTTCAAAGTCTTTAAAACCAAATTGTGGTTGAAGCTTTTCATTGCTTCTCTATAAATGTATTGTTTTTCTTTGGTCACTTGTTGATGTAAGAGATCTGCTTTTGTTTCAAGAAAGATCCAAGAAATTTTGAAATAGTTGGGTTCTAGACTAAACTGTCTCAGGAAACTGAGACAGTGACTGTGAATTTTTTTAGGTAGGACAGTTATGAGATATAAATGATAACAAGGAAATAATTACTCGACGTATAAAAAATATGAATCAACTCATGTTTCCTTAAATGAACTTTAAATATAGAAGAATAACTCAGAATTAATAAAACAAATTTAATAAATAACCATAGAACATAACATAAGTAATAGTGTTATTTTATTCAATTGCAAAACATTACAATGTTTCCAAAACTACAGGGATTTCCTGATATGTCTTTCATTGTCCTTCTCCAGTATTGGTCATTGCAAAACCGTTCTTTAGGGCTTACATGGTCAACTGCCCACTTGACTGGGTCGATATATGGCATGAAACCAAGTTTGGATGATTGAAAAAATAAAGGTAAAAGGGGTTTGATTTCTTAACATACAAATATGTAGGCTAAGATCAGTATCCACAACCAACTTCAAATAAATCTCAAACCAAATATTGTATAAGGTTTATCCAGAAGCTAAGAAATATTAAATACATCCAAGAGGTAATACTAATTAATAAATTAGTATCAGAGATCATTTACTAATCATCAACAGCATAATAAATCACATAAATAAATAAATAAAAAACATTCATTTAACATATATGAAATACTTCAACATGTAGTCTCCAAAAAATTCCTCTCCCCCACTTGGGAAATCTTTCGCTTTAAATTCTATTACAAAGTATTACAACAACAAAAAAATTCCCAACATGTGAGATTACAAGATCAAACAGTTTAAGTTTGGCCAAGGGCGGAATGCCACCTGGCATATAAGTCCATCAAGAAATCAATGTCTTGAGATTTAGCTTGTTCCAGATGTATTTCTGCCCTCAAAATCTTAGATGTGATTTCCCTCTTCTTCACCGTTTTCCATTTACCAACATAAACCTCTATCCTAACCATCGCAGAATTAGGTGTCTTGATCCACTTCATGATCTCCTAGGGGTTAAGTTGGGTGACACCCTGACTTTGCTCCTTAGATGCAACAAAAGATCGTTCAACTTCATCTAATTTTAGCTTGGGGGAAGGTGCTTCTTCTATCAGTTCTAGCATAGGCAACCCTAAGAAACCGAGTAAAACCTCTGAAGTTGTCGACCTACGCTTTCATGCTTCGTGGCCATCTTGGATGATGCTTCCTACTGCATCACAGAGGCTTCCCCAAGTTTCAATTGTCACTTCGATTTTAATAGCCCGAAATTTATGCATGATTGGCATATCCTTTGGTCTGTCTCTAATATGTGTTTTCCAGCCAATCACATCTTCCAACGCCTTAATTGCTGCAGTTTTTCGAGTATGATGATCCTGCAGGACATCTGAGTGTTCTTCAAATCATTTGTACAGTTCCTGTATTTCACACAACCCTATATACAGGCTGATCATGGATTGATGATACTGCTCATTTAACCTACAAGCCAATTGTTTAAATTCTTCAACTGTTAATGTTGAAAATGATGAGGTAGCTAAAGATGTTTGTAATTCTTTAAGTTGTTGCTCTAGGGTAGCATTGTGATTAGCCTGTTGCTTGTTCAGGACCTCTGATTTATAAAGCTGATGCTTGAGACTCTCATTTTCTTCTTCGAATGTCTCTGTTTATCTTGATGCTCTTATTTAAGGAGCTCAATATCCTTAAGGTGACATGCCTCAGCTACTTCCAGATCCTTTCTTGCTTTCTGTAGTTCTTGTTCTTTACTGAGGAGATCTTTAGTCAGCTGGGACACTGAGTTATAGTTAGCCCTTGCAAAGGCTCCCATAGTAGCTGTTGTATCTAATGCTCCTTTCTTTTCATTAGGGGCATCAGTTCTCCAAACAATTTGATAAAAGGTAGGCACATGTTTGAGTGTGCCTTCTCTTGTCCTCTTTGAATCTTTCTTCAAAATAGCCTTGTCCTTTTTGCTCCAAAAATATTTCCCTAAGGCAACAACTGCATCTTCTCCAAAATCTGCCATGTCTTTTGTAGCTGAAAGGGCTTCTTTTTGGGGTGAGGCTAGTGACTGAGTTTTTGATTGTGAGACCAAGATTTGTACATTAAGGGGAGAAATGTACAAGGTGGAAGTAGGGAAGATATATATGAGGGAAGTGGAAGAAGTCGGAATAGGGCTTTTAGTTTGTGAAGAAGGGATAGTAGAGGTGGAAGAGGTTTCTGCTTGGGAATAAGGGATACGAGAAGATGTATTGGGAGTCTGAGATGTATGGGGAATTGATGAAACACATGGGGAAGGAGGGGGAGTATCATTGGCCAATTCTGCTGATACTGATGGGTCTCTAGAAGTGTCCTCAAGAATAGGATTTAAATCCACATGGGAAAAAGAGGACCGAGGGAATAAAGCATGAAAAAAGATCTCTTGAAAAGTGTGAATCAAGGACAGAAGATGTCATGGAGGTAAAGATATTGAGAGGGAAAGTGGGGTTTCCAGTCTCCTCCTCTAGATCACTATCAATTTGATGGATCTCAATCTCACGCTGGGGTTGAGGATCAACCTGTCAGATCACATGAGCTTGAGGAGGCACTTGCTCTTGAAGGGCAAGTGGAGCTATCTGCAATCGCTGTTGATCCCTGAGTACTTGCTGAGGTATTTGCTCTATTTGAGCCACTAATGCTTCAGGCACTTGTGGTTGCTGAGAAACAAGTTGAGTTTTCTTCTTCTTTGGCCGAGGTTCAGCCTCTTGGACATGTGTCTGAAGCTAAGCACTGAGTTTGGCTAGACCTTGTTTGAATTCTTCCCCTCTTTGAAGAGCTTCCATCTCTTGGGAAGAGTGAGCACTCCCAGGGGTTTCTATGACAACTTTTCCTTTGTCTTTGGACTGGGATGCTAAAGCAGAAGCTGCTGCTACTTGCTGTCTTGCTTCTCTTTCCATGTTTCCCCTTACAACCTTTTCCTCTTCTTCAAATTTCAATTTTCTAAAATGAAGGGTAGACTCCTTGATTTCTTTCTGATATTTGAAAACATGGGACTTTACCTCTGGAACAATGATCTTTTCCAGTGCTTCCCGAAAATCAACAAATGCCCTGTACATGGAATCATTTGGCAAATCTTCATGTGTATAGTTGAACTTAGCCTTTTCTTGAGCAAAAAGGCTAGTGAGGAAAGTCTTAAGATCATTCATCCTTTTTACAACTTCTCCCAGCTTCATATTTGTAATATCCTTACCTAACACAGTTGCATGGGTAGAATTCTTTATAACCAAAGAATCTATATACATAGGGAACTTAGGCCAAGTCTTCCTCTCGTGCTTAGCCAATTTTGGATGGGCGCCATCGATGACCGTTTGAAAGGAAAATTCCTATAAGACCATGCGGTCTGGAACAGTTATGGGCAACAAATGGACGACGTTGCTTCCCAAAATTCTAAAATAAGAGAAATATTCCTCGACGTACCAATATCCATGCAGACTAATTAAAGCCCTGGCTATTATTGAAAATGCCAGAGCATCGACCTTGAAGATCTTATGATACATGGACCCTAAGAAAAGGTTGCAAATGCCATATATGCGAGTAAAAAAAATTGTCCTCCCACATGTCAAAGCAGTAAATATGGATCGGTGGACAATCCTTTTGCCAATTCCAACCTAGGTCAGGAAATGATGAAGTTACACAAAAAACGTCCATGACATAGGCTGACATGTAAAATTGGGGTTGTTTGCTTTCCGAGGCTTTCTGGTATTTATCAATTTGCTCTTGCAAATTTACAGATAATTTGATCCCAATTGAAGGACTCACCTGCAAGAAGAATGTGTTGGGCTGCTGGAACCCATTCTGCTTTGAAAAATGTGCAATTTGCCTCACCATATAATCGACAGAACATGGCTGCGAGTAGTGAAAATGGTTCCCTGAACCATGAAGTAGGGTAGATATTACCTGTTTGTGGAATAAACAGGGTAGGGTTTTCCATCCCTGATTTCACCACATCTTCGTAATCGAAATGGGAGATTGCTTCATCAAGGAACTTATGGTTCAATAGTTGTTTCGGGAGTCCAAGCGCGTAAGCTTGGAAAAAATATCAGGTTTGAACGAGGCCAGAAAAATGCCAATGTGGTCATTGAAAACTCGCTCCTCAGGGTTAGCGTCGTCGAGTGCCCACTTCCTCGCGTCTGTGTAGGGCATAAATGGTGGTCTGGCGGCAATTAGATGGATCTGTGAGCTTCGAATTCTGATGTAAGTCCGCTGGTCATGAGGAATGCTCGAGAAATCATCATTATCGAAAATAGAATAGATTCTCGACCAGTCCAAATATTGGTTTTTCAGAAATATGCCCACTAGTGTCTGTGAAGACTCCGACGTTTGGGTCCTTGGACCTTTCTTCTTGTAGAGCCGTTTGTGATCTTGTGTTTCTGCGACCCGGAGATGCCATTTATGCTCGAAATTTGGCAAACCTGGTCAAGACTTACTACAATGTAAAAATAACAGGATAAACGGTTGTAAGGAGTTAACTTACTGGTAGAAAGCTTTGAAAACCAGTGACAAAAGTAAGCTCGAGCGAAAAGAAAGCGCAATAAAAATCTCCAGAAACAGTAAAAATGCAGGTAAAACAAATGGTAAAAACCTAAAGAATTCAAATAGACTATATAGCCAAAACCTCAACGACAAAACAAATCTAGACTGTGGATCTGGCGAAAAACAAACGGTTGAGATGAAGGTGCACAAATAAAAACTTCAAAAAAATTATTGGGAAACTTTGGATTTAGTGTTTTCGGCTTCCGCATTTTGCACTGTGGAAAGCGGATCAAAACAAAAATTGCCAAAAGAAAAATCAAAGTTCTGATTTCTGCATTCCGTAATGCAGAAATCGGGAAATAAGATAAAAAAATATGAGACAAATGCTTTTCCGATTTTCATATTCCACACCCCGGAAAGCGGAAGTTGGAAATACATAAAGTTTTATTATGAACTTGTAATTTTCGATTTCCGTGTTCCACACTGCGAAAAACGAAAGTCGGGAATAGATTTTCCTGATGACTTGAAAAAAATGGATCCCTGCTTTCCGCATTATGGAAAACGAATTTTATTAAGTGAAATGTTCATACTTCTACAAATGCTTCATTCAATTGCGAAAAAGACTCAATATTTTACTCTCTCAACGTTTCTTTACACCTCTCAATGCAAATGCTAATCTTATTACATCTTTTTGCATTATATAACTTTCTAACACTTAACTTTTATCTTTATCCTTATAGGGCTTACAATAAACACTTCCTCAAAATATATCTAAGTCATAAAAAAAGCCACATATAAACTTTTTTTAGATGGAAAGATCCACGGGAAACCCAGCAATACTTCCCCACATTCATGGATGGTAGAGGTTGTAAACCACCGGCCATCCTAGCAGAAGGCCTAACCCCAGAGGACTCAAGGCTCAAACCCGTGACCTCCCCCGAACCGAAAGAGTGTACGCACGTCTTACCAATTGAGCTAACCCTTGGAGCTTTAAAAAAAGGTGCGGAAAAATAAACTTATTAATTAAATAATTTTAATTTTAAATAGCATTTAATACTATAAAATCAAATATTCTTATAATATTTTAAAATAACAATTAAAACTATAAAACCTAAACTTTCAACAGTGTTATAAAAAATTCAAAACCTAAAATGAATCCAATCGTCATTTTTTTTTTCAAAGTTCTCATCCTTAAGCTTATATATATTAATTTTGACTGCAAAAGTTTCAAACCAAAACATTTGTCTTTAACAAGAAACAGATTAAAAATAAAATAAAAGTAAGACCACCACAATCATATTGAACCAGACTTGAAAAACCTAGTAATTCTAGTTTAGTTTCCGCTAGTTATAGTGCATTTCCAGGTAAAAGAAGAAGAGCGAGCATAGATTTGGGAAGGAGGGAGCATTCTTGGGGTAACCCGGAGCATTCATCCGCTGTCAACATGCAAGTACAGATATATTACCATTGATATATGCAATACAGTCGATATTGTGGACAGTTCATTGTGGATATATTCAATTTATTGATGAGATAAAGATGATTGAACTATATCTTCAATGTTTTTTTTTGTATATTTGATTTGAGAAATGGGTTCTGTTTTTGTTTATTGTATGGTTTTAGGCTTTTTAATTTGATTGTTCATATGTATTCCAGCATATCAGTACTAGCCCAGAGGTCTGTAAACATTTGTTGCTGGATGTTTATGGGTGGATTGCTCTGAGACTACAGTGTAGTTCCATTGGTTGGGGAGGATTGGGAAGAAGAGGGATGGGTTAATGGGTATTTTTTGGATCAAAGAAGTATCAGAGATATTTGGCATATAGGAACATTGAAAGCCCGAGAAATGTTTTTCTAAGAAATATTTTTAGCAATACAGATAGTTTCCAATATGTACGGCTTTCTTGGGTAAAATCTCGGGCCACATTGGCATCCATCACCGGCACTAATAGGAGGATTTTAATTGCTTCATTAAGAAATCAGGTCTGCCTATAATAACATTAAAGCATACAACATTGTTGCATTTATTAATGAATATTCATAGTATTTCAAGCATTTATCCTTCTCCTTCAGCGCTGGAACAATTTTGCAATAGCATCAAAGGTTAATTGAGGGCCTAGGATAGTTCTGAGTTGATGCTTTTACAACATTCAACCAGGGGGTGACCAACAATAGTTATGGAATGAAACAGAGGAAGATGGCTATTGGAGATATTTCCTGTAGCCATCAGCAATCACAACAGTCCATTAAACCAGCAATCCTGTAGGGTAGCACGAAGGTTTTTAAAGCAACATATAGGGGACGGAAACAGCCATTACACCTGTTGGGGTCTTGTACTATGGCCTATCAGCAATCACAACAGTCCATTAAACCAGCAATCCTGTAGGGTAGCATGAAGGTTTTTAAAGCAGCATATAGGGGATGGAAAGAGCCATTACACCTGTTGGAGCCTTGTGCTATAGCCTATCTTATTGGAAAAGTCACCACCTCTCAGACCTTTGTTCACTGGTTTATCTTCTTGGATTTTAATCAGTTTTTAGACCCTCATTTTGTGAAGTTCATTGTATAATATGTGGATGACGAGTTGTTGAAGTGCTTCATGGATGTTTAAAAGGGAGGCCGACGCACCCTAGCAATTTTAGATCATTGAAAGCTGTATTCGAAAAGAAAAAATATCATTAGGAGCCGACCTGTTCTTGGTGAAACGGACCAGGGCAGACTAATGTTTTAAGGGGAGTTTTTCTGGTATTTGTGGGAGTGTTTGATGTTGATTTCGAGGCAAAAATTGTCTTCTGCGGTTTTCCTTTTGAGGAAGTATCCAAGACCATCATTGACATGATTTAGAATGGCAGCTGGAGCACACTGTCTGACATGGCATCATGATCTGTTCAATTGTCATCCCTCTTTGGTCCTGTAGCATGTTTCTCGTATATGGCCATGTAGTCATGTAGCATGCAGCATGTATGATCTGTTCAACTGTCATTGCGCTTTGGTCCTGTAGCATATATGCAAGAAGTCTCCATGTAGGGCCATGTGAGGATTCTCCGTCCTCCGGAACATTCAACGAATGCATTATATGAGCCACTGCTACTCGAGGATTTATTAGAAGTTGAGGTCCTGTGGTGTTTCGATCACCTTAAAAGGTAATGTCATTATGGTTCCCATTGATGAATAAATTGATTATATTGCAGTAACTGATGATGGCATCAATGCTTTGGAGTTTTTGTTCTCAATGATGGAAATTCATTTGTTGACTTCAGTAAAATCTACCTATGAGATACTGAAAAAATTCAGCATTGTGCATAAGATCCCTTTGCTCCATTTTATGAGACACAATGTATGTACTGAGGGCTAAATTAACATGATGAAATTTACAGATTTGAGTCGTGAAGAAATTATGGGGAATGTAGATCATTCATTCTTTTTTTGGTGAACTTTAAAAAGTGGAATAGTTCACAGGCAGCTAAGGTGTAGAGTATGAAGTTATATATGACATATAAAGATTAGAAAGAAAGGACATTAGTTCATTTTAACTCGGAAGTTTGAAGCTTTGAACCGTGTTGTCCGCCGATTGCACACTAGTAGCAGAAATCTTCCGAAAGCTGTCTCCTCACTTGAGAAAGTGGGAGAGGTGTGACCTTGGGGGCAAGCACAGAGCTAGGTACTGTCACCTACTCCTAGCTCCTCCGTTTAGACTAACTCCTAACGAAGCCAAGGGGGGTAGTCCTTAACAAAGAGTTTTCTATGGCTCAATGTTTGAGTTAAGTTTTAAGATGTTTTGGATGCGGATGGGTGTTGTTTAGGAGTTACTTGTGATTAGAAATGATTAAGTTTATGAATGTGACACGTAAATCAGAGCAATCCACGTTGCTAGCAAGAGACTGAAAGATAAACAAATATTCCAGACTTGTAACTTAAACATTCAGATATAATCAGCAAAAATAAACCATAGACAGTTGATCAAGATAGAAGATTACTCAATTATAACAAAGGACCAGTGCCTTATGGAGTCAAATAAATGCATGAAATAAAGTCTAGGAATTAAGCTAGTGAATATTAGGTTTTGCAAGTGCTCTTGGTAGATTTTAAGAATTTTTAAAAAATGCTCTTGATTAGGGTGTCAACGAAGGTTTGTCAAAGCCGGGAGACTCTTCTAAGTTTCCTTCGTTTAAGACATGTCGGGCCCGCCCAGTATCCCAGGCTGATATTGTCAAGTGACCAGCTAGCCGGGAACCTAAGACAGCGGGAGTTTTCGGCGCCTCTAATAGGAAGTACTTTGGAAGGATCCCTACAACGTCGGTGCA
The DNA here is from genome assembly GCA_001517045.1 of Pseudotsuga menziesii. Lineage (NCBI taxonomy): Eukaryota > Viridiplantae > Streptophyta > Pinopsida > Pinales > Pinaceae > Pseudotsuga > Pseudotsuga menziesii. The sequence goes on along the minus strand of LPNX010977091.1, from coordinate 148,049 downwards.
TTGGTTACGGGGTGTTTAAGTGTTATTAGGTTACTCTTGCGGGGTTTAAAGATCCAATGCCGTTTCTGGGTATTTCGATCTAGGATCAGTCAGAGCATACTCCGGCAAGGAGGGAAGGGAGTTAATTAATTAAAGGGGTATGTGTGTTGAAGATTTTATTAAAACAATTAATTAGACTCTCCGATAGAGAGCGCTCTTGACCCCGTCTTATGACAGTGGTTCAAGAGACTTAGCTAATCTACATGCAGCTAATGCAGGGATTGTGCAAACTTAGGATGCTCTCCGATAGAGAGTGCTCTTGACTTGTGTTTTTGCAAGTTCAAGAGTCTTAAATAATTAATTGATTAAACAAGCACAACAATTAAGATGAAAGTGGTTTATTAAACTCTCCGACAGAGAGCACTCTTGATCCACCTTACGGTGAGATTCAAGAGATTTTGGTTCTTTTTATGATTTGACAATTATAACAAGACACCAACAAGCAATGATGAATCTAACAATTAGTGGAAATGAAGCTAAGGAACAACTCGCAATTAGTAAGAATGAAACTAAGTTTAATCAGACAGCTAAACTAATTGCTTAAAGGAAACTACACTAAAAAATCATGAAAAATGATACAACACCCTTCCCCCAAATAGGGGAAGTATAAAAGAAAGGAGACTTGCTCCCAGTAGCTCTTTTTATTAATTTTTTACAATGATGATGTGTTCTTTGCTTCTTGGAAGAACAGGTAAAGAAGGGGATTGAGAGAAGAGGAAAGAGAAAGGCAAGGCAAGAGAGGGGGAAAGGGAGTGAAAAGAGGACAAAAGGCAAGGCAAGAGAGGGGGAAAGGGAGTGAAAAGAGGACAAAAGGCAAGTCAAAGAAGGCTGGAAACTAAGGGAGAAAGAGGGCTACAAATGAGGGTAAAAAAGGCTGAAAGTATAGCCCAAAAGATGGTTGAAGAAGATGATGGAAAGGGGCTGCAAAAAGTGGAAACAAAGAGACAAAAGAGGGCTGTCCAAAAGGGTGAAAATGTAGACAAGTGGACAACGAACAAAAGGAAGGAAAAGCTGCAAACAAAAGGCCTAAAAGGCTGAAAGTACAGCCCAAAAGATGACCCAAAAAGAGGATGGAAAGGGGCTGCAAAAAGTGGAAAAAGGAGGCAAAAGAGGGCTATCCAAAAGGGTGAAAAGTGGGAAAAAGTGGACAGCAAACTAAAGGAAGGAATGGCTGCAAAAAGAAGGCCTAAAAGGTTGCGAAAAGTAAACAAGGCAGCCAACTGGGGCAAAGGCTAAGTGAATGAATGTTCACTTTAGCCAAAACGTGCCCTAATCCCAAGAAAATAAAGATTTTATAAAAATTTGAGAGATGAATAATATGAAAGAAACACTCAAACTTGTGGTACTTTGATGGGGTTTGGATTCTTTTGGATCTTAAAAATTTGGAAGTTTCCTTGGCTTCGAGAGGAGAGGATGCACCTGAGCTCAAACTCCTACTCGCTTCAATGAAATGACCTGCACAATTTCAACTCAATACTTGCAAAACAATGGATTAGATCATGTATGTTTGGTAAATAAAAATGTAAAGAGCATGTCATACAACTGAATAATCGATGCTACTTTAATTCATAGAAACAAAACCATAAAAGATCAAATTGTAACATCAAATGATCAATCTTACGTGCTTATAGAAGCCTTCTAAAGCATGAGCTATTATCCAATCCTAAGCAATAAAAGACAAAAATTGAAATATTTCACCTCATTCGCCAATTGTTCATCCACATTCACACACCATGTATGTCTCCAAAGCCTTAAAATTTATTATACGGTTGCAAAAGCAACAAGCATTACAGTAATTCACCAGAGGTTCTTTGCATAAAGATCCATCCTGATAGAGTTGAAAGAGCCTTTATTTATACAATGAGAGAGTGCTAAAACCCTAAAGTCAAACCTCAAACCCTAACCAGCCTGGCCACCAAACAGAGGTTTAAACCTAAATCGGAGAAATGGGAGTGAGGGGAGGCCTCCACCCAGGCAAGGCGCCCCCACTCCAACCCTAAACACTGAAATCCACCCACAGATGAGCCCACATGTGTGGACGGCGCCCTTAGGAGAGAGAGGGGCGTGAGCTGTTGAAGGAGGCACCCTGCTGCATGGGAAAGCTGCCTGCTAGGTTTGGAAACCTACTTTGTTAGGTCTGGGAAGCCTACTGATGGTGTAAGCTTCAGGCTTCACCTCGATCAAATCACCGGACCAATGAGAGCTCTCCATCTCATCTTTAGCTGGAGATGACATGTCTGATAACTGATAATAAATTAATTGGTTTCGTAATGATGACTGAAGCTGAGTTATGATAACTCCAATCATCATAAGTGCTCCATGAGATGTCATTTAGCCTTTTATTTTATTGAATTTGGATTAATTTGGAGAGTTTTGTTTTTCTCCAAAATAATCATTTTTTAATAGAAATTCATTTATGTACTCAAAACTGATTTTTTTGAGAAAAAAAGCAGTATGTGTCCGATTGTTGATCCGAAAGTTGGTTCTGACTGGCTGGCTGATCAAGAATGATTTTTGGCTTAAGGTTAGAGCCATCAATCACTGAATTTGGAGTCCAGATGACTTACTTACCATGAACAGGTTTTTTCCATTTAATTTATGGAAAAATTAACCCAAAAAACTTAAGAAAAGTAATTAAAAATTAAAAATTAAAAAAAAAAATTTCGCTGTTCGAAAAAGATTTTTTTGAAATTTTTTTATGTGTCCAGATGACTTAGGACATGACCATGATCTATCTAAATAATGTCTAGTAGGCTTATAACACTCAGTTGGGCTCTAATAACCCCCCAAGGCCCATAATTCAACATCGGGCATTCCAGCTTTGGAGGGAGCGGGAGAAAACCTCGTCAATTATACTCGGCTGAAGGCAAAGCATAATTGTCAGGGACAAAAAACTCGCTGGAATACCCTATTTGAAATTTTACGTCTCAGGAGACCGAACCACTGAAAAATATCCTACTAGCACATTTTATTACAAACCCCGCGGGGCCATGGTCAAAATTATTCAAATAAAAAAGTGACTAGCCCATATTGGCTAGACAAGCAGGCGGATCAATTGATACATTGGAATCAGACTTTGAACAAGTCTGTCAACCGGCGGCTCCTCAGGTAACCCAACTATGGTACAAAAAGTTGGATAACAAACCGTTTGGTTTAATGATGCTAGTTTCTACAAACTACTAGTAGCTCATGCAACAACTTTTCTGCAGAATCAATACATCTTGGATTATATATACATGTGATTGAGATGGAGTAGATGGATGTTATAGATCTCTTCTTGAGTTATCATCACTTGAAAAGAGTTGGGTCCTTTTTAGGTATAAGGGAATTGAAGGAAACTTTGAAGAATAATTGTACAGCTTTTGGTTGAGTGGTAGAAGAAAAACATATTATATATGGTCTTGTAGCATGTTCTCACCATTCCAAGTATCAGGTCTAGTGACCAGGCTGAGTTGTTGCAGCCAGTGTTTTAAAAACCAGCCGAGTCCGAGTTGGCCGAGTTGACCCCTGGCCGAGCTGACTCGGCCTGCAACTCGGCTCGGGTGGCCGATTTTATACTTAGTCAGTCGAGTTGGGTTCGAGTCGGCCGAGTTAGGGTCCGAGTTGGCCGAGTCGGCCGAGTTGACCGAGTTGCAACCCGAGTTAGCCGAGTCAGCTGTGGCAGACACCCACAAGAATGCAGACTCCAAAATAACATGTTTATTTTTTATTTTAAAGATTTTTTTTATTCTAACCATAACCTGAGGCCATAAAAATTCCCCCTGCCTTTCTATTTGCCTCACACTTCTGCTGTAAGATGTTTGTGAGCATTTGGCATTATTGTTGTTTGGATTCATGGAGGCTTAGAGGAGCGTCCAACAGTGAAGAACAACCAACATGATTGCAGGAGTTGGACTATTGGGGACCGGTTTTTTGTTACCTAGATGTATGTTAGCTTCCTACTAGCCATTGTTTCTTTTTCTCATTAAATTGACAAATATCAGTCTTCTTTTCTATTGTTTGCTGCCAAAATAATAAGATTTTTTTCTTTTTTCTTTGCATGTTTAGACTTGCTTTGCATTTAGATTCTAGATTGGCCTCAAAAGGAAAAGATCAGGCATGGATCTATGCTGATGTCATTGAAGGGAAAATGTATTACAAGTGTTGCAAGACATGGATTAAAGGAGGAGGCATTAATAGATTTAAACAACAGTTGGCTATTGTTAGAGGAAATATTGCCCCCATGGGAAGTTGATTTAGAGTTTATTGGTGAGATTATGTTCGAGTTGCAACAACAGTTTGATGAATTTGAAGAGAAGGCTAAACAAAAGGAGATGTCTGATCATTGACATATGATGTAGTGGCATCATAGCATGTTGTTTTTTGGACTCTACAAGCCATTTAGGCCTCATTGATTATGTTTTTTGTTTTAGATATGTATTGCACAGTACACTCAATACCATTTTGATATATTCACACTTATATGGTGCATGCATGAGTAGACGTTGGATATTTTGTCTCTAATGCTTTGCAAGCATGGATTAAAATCTTTAAAATATTATTTTTCTTTAAAATTATTATTTTATGTATTTTTTGAGTAATCCGAGTCATTAAATTCAAATCAGCCGAGTCATTACCGATTCATTACCGATTCCGAGTCCGAGTCCGAGTTGACGCTTGACCGATTCCGAGTCCGAGTCCGAGTTTTAAAACATTGGTTGCAGCAAATCGTGGATAAATTGACATCGTCTATGGTAGTTTTCTCTTGAATGAAGAAGCTGCAGCCCTATAAAGCACTTCTTTAGATGTGATATCTCGGCCTTACCTCTTTGCCCACCCATAAATGTGCCATCTCTCAAACTTGTCTCAGCCTTAAAGGAGCTCACAGTTATGGGGGAAGTTTTATTCTTGTAAATCTATTCTTTACATGGTGTCTTAGAGTTGAGCGAACCTTCTTTGGGGAAGAGTTCTTTGCATGGATATCAAGAAGGCGTCAGCACTGTAGGAGGGCATCTTTGACAGCAATCTGATCTGAGTGTCATGCCTCAGCATCACTTTCAGAGCCATTTACAATCAACCTTGGGAGTAGATTTGTCCTCTTCACTTATGTCAATGTTTTGGCCTTTAAGTCTATATTTCATGCAGCACAGTCTTATATGCAATATGGAGGAGGGTGCAGTCTAAAAGAGGCACAAAACAGCCCTAACACAGCCCTGCCTCAGTCACAAATCTACCTCAATGCACCTCTTGGACAGCACTTCAAAGGAAATGTTGCGGCTTTCATGGGTTGGAGGTTTTATACATGAAATGGCTTGTCCATTTGGCAAGTCACGAGATGGAAGTTAGTTATGTTAAGTTTATAATCTCTTGAGATATTTAATTAGTATTATCCTGGTTTGTCAAAGCTTTCAGCTCTTTATAGTAGCTCTCCCTCATCTCATCTGTTCATAAGGTGTGTAAGGTTTAAACTCCCTATCAGCCTTAGCACCAAATATTTATATATTGTCTTGAGTTGTAATGGTTTACATGTTAAAGGTAGGTAATAATATATCCCATAATATGTATTTTACTCCCCATGAGCCTAGTTTACTGGTCTTGCTCTACCATTTTCTGAACAATGGTTTTGATTACTTAAATATTTTGTTTGCATTTATGTGCTTCCATAATTAGAAGTACCTATATTTATTTCTGGAGGAATTTGTTTTCGTACTACAAAAAGAAACGAGAGAAGGTTGTATTGTCTATATTTTAGGATATTAATCAAATACTATACCCTTTTTTATTCTTTATAGTTCTGTGATCTTTTGAAATCCATAGCGGGATCTCCTTCATTTCTTGACAAGCTTGGAAGTATCCATGCTTCAATTGCACAAGGGATCACTGAGAGGTCAGGTATGATTCATTTGGTGATCTAGCTAACATTCTTGATTGTAATTCAGGGTTATTATATCCTTTTTGAAAATGTGATAAAATTATAAATGCAAATTACCAGAGCAGTTTATCACATGGAATACCTTCCTATACTGTTTGTGTCCTTTGCTGCTTTTTCTTCATGCACAATTTGCTTACTTCTCATTTACTTTTTTGTTGGCTATAGTCCAGGGTTATGATCTCCCGTTTTGATATATGATTGCAAATTATATCAGGACAATTTATGATACGGAATTCCCTTCTAGGTCCAGGAATTCCTGGCTTTGTATCTTTTTTGTTTCTTTGATGATAGTTTGTATATTCTAGGTCTTTAACCACAGAGGATAGATCTGTATTTTTAGGAGCTGCACTTGCATCCCTCTCCTACATATTGTTTCTGATGTACCTGGCAGTTCCTTTGATGGAATTTGATAAAATTATCTTATCTTGTCCCCAGTAACTATTGCTATTCCTATAACATTCAAGGTTGTTTGTATCCTTTGTAACTTATTTTTTCCTGCACTATTTGCTTTCAGCCCATTTACTTGAGTTTGTTCTGCGTCTGATGAATAATGGAAGTTTTTAATTCAGTTGTTTAATTGAGACTTGCTTTGTAAATGATGACAGAATAGATGAAGCTAGCCAGTTCATGGGATTTGGTATCATAGACTGATTTGCTAGAGGGTGATTATAATGATGCAAGAAACTGCTTAGATCAAGACAATATGTTGTTGTCTGAGAAGAAGATATTGTGGATGGGATTGCATACTTCATGACTACATATCTTTCATAAGTTATAACTGAAGGAGAGCAAGGTATATTTTTATTTCTTTTTTATGGCAGAGCTCGAAAAGAGACGGAACATTGACTCTTAAGAACTATGTGAACTGAATCACTGTCATCTTGACACTTGAAGTTTTTGAGTCCTTGTAAATACCAAATATTTCCTACATCAATTCAATTTGTAATTTTTTTTAATGGATGCAACTTATCAGTGAGTAAAACTATCAGCTGGCTAGACAATTTTGCCATTTAACTCCTCAACATGGGCAGGTAGAGGCAATGCATGTAATCTATGTCTTTTATTCTTATGTTCATTGTGGATGCTACCTGTTCAGCTTTAAACATGATCAATCTCAAAGGCATAGATAATAACGATTAAAACTTTCTCTACACCCCTTTCAAATGAAGGTGCCTGTAAACTTGACAACACACCAATTTTACCTGTTATGTTGTTTGATCATTGATAGCTCTCAAAGAATTGCCCTTTTCCTGCTGAGAGATCCATTGAAAAGGTTTGGCTATTTTGAAGAGTTTGATTCCCAATGAGCTTTATGTATTTTATCACTCCAAAACACACGGTTGATTGTTTTTAACTTCTAACAAATTGTGCACAGTCCATTCAGGCTCTAATCTGTCCTGATTTGTGTCTGTCTCTAGAAGATGGTTTTGAGCATCTACAAAAATCACATATTGGTAAGTAGCAAGGGGGAATCCCTAATGGATTAATCTCTGCATAAGTATGGCCATGAAAAACATACCATTCAAACCACGGCAGACACAGAAAATAACAGGGTGCCAATTACTCAAGTGAAAACACTTAGAAAGCCCAAACAACTTGACATATCCAGATTAAATAAGTCACATTCTATCTTGTCTTATCAAATTATATCTTGAGAGACAACGCCTTCTTACCCAGGTCTTTTTCCCAGGATCTTTTTGACACTTTTAAGGAAATTCCCTAGAATAACATGCCGAGGTTGTTTGAAGACTCACATGGTAGCCTATCCATCCCAGTTGATTTCCCATTCGGCATGTCTTTGATGGCATTGAGAAGTTCCTCCCCATCAATAGTTTTAAAGAGGAGCCTATCCAAAGTTCAAATTAATAAACATTGATTTGGATTCAGCTTCTTTAGCATCTCCCCAAGTTTCTGTCACAACCTGCGAAGGTGAAAATTTTCTGAAAGTAAAGTTAAATTTTTTTGTAGTTGCCATTTCAAATTTCCTACTATCTGCTGCTTCTTTTTTTGTATTGAAGAGATCCATTCCAGCTTTTTGCTGGCAATCTTGAACACATAAAAACAGGTTTACTTAGTTGACGCGTAGCTACAAAATTAGAACTGAAGTGATCAAAGTCTGACTACATTAGGACCTGAAAAAAAGTAACCTTCTCCAAACAAACTTCAGATAACAATAACATTTAAAATGGAAGTAGACATGCCAAGCATACGATTCAGTTTTTTGTCTTTCCCTATGTTGCACAAGTTTCTGGAACGCGAGTACGTTGGGTACGCAGACACGAGTATCCGATACGGCTAGAAGCATCGCCCAAATTTGCAGGAAACGTAGGGTTAGGAGCGCCAATAATATATATTAATTTTTTAAAATATATTTTAAAAAGATAAAGTTAAAAAAACATAATTGATTAATTTCATTGCTTAAACTATTTTATCCTCTTAATCCTCTAGTAGTGTCATGAAATTCATTCTTTTTAAATTTGCTCAGTCCTCTAGGTCCACATTATACAAATCTCATTGGACGAGTTTGTAAAGGCAGGTTGCATATATGTGTACGATGAAGCACCAATAACTTCATAAATCATAAGATTCAATATTTTTCTAATTCCTTGTTCCAACTCCATCTATATTATTGCAACTAAGAGTGCTTAGTCTTTGGGTGCCTCTGCATTTTTTTATGGTAACTACTACTCACTTCTAATGCGAATGAACTTGATTGTTTTATGTTCAACTAACAAACTTTAAAATTTTTTGGTATCTTGAGTTTGATATGGTTTATGATCCTAAATTGCTATATCAGTCAGTATGAATAACGCAAGCTAGATATAATCATTTGAGATGAATTAAAGTTGTTCAAAACTTCAATATCTTAGTATTGTAAAAGATCCATTTGTATTCACTTAAGTACACTTGCAACATATATTTTGAGTGTGAATGGATCTAAACATTTAAGAGGTGTGGGTCCTTTTTATTTATATAACCTTGAAAATAAAAAAATGGCATTATTGATAGATTCAATTGAAATTTTTATTATTGGTGATATCTTGACACAATAAACTTCAATCATTCAATTGATTTTCAACACTTTTCTTATGATTTTGGCCTCCAGATGTTCGGGAGCTTGTAGAAGCACCTTGTCTGTTTGGGAGCTTCTGGAAGCTCCCAAACAGACAGGGAGCTTCTACAAGCTCCCAATAAAAAGGGAGTGGCAAAAGCAAGTTCCCAAAAAGCTCCTGAAAAACTCCCAAGTTCCCAAAGAAGCTTCCATAAAAAAGGGAACGTTTCGTACCATCTCCCAAGCTCCCAGGAGCGGGGAAACGTCGGGTACGGGTTGCCAAAACCTCGGGAGCAGTACTTGTGCAACTATGGTCTTTCCCAATTCAGGCCTGAGCACAATAAGATAGAATTTGTCAGTCACGACAATACTTAGCTTGATCAATATGCCATTAGATTCTAGCACAATTTTTTCTGCATCTACAGATAACACACTTAAGTTTTTTTTGTTTGTTTGCTAGAATCTCTTTGATTTGTAGGAGTGGCCTTTGGTCTAAGAAACCTTGACCTAGGGGCATCTAAGCCTTCAAAATCACTTGGGGATTGCACTCGGCCTAGGCCACACCAACCCTCAACTGGTTGGATTTTGGGTGTCTCCTCCCAACTAGCTCACCTCGAAGGGGATTTGAACCTAGGAGACCCACACCTTAGCCAAATGAGCTAGTGGGAATTGGCCAGATAACACACTTAAGTTGTGGGATCTTACAAAAAACAATTCCTTTGGGGTATCTAGTAGTGCTTGTACTCTGACCGTTACTAGTCTTACCAATGAGAAGGTTTATTTTATAGATGGATCTACTATTAATTGTTCAACATATTATTGAGAAATCAATTAATCATTCTGTCTCTATGGCTGCAGTTATATTTTCTTAAAAATGGAAGTGATTCTTTTTTAAGTGCATGCCATCTTATGAGTTTTAGAGCCATAGCTTTAAATCCTGAACTTGAGTGTTGGTAATGTCATATGTGGCCTCCAAAGACCCTTCCAGCTGGGTGCAAGCCTCCAAGTGGGGTTGGAAGATGAAGGGTCACACCAAAACACCCTTTGAAACTTTCAACTGTCCAATACCAGGTACTAAACCATGGGCCAAAGCCCCTACCGCCATCAATACCACATGCAAAGTCAAAACTGCTCTTCCCAGACCATCTGCAAAACCATGGGCCAATCCTCCAAGTAGCCTCACATTCCACATCACTTTATCAATGGAAATATGCCACATGGATCAAGTAGCCAATATTCTTCCTTCAAATGTACCAAGTAACCTTACACATCATGAAAGGGGTCCATATCGGTCAACTGCACCTCAATACTCCATCATAGTGTGCCAGCTTATCACCATGATGGCAATCTATCCTCAATGTATAAGGCTCAATATTTCAAAGTAATTCTAAAAAAGGAACTCAACAAAGCTAGGCGTTGGTCCATGCCTCGTGTATATTAAACTCAAACCATAGATCTTTCCAGAGGTGCTCTGTTTGATGAAAACCCTTTAAGCAAGATCATAGACCAGTCACCTGAGTGCGAATATGGAGTAAACTTTCATAGAGCTTTATCCACAGGTATCATTGCTATACATTTATGGTACCGAAGACGTCCATATAGGCCACTGTGTCCCGTGTCATCGTGCCGGACACATACACGTCCTGACACGGTGTTAGACACTTGTTTTGGACGTGTCCTGTTTTAGGACACGTCCAAAACATTGGACGTGTCCGACACCGTGTCCCTTAAATAGAATAGTTCTAACCAAAAACAAATTATAAAAAAACAATTTTATCCTCATTCATTCACATTTTTTAGTGATGCTTGAGCTCTAAGAGGGTTTTTTTGCAGGTGAAGAGCATTAGAAGGTTTTCCATTTTGATTTACTCCATTTTGTATTTGCCAGTGACATTCCGACATCTATGTAATACATTTTGATTTTGATGACTTAATGAGAAAATTTTTGAGTCTACGAGAACCCATTGCACTAATGGAATTTTAGCCTCCCATGATTGTCATCCTTCTCTCTCTACAGTATGTGATTTATTTTTATTATTTTTCCATATACATTAACATATTACATTGTTTGGCTCTTATTTGTGATATATTTTTATTATTTTTCCATGTACATTTACATATTACATTGTTTGGCTCTTAGCCTCTCAAATCAAGTCAGGGAGCACACCAACAAGTATTCTATGGGGGCATATTCCACAAACAACATCACAAGGGGATTCATTTCACATAGGGGAGGTTAACCATTATTTCTATTCCTACCCATGACATTCAATCTAAGTGGCATCATCATTGTATGTGGCATAATCTAAAATATAAAGCGTGTTAATAGATGAGATTCTTCATTCTTCCATATATTTAAAGCGTGTATATAATCTTTAAATATAATCTAAAATATAATTGATAGATGAGATTCTTCATTCTTCCATCTTGATCTACCCCTTTTTGTATTTACTATGACTATTAGTCTATTTGGCATTTGTCAGTGGCATTCCGACATCTATGTAATACATTTTGATTTTGATGACTTAATGAGAAATATGGTTCCGACCCCTGAGTATTGACATCTTGATCTATGACTATCAGGAGTGTCATGAATTATCTATGTGTCTCATAATCTCATTGTGATTACTGATTTGTAAATGTGTAATTACAAATGTTAAATGTGCATTGATTATGATTTCTATCGAATATTTGTAAAAATTTGGATCTATATGTCTATCTTTTTAATATATATATATATAGCGTGTCCTGATTCCGGGGGTCACCGTATCCGTGGGTCACCGTGTCCATGTGGGACACTCAAATCCCCGTGTCCTTTGTGTCCCGTGTCCTCATGTCAGGTGACTTAGCTATACACCTTCGACCTGTTGTATATCAAGGATAGAAGAGGCCGAAACCTTTCTGAGGAGTTGTATATCAAGGATAGAAGAGGCCGAAACCTTTCTGAGGCAAGGATCTGGGCTACTGTTGCTTCAATGGTAGACTTAGTCCTCTAAATACATCAACAAAGAGACCTAACTGTCCACGAGTTCTGCGTCCACACGTTCTGCCTTCAGATTGCTGATAGGTATGTGCTATTATGATATGCCAGGATCATCATGTTACAGGGTTGTTTTTCTACTGGAATAAACTTCACCATACTCCATGCTCAAACAAGAAAGGGAACCCTTAATTCACGCCCAGATCTGCTAGAAAAGATGAGGATTTTACTGCTGTTATGATTGCTGGAACTGTGCCTCTGATATGTTATGTGTTTTTTGTATTGTGGGACAGCCACCTGATTCTGCAATTATTGTCAAGGATGGTGGCCTATACCACAGTTCATTCTGCTGCCGAAAGATACGCTGTTACAGGGCTGTTATACCTCCAAAATTGCTGCCAAACGCTGGTTGAATGCTGGAATACTTGCTGCATTTACTTCACCCAGAACCTAGAGAAAGCCTGTAAATACAAATGGCAAAATAAGAGCAGCGAATCTGTTTTCTCCTTAATAATAATGACCCTCCAGAAACACTTTCCTTGAAGATCATGAGTGGATAGATGGGGCGAGAGAGCTGGCTGTGTTGAGAAATGCAGCGCTTCTAAACAATCTTACTCCATACGATACATTGGCCTAGAGTTTCAGAGCTTTACTTCCTCCATAAGGCACACTTACTAGGTATATACATAGGTGTCTTTTCTCCAAAAAGGAAATAGATTAGTTAATAACATGATAGGTCGGCCCCAATATATTCCTTAGCACAGGTCGGCCCTAGACTAAAACCTAGGCTGAGGTCAGCCCAGAGAACAAAATTTTGCCTTGCAATGGGCTGATGCTCTGGAAATCATCTGAGATATAAGGTGGCTAATGTAGAGGACTGCCAATACTCATGAGTCATGTATGACCACTAAATGCCACTCCCTAGGGCTGGTTTCATTGTCAAATGCTACCCAGAATGCTGACCAGAAGGTGTCCAAATGATACTCTATGTGCAATCTCACATACAGGACTTCGGCCTTCTTTTGACTGTTATAAAGGTCCTCCATTAATGTCTCAATCCCTATTTAAAATTTGATACTCTACCTGTCGGAAATGTCCTCAAATTACTGCAAAAATATGTACCCTGATTTCCATGGCCTTGTCTTCAAGTGTTCAAAGGTGTACCACATTTTAGGTGGTAACATTTCAACAATTTGAGATAGACTTGTAAACTCTTAAGATATTATGGTAACTGAAGCCAATAAGGAGCTGCTTTTGTTTTTAACCCAAGGAACATTGAGTGTAGATGGCAAGACCTGCAAAACTAGAGAGCATACATCCAAATGTAAAGGGATGACAACTTATTTGGGTTGAGTTTCCGGTAACACACTTCTCTTCCCCATATCTTAAAACAACTGTTATGTGCTACATGAAATGATTAAATATATAGCACTCTTAGTTTACATGTTTACTTTGAATTATCAGAATAATAACAAAATACTAAATGCAGAGTAAACTTTATAGTCTTATAAAATAATTTCTCAAATAGTAAAATATATGGAGACAATTACATTGGACAGTTGATTAAGAATCTTTCCTGTTTTTGTACTTGGGATGATTATTTTTTCAGTTAAATAAACTTAATAAAGTTGATTGTTTCATGTGAATTCTGAATCTGTTTTCAGTTATGGCCTCAAATGCTTGGGTCTAATGTTATGTGTACTCTTATGCAGACGATTGCATTTATACCAGCAGCACCATTTGCAGTTGTTCAGCTTGGTTCCAAACAAACTGTAAGTGAATTGAAAAACTGATACTGGCATTTTTTCCCCATGTGAATATTTCTGTATTTCCTTGGTGTTGGGGCTTGTTTTTTTGGCTAAATTCATGCTTGTATGTTAACATAATCTATTATTGATAACATTAATCTTGATGGATTGCATCGTGTATAATATATATGACTGGTGCTTTTGGTAACTATTCAATTTATTAACCATGAGAAGCTATGTCCTTAAAGTTAATTTAGATCTCGTTTTTAATAGATTGTTGAAGAACTTTACTTTCAGTTGAAACTTGAAACAGTCAAATGCCATGTACATTGTATAGATAAGATAATTTTATTTAATGACCACAAAATTAGGTCAATGGGATTGTGTAGTACTAGTTACCAACTGAGTTGCACTAAGTTGGATTTCTAAATGAGCCACCAAAGATGAACAATTACTTGTTCAATTTTCAAGTTTAGAAATCCATGCAGGCCTTCTTAGGCCCTTTAAATTTTTTTTTAACATGTTTATACCCCATGGGAAATTGTAATAAAATGAGTTAGCATGATGACTTTAAGTAAAATGTTTGGTTTCCTAGGAGTCATCAATGCATTATTCCAGGGTGTTTTTTCCTTGTTAATTATCTATCGTTTTTAAACGATAAATAATTTTCGGGTTTTCCACCCAAGCCTCCAAAGCTAGAATAATTGCCTTGGTGGTTAGGCCTTGGGAGGTTATTAAAACCTATGTGTCGATGTATATTACCATGCTGATTATTATTTTGAATTATTATGAACATGTCCTAAGTCCCCCATAGGTTTTTTTTAATAAATTTTTTAATTTTTTGTTTTTTGTTTTTACGTTTTTATAGGCTTATTTTTAATAAGTTAATTGTAAATGTTTAAAAAGTCATAAAAGTGTGTCTAGGAGGTTGTTTTTGCCATGGGGGTGCTCATTTTCTAACTCAGAGCACCCACTTAATCCCTTAACCCACTTTCCTAAGTTTTCGAGTAATTATTTAACTCCAAAATTAAATATTACTCGAAAAACCCAAAAACGACAAAAAAATGAGATATTCAAAAAATTAGGTAATTCAAAAAATAAAAGAAACTTGCCTAAATCAATTTTTATGACTTGGCAAAGTAAAGTGGCAAGTACCCAGGCATATTTGGAATCTCAGATGTTGCCATTTCCCACTGAGCAAAGAGTTGGAAGATTCTTCAGTTTGAGAGAAGAGCACATCTCCAAGTGGGGGTGCAGATCCCAAGAAAAGATGGAAAGTTATGTGAATTGGATTGAGCTGTGGGTATGTGGCATTCTCATTTTGGAAATTGCCATGGATCTTACCCATAACCAACTCATTCCAACCGATGAACAATCCACACAAAGAAAAAACGCTTTCATGGGTAAATGCGTCCGCTCTTGCTTGCTGGCTCTTCTATTTAAGCATGCTCTCATGCCTCATTCTAAGAGAATGAAAAGTGTATGGAACCTCTGTTGATATGCAATTGTAATATTTATTTTGAATAAAAGACTTTAAAGGTCAAGAACTGTGTAGCAATTTTATGTGTGGATGAGTATTGTCTTGAGCTTTTGAAGTAATCGACGGTGTTCATTTTCTTGCATCTATGGTTGAACTGGGCCTTTGAAGGGGAGTTATTTCTTGGTAGGGTAAGATTTAAAAGCTTGTTTGCTTGAAGATCTTACTGTGTATTTGTTTTAGATTTCTTGGAAGTACATTTTTATTTTGTTTAATAATTTTGTTTTCTAAGTTTCTGTGGTAGGTAGCACCGAGTTTTCTTGACCATTTTCTGTGCAAGTCTTTGTATTAGTTGCAGGTTACTTGGCTTGAAGAAGAGGTCGAGTTTGTTTACATCTTCCTTCTCTTCAACAATTGCAGAAAGACATAGTCTCTCTTTGTTCCATTGTGAAGAACTCCATTGTCCATATTCTGGCATCAAGCTACTTCCTCTCTCCTTCTTGCTGCAAAAAATATTCATTTTTGTTACTGGTTACTTTGATAATTGTTATTTGGTTTAGTATATTAACATAGATCATAAACTAAATCTGATTTACATTTGTCATTAAGTTAGATCTGATTTCAAGGTTAAAACTCTTAAATCTAGCTTCTAATAAGTACTTTTCAATACTTCAAATTTTTACCTTTTAAAGAGTACTTGAGTAATATGTTAAATTTTTACTGTTTCAATTAATTATTTAGCATATTTGATTAATTATTACTTGCTGTTTTGCAACAATTCATGAACAGGTAGAGAGGCACTTTGGCGAAAATTTGAAGATTTAAGCCATCCGAGAGCCTTTCCTCTTGCTACTTATTCTATAGGCATTATTCAAGCCTCATTTTTGTAAATCTGTGTTTCTTATTCTACAAAGGAAAACATATATTTTTCTTTGTAAATCATTATAAAAAGAGAAGCAAGTGGGCAGCCAAATGTCCACACCCCATCACCCCTGGGGAAATTCGCATCTTTTTTCACTTTTTTGATTTTTTCGTTTTTACTTTCCTAAGTTAAAATTAACGAATCCGATCGTGTTGTAGGAAACCAGAGTATCGGTTCTGTGATCTAAACAACTCACATTTTAGGCTAAAAATTCTTAAAACAAACAAGGTTTTAATTCCCATAATGCTCTTGTGAACACTGGAGGCCATTGACTGGATCAGTGTGACAACTAGAAAGGGATTGGAGTGACTAGTAATTAGTTCCACACTCTAATTAAGTTCCCAAAGTGAAAACTCGACACTTTTCGATATTATTAAGTTGTGGGGAAATTCTTTAAGTGAAGCAGGAACTACTAGAAAGTGACCGTGGGGCCTCGTTAGGATACACTCTTTTTAGTGTAGCCTAATGGAGGGTCAACTTAGTGTCCCTCTTAAATTATTTCCACTGACTTGGATTGAGTTTGCTTTAGATAAGATTTCTTGCCAAGATGAGATTGCAAGAAGTTCAAGGTTGGGTCTTTCCCAAGGCCTCACGAATCCCTATCAACCTCCAACTTTAGCTTCCCTTTTGATCTTAGCTTGTCGGGGCATCTGATTAGCTTTGGATCTGGACACCTAGAGGTATCATTGACATTTGTCCTAGCTTGTCCAGTTTGGACAACAATCAGAGAAAACCCTACATTTGTGTCCTTTTGCTCAAATGTGTCTCCAGCTGGGGGGACCACCTCTGTGCGGTCTTTGTCTCAAAATTTGAAGAAGTGTTATTAGAAAAAAGGGAAAAAGGATTAAGTTTCCCTGTTTGAGCCCCTGCCCCCCCATTGCACGTAAAGAGGAGTGTCGTCGAGCCCGTTGACTTGTTTGTTAGAATCCATTTGTGCAGTCCCATTTCCATCCTTTTCTGCGACATGCTAGATGCCAAGTCCTCCTCTTCCCTACTGCCCCTCTGAATTATAGATCTTGTTTCTTGAGCGAGAGGGCTTTGGCTCGATTGTCCCCTAGAAGGAGAAGGACGGGATCTTGGGGAAGGGGAGGGGGAGTGAGAAAGTTGGCCCTCTTTATAACTTTTAGATTCCATGGGCGCTCTCCATTCTTTTGAGAGGACTCCTTAGGTGAGGGATCATCAAGTTTCGAGGCATCACCAATCCCCTTAGCTTCATTCTTCCCTTAACTTGCTCTTGCATAGGGAAGGCTTGATAGAGATTGCTCTTGATCAGGATTTCGACTGCCAACAACTTTGTTGAAACCTGATAAGGTCAAAGATTTGTAAGGGGAGGAGCCTTTCATTTGTAGCGAACCATCCTTCGACTTCCTCCAATTTTTTTGTTGGAAGTTTTCTATCCATGACTTCGACAAATGACCCCATTAATGACACTGATTGCAGTGGAAGGGAATGCTACAGTAATCCTGTGGTTGCAGATGTGTAAGGTCCCTAATGGAGAGTTTGATTGATTTTTCCATCTCCGCTATGAGATCAATATGAACCAATATTTTTGCTCTTGAACGAGACGCGTTGTATTTATAAGTGGGGTCAATTAGTAATAGTATTCCCTTGCTATTGCCAATATTTCAAGGATCTCATCACTCCAGAATTCGATTGGAAGACCAAGAAGCTTTACCTAGATTGGGTGTCCTTTTGTATGTTCCCAACGAGGATCGAAGTAGGGGTGCCAAAGTTTTAGAGAGAGTCAATTTGATTTCCATGCCCACTTCCATTGTAGGATATAAACTACGTCTGCCTCGCTTCGGAATTTGATACCTATCTGGCCCCTCGCAAGCATATAAATCTTCGGAGTTTAAGAAATCAAGGGCACCCATTCTGCCTCAATCCAATGTCTTAGGGATTGTTTTGCGATTCTTATTCCATAAAATCGATTCAACGGTATTATGCCAAGAAAATCTATGATTTGGGTCACCCCAATGCCCTCTTCAATAGTAAGGCGAAGTGGATCTTCCTTCTTTTTGATCACCCACTTCTTTCGACTTGCGTCTGATGATTGACCAACTCAACCCCTCGACTACTGCCCTGGCCTTGAAGAAACAAAAGAAGAAGAAGGCTCCCTGCTCATCAGGTCTAGGCCTAAAATCCTATCAAAGAGACTATAATCTTGTAAAATTGGTTCTCTCGCCATACCTAATCACATGAGATCAACATTATCATTGAAGACGGGAATGGAGAGCTTGAGGGAAACTTCAGACTGAGGTTTTGGCATCGATTGCCATGGAGAAGCCAAGGATAAGAAAGAGGGTTCCGACGCTTCAACTTGAGAGGATGTTTGAAGAAGTAATACCCCTAGATCTGGGACTACCCCGCATAGATAGAGCACAATACGTGCCATATGATTGGCGATCTTTAGAGAGCGGTACCTCTTCAATGAATGATGCTGCAGATAAAAAGAAAGGCATTTGATCTGTCCTGTCATGGTTCAGGAACTGATCAGGAATGGGGTCTGTACTGTTGGCACTTGGGGTAGCTTGGGCCCAAAAACAGATGAAGTTAAGGTACAATAAAACTTTGCCGAACCCCCCCCTCACATGATTGGCAGAACGACGGTCTTCAAGTTCCTGTTGCGATTTGAAGAGACTCCAAGTAGGATCTAGATTATCCTCCACTTCATAGTCCACGAGTTACATAAATTAAAATATTAAATAATAACCAATAAATAATATGTAATTAATAATTAATAATAGTAACGAATATTAAAAAATCGGAAGTAAGAGGACACGACTCCTCAATATGTAAGCCCAAGCTATATTTAAGTGGGTCATCTTGTAATTTATATCATCATTCTTCATTAATTCATTATTCATATTCAGAAACAAGTTTTCTCTTCTTCAACTTCGGATTCGGGTTGCTTCTGTGGTATCGGAGCAGTGCTGCTCCTCGGCATATTCGGCAGTTCTCCCCTCTACATCTTTGTGCACTCACCTCCCAGCCTTCGCATTCCTTTGTTCTTCTCGTCTTTTTTCCTCTCACCCGTGTTGCTCCCACTTTTCTCTCTAACCCGCTCACGTCACCTTTCTCCCTACGCTTGCCCTCCCCATCCATTTCCATCCACTCCTCCCCATGCCCGTTCTCTCCCCATTCTGTCCATTCCCTTGCACCCCCTACACAACCATCCCCTCTACGCTACTCCTTCCACACTACCCTTCCTCCACTCCCCACGCCCCCTTTCATCACGCCATCCATCATGCCCTCCTCCTGCACTGTTGCTCCCTCACGCCCAACACTTCCCTCTTCTCCTTTACGCTCCACAACTTCCCCTCTCCTTGCTCTCTATGCACTCCTTTTCTCGCGCATTGCTTCCACTCCACAGTCACTCCATTTCCGTCGCCCTCCTTTCCAACTCTACGCAAGCCTACACAAACACCAAGACAAAAAAAATAATAAATAATCTTTTTATATAATATAATAATAATAATATTATTATTATTATTATTATATGAATTTTTTTATTAAAGTTTTAAAACCAAAGTTTCAAATATATATAATATATTATAGTAATAATATTATTATTATAAATATATCTTGATTTTATTTTATTTTTCCTTAACTATATAAGCAAAAATACTTCCTTGCACTAGATTCATGGCAGAAATGAAGGATTGACTAGAAAAATTGGAAAAAGACCAAGCTCGAGACTCGAAAATTATTGAAGATCTAAACTCCAGACTGGATCAATTTGAAGCAGAATTACGAGAAGGAAAAGAAGAGCTATCACGACATGTGCAATATGAAGTTGCTGGAGCCGTCTCATGGGAAATGAGGAAGGCACGAGATGAAATGAAAACATACTTCGAAGAAAGGCTAGATAAAACCATGCAGTTCTTCAAGGATATAGATGCCTCTAAAAATGTCGATTTGCCAAAGGGAGACCACTCATGTTTCAATTTTGCCGATACCAATAATCATCAATTAAATTCCTTCAAAGTGGAAATCCCAGAAGATAATAGAGATTACAATCATCATCAATCATACTGGGATACAATGCAATCGATGGGGGGATATCCGATGAAACCAAAATTGGAGTTACCCAAATTCGATGGCGAGGCAAAACAAAGTGTCGCATGGATCGATAAGGCAGACAAATTCTTTTACATTCACAAAATTTTATCTGATGATGAAAAGGTTAAATACTCCTCCATGCAGCTTGAAGGTCGGGCATATAATTGGTACATGTGGTGGAAGAAAACGACATGTATGTGCTTATAGCTGGGACACATTCAAAAATGATTTTTTCAAAAGATTTGAAGATTACAACAAAATTGATTTTTTCGCCAAAATCACTAGATTACAACAAAAAGGCAATGTGGAAGAATACACCAACGAATGGGAAGCCTTAGCGATGCGAGTACCATAATTAACAGATGGTCAACTATTCTAGACATATGTCTCTAGTCTTAAACCATACATAAGATAAGAGTTAGAATTGCATAAGGTATCCAACCTGAATAAGGCCAGGCGTAAAGTAAAAATCATTGAGGAGAAGTTTAAAAGATCAAGACAAGGGATAGTTGGGACAACAAGAGACACAATGTAAATATTGCGAAGATATATGGCGACCTAGTCATCAGTGCAACAAATCTCAGTCATATGGCAACGAGGTCGAAAAGGGTTCAAAAAGATCTACTAGTAGCTCTGACAGTGACAAAAAAAGAAGAATACTTGTTGTCGGTGTGGGAAGATTGGATCCCAGGCCATAAATGCAAAACCAATCACACATTACATTGCAAAATCATAAATGGCAAAGAAGTACAAGTATCAAGAGAGGAAGGATACACTCGATTCTGATGCAGATACAAGCTCATCCGAAGTATATCAGTTGTGACAGTTACATGTATTCAACAAGCTTGTAAGAAAGAAGAGTCCGAGACACCTAAGATAGATCACAACCTAAGTCACCTGACACGAGGATACGAGACACGAAGGACACGGGGATTCGAGTGTCTGACACGGACACAGTGGCTCCCAGAATCAGGACACTAGGACACGTTATATATATAATTTTAAATTTATATATATTAAAAATATAGACATATAGATCCATTTTTTTACAAATATTCAATAGAAATCAAAATCAATGTACATTTAAGATTATTAATTACACATTTAAATCCTTCAAATCTTCTTCACCTGCACAACAAACACACTTTAGAGCCCTCTTCACACTTGCAAATGATAAAAAGAAAGTGAAAATTTTGATTTAAAGCAATTCTGGGTGTTTTTTTAGTGGAAAATGTGTCCTGGTTTCGGGACACGCACTGACAGTCCTCGGACACGCGTGTTCGAACACGAGACACGCTTTGTCAGCGTGTCCGTGTCCGACACACGGACACGAGACACGCAGGCCCTTTTGGACGTGTCTGGTTTCATAGATCACAACCAATAGAAGGAAAGTCAATCACTCACAGAGAGATATATCACACCTCCGTTGAGAAGTTGCGACGACCTTAAAGATGAACAACTCCTATTCCGAGTAACAGAATCAAACAAGTCAGGGCTAAAGAGATTACAACTTACTGGGACAATTAAGAATAAGGACATCACAATTTTGGTCGATTCTGAAAATTTGATTGATATCAACAGGGGCAAAAGAACTTAATCTTTTTGTGTTCCCTGCAAAAGGAATTAAGGCCTCAACCATCGTTGATCAACATGTAGATGAAGTGGGAAAATATCATAAGGTGTCGTTGCAGATGCAAAACTTACACCTACAACTCAATTGTATTGCCTTACCACTCAAGGAAGTAGGCATGGTATTAGGTGCCGACTGGCTAGCATCGTTAGGGACTTACTCTACCAACCTACAAAAACAATACATGGAATTTAAATGGAATGGAAGTAAGTACCGATTGTATGGACCAAGAAATTCACCGCCTAAACAGAAAGAGTCATAGCACAAGAAGGACTCAGACCCTCATAAAGATCAAGAGATCAGTTCAGATCGCATATTTCAAATCCATCATCAACACAAATCAACAACAAAAGATGATGTCAGCAAATTCAGCTTTGAGAACAAAGCTTCCCTTAAGGGGAAGGTAATGTTACATAAATTAAAATATTAAATGATAACCAATAAATAATATGTAATTAATAATTGATAATAGTAATGAATATTAAAAGATCAGAAGTAAGAGGAAACGACTCCTTAATATGTAAGCCCAGGCTATATTTAAGCGGGCCATCTTGTAATTTATATCATCATTCTTCAATAATTCATTATTCATATTCAGAAACAGGTTTTCTCTTCTTCAATTTGGATTCTGGTTGCTTCACACGAGGTCCTCATCCTCCATGGTGACATGAGCCCTTAGTCCATTGAACGAACTCAGGTTTGTAGGCCCCGGATAGGGTTTTGCAGACCAAGGGATCCCCAGTGGTGTGTTCCTAAAGATTGGTCTGGGTCTTTAATTGAATTTTATTATTTATTTTTTTAAATTTTAAAAATTTATAGTTTCTTGAATTCAGTGTTGAAATTTATTGCCAAAGTTTATATTGTTGAATTTTTGCAGAACTTCAAACTCACTGAACTCGAACATGAACTTGAACTAGGTGACTTAGCTAGCGACATTAACCGAAGGTGTCGTTCATAGAATGCGAGGAAGTGTCTAAGGGATCTTATGAAGGAAGCTTTCCATAGAAAATACATTTATATTTGTCCCTTGTAATGCATTTCAAGGGTGTAGAGTCTCATGTTGGACGTGCATGTCCTTGTGTCCTAGTGTCACGTGACTTGGTCTAAACTAGAATCAAACATGCAACCTTCCAAGCCTTATCTGAATGCCATCCAACCCGCACATGCATTATCTGTGCCTCTGCATTCCATAGCACTCTCTTGACCTTACAGCCGGCAGAGTTGACGTTGAGTCAATTACTGTACAAGCCAATCTCAAGCTGAAGCCAATTTACGGGCAAATTATCATCAAAGAAAAGAATGCCTGGATTATCGATGTTCTCTTTTCAATGACGTTCTGGCTTTTGAGGTTTAAGGCATATCAAAAGGCAATACCTTGACTCTGGAAATGTCAGAATAATGTTTCCAGCCTTGCAGATAATTGAATGTCATCTTTTTTTAACAGTTCCTTAGTGGGAGTTTGACGACATTGGTGTATGGTGCCTTAGTGGGAGTTTGATGACACTGGTGACAGCCTAATAATATGAAACCGTCTTCAGTAATCTAGGGTATTATGCAAGTCCTTAAACATGAAGAATATGCCTGAAATTGTTGATATGAAACTGTCTTCACAAATTAGGGAAAATGAAAGTCACTAAACATGAAGAATATGCTACAAATCATTAATATATAACTGTCAACAATAAGCCAGGGCAAAATGCAAGTCCTTACACATGAAATGAAATTTAAAAGTTTGTTGCAAACATAAATAATTTCAAAGAAAAATGTGATGTTGAGGGAATGCAATATATGTTTTGACAGCATGTGTTATTGTAACTTTACACTGTTGAATTCTAGCATTAGCATGTATTCTTTAAATTTCGCAGACTGTAACATAGATAACAAAAACAAATGCAATAGATAGAGCAACACATCAAAACATCAGGCACACTGAACACTGGTGACAGCCTAATAATATGAAACCGTCTTCAGTAATCTAGGGTATTATGCAAGTCCTTAAACATGAAGAATATGCCTGAAATTGTTGATATGAAACTGTCTTCACAAATTAGGGAAAATGAAAGTCACTAAACATGAAGAATATGCTACAAATCATTAATATATAACTGTCAACAATAAGCCAGGGCAAAATGCAAGTCCTTACACATGAAATGAAATTTAAAAGTTTGTTGCAAACATAAATAATTTCAAAGAAAAATGTGATGTTGAGGGAATGCAATATATGTTTCGACAGCATGTGTTATTGTAACTTTACACTGTTGAATTTTAGCATTAGCATGTATTCTTTAAATTTCGCAGACTGTAACATAGATAACAAAAACAAATGCAATAGATAGAGCAACACATCAAAACATCAGGCACACTGAACACAAGAGTTTTTCACTGGGGAAACCTTTGAAGGACAAAAACCCCAAAAGCATTAGTAATTCATCTCTTCAATGAGATTACTTGAGTTCTTCAATAAATTATCGAACCCTAATAGGCTTGATCAATCTCCAAACCCAACTATTTGTCAATAATACAAATTTTACAAATTTTTTGAGTTAGGGCATCATGCCCAGAATTTCTTTCTGCTGCCCAAGGTCAACAGGGGTTGCCCAAACTTTGCTGTAACCTGCTCAGACTGCCCAGATCAAATCCTGGAGCTTCCCGTGATTCTTCTTTGCTGCCCGGCTTCTTCTTTCCTGCTGCCTAAATCAAATGTGCTTCATGTGAATGGATAGCAGGCTGCACAGATGTCAAATGGGCTACTTGGATCCTGAAGCAGCCTGCCAGTAAACTGTTCAGACCTCTGCTCCTGCTGACCGAAGGTGGATATGTTTGCTTCTGCTGCCCGAGGTGGAAGGGAAGTGGCCCGAGACCTATAGCAGCCTGCCCGAGCCTGAACAATGACTGCCCAGAAGTATTAACAGGCAACCAGTAAGTGTTTACTGCTGCCCGGATGAGTAACATGCCTGCCCAAGGGTGATAAGAGACTGCCTGTGGTCCTGTGCTGCTTCCAAAGGTCTGCTGTGAGCCTGTGCTGATGTCCAAGGTCTGCCCGTGAACTGTTTGCTGCCTGGAACTCTTCAGTGGTTGTCCAGAGGTAGAGAAAGGGTTTCCCGTGATGTTGCCGTGAAGATTTACTCTTGCCTGAAAGGGATTGCAGCTCATGAGTTAGGAAGCCCTAACTCTGTTTCAGGGTGTGACTGTAACAATGGAGATGGAGATGGCTCTAGGATCAAGCTGTAGTTTGGATCTTCGTTGGTCATGACTGATAGAGGGTAAACCCTAGCAGAATTGAAGATCCAACTGCTCACAAGTGAAACCCTAGTTGCTTAGGGTTTGCTGTGAAATGCTGAAGACTGATGGAGAAGATGTCCTAGCTGTTTAGGGTTTGTTGTAGAGATGAGGTAGATGCCCTAGCTAGAAAGCCTCCATGCTAGGGCATAAACCAAGACATGAATTTCTTCTCTTCTTTTGGAGCAGCTTGATAATCATGAGCAAGTGTGTATAATGAACTTGAAATGATCTTCTTTTATATCCTTTAAGTCACCTAGAAGTGGACCAAAACTCAAAAGAATAAAATAATATGAATTTTATTCTTTTACCTTTTTACTTGTACTTTAAGGTACTAATGGCCTTTTATATATTTTCACTTTGACTCCTTAGTGGTCCAAGGGTCCTCATGTATTTTTGACTTTTACCTTTTAGTCTTTTCCAAGTACTTTATGTATTTTTTGACTTTTTTTTTACCTTTCAGCCTTCTTCGAGTGCCTTGTGGTCCAAAGGTCCTTATGTATTTTTACGTTTTACCTCTTAGTCTTTACCAGGTGCCCAGGAGTCAAAACAAGTGATCATAGGGTCCTTCAAACCCACTCAAAGTACATCATCATAAACAGATAGAATTACTAATGTGTTTATCTCACACTCTATGTGACACCAAGATCGGGTACTAGGTGTCTTAACTAAGGGTAGCTAAGCCTTGGAGAAGATCACAAAGCCCACAAATCGAGGGTCAGAGTATCTCACATGTCCAGACATGGTCTGGGGCTTATAGTGATATCCTGGTAACAGACCAGGTGCCTCAGCTATAGGCTGCATAATTTGACCCAAGCTCAAATACTTGGTAATAGACCAAGCGCCTCCATTCTCTCGAAGAATGGCCCTCAGCCCCAGGCCGAGTCCCTAGTCCCGGACTAGGTTAAATTCCTTGTAACTGACCACGTGCCTGCATTCAAAGAATGGCCTCTTAGCTCTAGGCTGAGTCCCCCAATGCTGGACTGGTTTCACATCCTAGTCCTTGACCAGATGTCCCCATTCAATAGAATGGTCACTCAACTCTAGGCCGAGTCCCCCAGTGCTGGGCTGGTTCCACATCCTGGTCCCATGCTAGATGTCTCCATTCAATAGAATGGCCACTTAGCTCTAGGCTGAGCACCCCAGTGCTGGATTGGTTCCACATCTTGGTCCCTGACCAGATGTCTCCATTCAATAGAATGGTTACTCAACTCAAGGTTGAGTTCCCCCAGTGCAAGACTAGTTCCACATCTTGGTCCTTGACCAGATGTCCCCATTCTCCTAAGAGAATGGCTCTTGATGTTGCACAGGAAAAATCAACATACACATTATATCATATTGTATTTTAACTAGTTTGGTTACAAATTGAAAAACGGCGAAATGCTCTATTAAAATTTTTTTGTTGAACAACAACAATTATCTTGACATGTTGTCACTACCTGATTTAAAAAAAAAGATTCTAAACCTCCTTAACATGCATGTCTCTCAATTTTTCTACTATCCTTGCAGAGAATATGGTTTGACAACTCCAAATTTTCAATACCAGGCATTTATTGTAGCCTATCATGGAACTGTTCATAACTACTGAACATTGTTAGATCGAGTGTTTGTTTTATTTCTTCAGTCTCACTGAAGACCTTCCAGGTGAGAACTGTGTCCTCCCATGACTTTTGATGCATATTTTTCTGGAAGATGCTATCATAACCCTATTGTTATATAGGGAAATAGAAACACAATTTGGTTTTGTAGTAAAAAATTGCCTTTTATGTTCTTGTTGTTCCATATATTAAATGACTACTGTAATGTTATGCTTGTAATTATTCCTATGCTTTTTATATGCCTTATCAAAATTGAAAAATGCTTTCAAAGTTCTATGTAATTTGATAATTTCAATGATGAGAAAACCCCAAGACAATAGCTACAGTAATTAAGTACTCCTCTAAAGTTCTAAATCATTCAAGAGGCTTTATAGCAATTGATAGTTACTGATGTCAAACATTTATGTTTTTGCAGATAGCCAGGTGAAAAAAACCCAAAACAAAAGTTCTCTAGCTAAGTACATGTGTAAAACGCTCTATTTTGAGCCTATCAACCAGAAACCTGTCACATTAATGATATTGATGCAGGCAGCAAATGGCTGCTGCCAGTCCCGTTCCCTGCCTGACACATTTCCGTTCGCATATTATTCTGAGTTCTGACTTCAGCAAAAACAATGTTTACTTCAACTTGAACAAGAAGCAGCAGCAGTTGCTCACTTCCCATGGGTTATCCACAAAGATTGAAGCCTCATGTGAGCCAGCTAGGTGTGCAGTGCGTTTCAGACCTTGCATTGACATACATAAGGGAAAAGTAAAACAGATTGTTGGATCCACATTACATGATTTAAATGGAGAAAGCTCAACATTGATTACTAATTTTGAATCTGAAAAGTCACCTGCTGAATTTGCGAACTTGTACAAAAAGGATGGACTTTTAGGTGGCCATGTAATAATGCTTGGTGCAGATGCTGCAAGTATATCTGCAACTATTGAAGCTTTGCATGCGTATCCTGGAGGTCTACAAGTTGGAGGTGGGGTTAATCCAGATAATGCTTGCAAATATCTGGATTCTGGAGCAAGTCATGTGATAGTTACTTCTTATGTATTTAATGATGGTAAAATGGACATGGAAAGGCTCAAGGATTTGGTGCGGGTCATTGGGAAAGCAAAGCTGGTTTTGGATCTCAGTTGTAGAAAAAAGGATGGAAAGTATATTATTGTGACAGACAGGTGGCAGAAGTTCAGTGACATAGCACTAAATGAGGAGACATTAGATATACTTTCAATGTATGCTGATGAATACCTAGTGCATGGAGTTGATGTGGAAGGAAAACGGCTAGGAATTGATGAAGAACTTGTCAGTCTTCTTGGCAAGTGGTCCCCTATTCCGGTTACATATGCTGGTGGTGCAACAACTCTTGCAGACCTGGATAGTATTAGAGAAGCAGGTGCCGGATCTGTTGATGCAACGGTGGGTAGTGCCCTTGATATATTTGGTGGGAACTTGCCTTATGAGGACGTTATTGCATGGCATCAAAACCAGCAGATTGGTGCTTAGGAGTCAACTTCAAATCCTGTCTAGAACTTCCGATGAATGGAACTTTCGGAAACTGAAGAACTAGAGTTTTTGAGCCATTGTATTTTATTGATTTGAAATGTTTTAAATTTATAACGTCAGCAAGTCATTTAAGATTAAAAGAGGGAACAATTTTGACAATTTCAATCCTTAGGGTACATTTTGTTATTTAATCTAGTGTTATGATTATTGGCAGTTTCAATGCATATTTGCATATTGATATTGACATGGTTGTTTTTGTGCATCAGAGAGGTAATAAAAAGTATTTTCTGCACTAGTTATCATGCATAGATACACTGTTAGCTTTTTTTGTCTACAAAAAAATATATTAGATACATATATATTCTGGAGGACTTGATTTTGAGAGATGTATAGTATGGGGATCAGGTATTGATAGGAGTCTTTATATCAGCTTATTTTGGTTTTAAAGAGATCTTGGCATCTCTCATCTTATGATGCATTCTCCTCCAGTGGATTTCCTCATAACTCGGGCATTTATAAGCTAACAGGTGAAGCGAACAAATTGAATAGAAAAAGGAACAGAACCTTCAAAATGTATTCTGTCCATTGAAGTTTGAAGAACTATTCATGGAAACTTGCTGTATCTTGATCCCATGCACTAATCTCTGTAGTGGTTCGCTTTCCTATGCTTAAGGAGTGGCTCGTCTCTGTAGTAGCTCGCTTTATCTTTATCTGTCTCGTTTGGAGATAAAACCAAATATATTCGGGAATCGGGAGATAGGCCAGCTAAGCTTATCCATATCCTTCTCAGATATTCCTGAGCGGGAGAATAGTTACTACCGATTTTAGACAAAGCCTAATCCTGGACCGTTCATTATGGCTGTCGCAAAGTAAGGTGCCAAAATATAACGGGCATATGGATCAAGAATAAATTTTATGCCTTCACGTGAAATATTTTGAATGATAATTAGCGCACTCTTAATATTGGACTGTTCCTTGTGGTTGTAGCAAATTAAGGTGCCCAAGTATGCTTTCACGTAAAATATTTTGAATGATAATCAGCGCACTCTTGGAACTGTGTTTTAAGTTTTAACTATTATTCCAACTGAATTTGTACAAAGTGGGACAGACGTTCAAGATGAGCTTGATACGTTAACTATTACTGCAATTGAATATATATAAAGTGGGAAAATTCAGTGTGAACCAAGCTGAAAATGGTTTGAGAAACCAAAAATGTCAAAGCTGAAGTGGGTTTTAAAAAAACAAAAATGCTATAGAATTTCCTTTGTAAAAGCTACCTTCAATAAAACTAAGGGTTCATAAGAAAATATTAAAACAACTGTGCTTGTTAAACATGTGTATGGAAAAGTCCCAGCCATAGGACTGTGTACCCTCAAGCTCCAACTAGCTGCTTCTCATTTTGTAAGATAAAAGGGCGAGAGTGAAAATAATTTGCCAACAAAAGGCTTTTGATAAGGTCTGCTCAATTTGGGCACCGCACTTTTCAATTAACCAAACAAAATAAAAATGTTTAAAATTGAAAACTCTATTATATATTATTTTCCTCCACCATTGTAATGTCTCCGATGAAATTCTAGGCACAATTATGATTTTAGTTCTGTAATTTTGTCAAACAGTTTTCATGTACATCTTTCACAAACAGTTGCATATATCATCAAGGACATTTCGTCAAATATATTGCATTCATACCAAGTACACAAGAGATAAGAGAGACAAAGTTGATATTTTATTATGAATAATAGATGGCAACAGGTACAAACATCTAATGACTGCTATGGCAGCTACAACATTACAATAAACCAATAAAAACCTGGAAAATGATGGAAATGATGCCATGATCTCCTCAATAAATGGAGTTTCCTCTTCCAAAACTGTCGAAGGGTTAACTCTTGACCTTGAAACCGCCTCCAAGATGATGCTGAGCCAAAAGATAAAGCTCAAGTGAAGACCTTGGATAAATTCTCCTCCTTGTCTAGCTAGGGTATATTTGTCTCCCCACCGAAACTAAACCACAAGGATGGATGGTGTTTGCCAACCCCAAACAAAAACTTTGGACAACCCCCATATGGTTACAGGAAATTAATATCAAATCAACATATTTCCTAGCGAGACATTGCCCTTCTTTTAAATTTTCTACCATGGGCAATACCATGGAACACTCAATACCATACATCGTGCTATTAACAACTTTTTGCGCTGAAGAGGTGCATTCTACAACTTAGTAGGCGGGAAATGTGTAACTTCTTTCTTGCTCATCCTAGTGCTGACATGTGTCTTTTATAAAAAAATTATAAAATATTATGAAAATTAACATATAGGCTCAAATTAAATTTCAAATATTTAGAACTACATATATAAAACAACACAAATTAGATAAATTAGAATCATAAACATTGCATTACGTGCACTTCTTCAACATTTCTGCTCTAAAAAAGGGTTTGCACCTTCAAAGATTTATTCCTCTCGGTGCTTGGTAGATCCCTTTTTAAGATGGATCTATGCTAGTCTAGGCTAAGTGACATCAATAGTGATTCCCTTTCTTCACTGACTATACGCTCATAAGTTATTCCAAATGCAAAACATGTAACCCTAAAATTGGGGACATTATAGTGGTATCATATCCAGTGGTATGCTACGATTGCAAAGAACCATGGGAGTCAAGCCACAATTGCAGGGGCAAGGGCGAGGTGCACTATATAGAGGTACTTCTTGACGATGAGGAGCGCTTGGTAGATCCCTTTTGAAGATGGATCTATGCTAGTCTAGGCTAAGTAACACAATAATGATTCCCTTTCTTCATTAACTATAGGCTCATAAGTTATTCCAAATGCAAAACATGTAACCCTAAAATTGGGGACATTACAGTGGTATCATATCCAGTGGTATGCTATGATTGCAAAGAACCATGGGAGTCAAGCCACAGTTGTAGGGGCAAGGGTGAGGTACACTATATAGAGGTACTTCTTGACGGTGAGGATAGTGGTGAGGATGAGACACTTAGCTTACATGAGGGTGAACCGTTCAGGAGAAAGGCACTACACCTTGAGACTACAAGGAAGGAACCTCTCGTAATGATTTTGCATGAGGAGCATACCGAGTTGTAGGTATTTGGGGAGAGTTTGGACACAGAGAGTTGTGACCATGCACTTGTTTTGTGGTGTGGAGATTTTGAGCCACTTCTGTTGGAGGAGCCACTAAAGGCCCAAGGTTTGGCTACAACAGAGTTAGCTAAGCACACTCCTTGTGGACCAACCAACATGGGTGTGTATGCCCCCATGAATTGGGTGGACATGTATATGATAGTTTTGGAGTCACAGAGTTACCAGTTCAACTTACATAAGTAGAGTGGTGGATGTAGTAGCACATCCACGATACTTGATGGCGTAGGAGGTTCCAGCTGCATACAACATTATACGGGAGGGTACACGGACACACGGTGGTGTACAATGGAGCGTTGGAGTGTTTCCTCAGGAGACCTCCTAACAAAGTCATTGAGCTTATCATTGACTTAAGGTTACCTAGGATCAAGGAATGACCTTTTGAGGTGTTTGTGCAGCTTATGATTGTTTGGCTCATCAAGGAAAATTCGATGGAATCTTGTGTTAGCACTGGGCAGATCAACATGATGGGTAGAGGATATTTCATTCCTTACAGGATAGTGTGGGACCCTGGGACCTTGGTGACTTTACCATTGACAGACGGATTCGAGAGAGCTCTCTTAGGCATTGCAGCTTGGAGTTCCAGGAGAGGAGGATGTAGACGGGGAATGATGGTAGGATAGTTATGATCATAGTGGCGCAACATCAACGTGGTGGTCTCTTTCAAAGATTAGTTTGGGATCCCGAGATTTCCATATTAGATAGTTTTGCGGATGGCATAGTGGCGAGAGCTAATTTATGCTTCCATGAGATGAATTCAGTAGACGAGTAGATCCTTGAGGGGTGGATCAAGTTGTTGCAACATCAAGATGCCCTACGTATCGACAGTGTCCATGAGGATTCTTATGACAATGCTTTGCCGAACCAGGCAGTGAGCTTCACCTCTTCTCGGTTGGTTTTCAGTCCAGTTCATTCGATGGAGCGTTAGGTTATGGTGGCATTGTTTGAGGACAAACAATCTTTGGGAAGGGAGGACTGTAATGTCCCCAATTTTAGGGTTACATGTTTTGCAGTTGGGATAGCTTCCAAGGCTACAGTCACTGAAGAAAGGGAGTCACTATTGATGTCACTTAGCCTAAAAAAATTGTAAATAGCATGATGTATGTTATTTAGTGTTCCATGGTATTGGAGTCCAGAGAAAGTTTAAAAGAGGGGAAATGCCTCACTAGGGGATATGTTGATTTGTATATTGATTTCTTGAGACCGTCTAGAGGTTTGTTCACAATTTTTATTAGGGTTTAGAAAAACCCTTCCATTGTTGGTTTGGTTTTGGTGGTGCAACATATCCACCCTAACTAAACAAGGAGGACCCATCCAGGGTCTTCACTTGAGCTTCATCTTGGTTTAACATCATCTAAGAGAGGGTTTGGAGGTAGTGATGACATCGTTTCTAGGTTTATTTGTTGAGTATTATTAGTACTATGTAGTTGTTAAAGCAACCAATAGATTTTGTTGTTATTGCCATCCATTCCATAATAAAATGCATCTTTTTGTGTGTGATTGCAAATTGTTTGGCAAAGTATTTATGAAAGAATAAATGTTTGATGGAAGTTATAAATAAATGTAACTTATCTATTTGTAAAAATTACACAACCAATACAATCGAATGTCCATTCCGGCCAGGGACATTTCAACCATCAACAACAAATAACAATTTTTTGTTCTAACCAACTGTTTTGGAGACAATTTATTATGGTCTCATTTTTAAGTTGTTTTCTTCCGTTCGTTTGGAACAACTTAATAAGAAGACACAATTCTTATTTAAAAAAATAAAAAGATTGTAAATAAAGGAAACAAAAGAATGTAAGTTGTTTTCTTCCGTTCGTTTGGAACAACTTAATAAGAAGACACAATTCTTATTTAAAAAAATAAAAAGATTGTAAATAAAGGAAACAAAAGAATGTAGAAGTTTTAATTGTTAATAAGTTTAGAGGATTAACTTAAATTGTTATGAGTTAGAGCTGACATTAATCTCATTCTTAAATCGAAAAGATCACGAGTTGAAGTATTGACTTTCTCAAAATTAAACTCTGTAGTCAAAGCTTACGATTTTTACCAAGGATGAATAAAATCTTTACTCTCTATTCTTCATAACGCTCTGGATTATTAGTTAATGAAATGCATCTAGGAATCACCAAATTCAAAACAATAACATTAAGATAAGTGTGAATGGATGTGACTCATGTTACATATCTATTTAAAAGAAAGCTAGAAACTAGTCTATTTTATTGTTGACAGTAGAACCATAGCTAAAAGCGAAAAGGAGTGAGCTAAACTCTAGACCATATGCAACTTCAACAAAGTAAAATTACAATTTCAACAATTTTTGTCGAAATTTTAATCAGAATTTTCGCTAAAAAATATTGCAAATGGTCAAGAGTTTAGCTCACTCCATAGCTTTCAGGGTTGTCCACTTAGAACAAAAGCAGTAACGTACAAAAGTAGATTAGCCCCACAAGCTAAGGTACAAAAATATTTGCCAGGCTAACAAATATATCATTAACACTGGCATGCACACATAAGGCTGTATACCTTGATATATAGAGTTAGTGAAGATGTAGGTTTTGTATTGTGAGTAGGCACAACCACCTAAGGCTTACAGGTCATAGTTCCTCCATGTCCAGGAGGTTTTGAGGGCTCTAAAATTTGAATTGACCCAGAGCAGCAAAAAATACTAACACACATCAGATTAGACAATATCTGAATATTTTGCTTTGCCATATTTATAGTGAGATTGGAATTTTCAAGGGTCTTTTTAAATAATTCTTTTACATTGCCCACTCCAATCAAGGGGCATTGTATAAGGATATCCCGTCGTTTTCATTATACATTTTGTTTGTTTTCTGTTGTATCTCTTTTCCTTGGAATTATGTTTGGTTTATATAATATATCTATCATCTAAAAAAAACATGCAACCTTGGACAATGTCTATCCACTGACAATGCACAAAACCACATTCAACACATACATATTACAGAGGCAGTCTGATTTCCTCTTTCTCAGATTTATCACAACCACCAACAAGCACACTGCTCCCCAAACAATTAATCAATCATGCAGATTTAAACAAGAATTTATGGTGGTTGGTTCCTCCATGATTGCCTTACACATCAGATCCAACATTTTACAGGCATTTTCAGGATCTGCATTCTATCTCTTGTAAAAAAAACTTGGTGCAGCACATCAATAAATCTCTACACATTTTACATGGCTAAACAGCTGTGGCTATGCAATTGACTAATGATTGCAATGTATGAGGAGAGTAGAGAAGAATTCAATTGGGAGAGTGGAGCAGCTAATACATTGAGATATACCTTATTATACAGGTATATAGGTATCATGTAGTGAAACAATAGTTTTGACTTTAATTAATTTATATACTTTTTCAAAAGTCTTACAAGTTTTATAAAATTCACATATTAAAGTAATATTATATATATATTATTTTTTATTTTTTAAAATCAACTTTTTCATTTTATGATTGGTTCATTCTAATGATTTGACTAATTTTCTTTAGTGTGCAAAAGAAATTGTTAGATATCAAAAAATATTAATTTTTTTAAATTTTTTTATAACAATGCCGAGTGTCTTGTTTATTAAAATAGTCATAATGACTAATATTAATAGATGTGACAATTACATCACAATGATTGACTATAGCTATATCAGTATATACAACTTATATATATATATATATATATATATATATATAATCTAATAATGTTAAGTGTATTGTTTATTAAAATAATCATAATGACTAATCTTTATAGATGTGACAATCACATCACAATAATTGATTATCGCTATATCACTTTATAAAACTTTTATTTAGATATAATATTTTTTTTAAATATATATAAAAATTTAACTTTAACATATTATTATATTTTTTTTTTATATAAATTTATTCAATAAAATTTTTAAACTAAAAATTACAAATATTTATTTTGATATTTAATTAAGTTTTTTTTACATTTCATAAACTAACATATTAATGAAACTAAAGATTGATTTTTTTTAAATTTTTTTTCCTAAAAAAATATTTATTGGTTTATTCAAACAAACATAACGATTAATATTTTAATTAGTTTTATTAGTAAAGAAATGCAAATTTTATAAAATCTCTATAAATTATTACATAATTATTATCTTCAACATTAAGTATTTAATATAATTTTGATTTTTCTAAATGACATTTTCCTATGACTTCTTATTTATTATCCAATTATTTTCATGTCAAACTTTAACTTTAACTTTAACTTTGACCTATATATAACTATTAAATCAAAACATTTCTAAATTATGAGATTAAATTTGGGTTATAGATAATTATTAAATTAAAACATTTTTAAATTATTGCAGCGAGAGAAGCAAGGTGCTCTCAGCCCAGTATGGGAGAGATCCTGTCACGTTAGTCAAATTATGCTAGTGGACATAAAAAACATTATGTTAACCGACATAAATAAAAAAATAAAAAAAATTATATTGTGGATTACCATTAATGATTACTAGAAATGCTAAACTCTTTTTTAAAAGATATTCAACCTTCTTCCAAGATTTATTGGAAGATTCTAGCCATTTTATTTTATTTCATTTTTAATTACATATAAAAAAATTTAACATAACTAAAAAAATTAGATATATTTTGGTGTGGCTTTAGAGTAGAATTTTGATATATTTGATTATGGCTTATTGAATAGAATAAATGAGTGTCATCCAAATAACATCGATGAGATCAATGTGTGTTTAACCTAACATTACACTAACAAGTCTCCTAAAACAAAAAAGAATATAGAGAAAAACATGTGGCTTAATTTATCAAACAATAAAAACCCAATAAAATAAAACTAAATGAAAAGTAATTAAAAGATCCATGTTAAACCCTAATTTACCAAACACTAAAGGGATCAAAATGTTTGAGATGTAATTTTTTATGAACATTTAAAATTTTAAGATAAAAATAACTTACACCTAAAGAAATTGGATCCCTTTGGGTGCTTTCTAAATCCAGGTTCAAGATAGATCTATGTTGGTTAAATTAAACCTAGGTATGCAAAACTATTAAATTAAAACATTTTAAAATTATTAAGACCATTTCTTAAGGCATGTATAAGCCCTAATTTCACTTGTTTTTCTAGAAGTTAACATCTTTTTAAATGAGAGAGGAACCATGCCAAATGTTTTACACCAGCATAGATCAAAATCCTAGGCTCTATCAAGCGCCTAGAGGGATCAAATCTTTGGAGGTTGAAACCTCTCCTCTAATAATTCCTTGCATGCAATACCTGAAGATAGACAAATAAGTGATAATTGCTTTCTTTATTGGATTGGGTTCATGCATTTCTTGAGTAATAGAATGTTAATTTCTTAGTTATTTTCTTAATTTCTTAAGTAATATATATATTATTTTCTTAATTTAATAATGGATATATAAATTTGCATGGATTTATCAATTGAATGTAGTAATTTTATTTTTATCGTTTAACGAAAATCTACAAAATCTCTGATTAGAATTTACCGTTTGAGTGCCTCTGTAAAGATTTTGAGTTCGTCCAAGGTTTTGTGAGTATTATAGATGTCATCTAGAATAGTCACTGTACCATTTTTTGTGAATGCAATTCTGTTTAGAGAAAATCCAGGCTTGAATGTGCCTGTAACTACCTAAAAGATGCGTGAATCTAAGAATATTGAAGTCCAATTTCGCCAACTCTAAAAGTTTTTGGTTCATAATCGACCTTAACAATAGTTTAATGCAAATATACTAGCCCAGGTATAACAAATTAAAGCTCAAGATTAATTGAATTAAATATTATAGTAAGATAAGGTTAATACTTGAGCCATGCAAATGCTCCAAGGATCGAACAGAGTTAACCAAACATATGAGAACCTCAATCTTAATTGCTTCCTTCATAATATTACAGTTTTACACAGAAATAGTATCCAACTCATAGTTTTCTGATGCAATCTTATAGCTTTGCGCCAAGTTGCATAGCATACTCACTTTACAGACACACCTCACACTTTAGCATAACATAAGAGTCTCTGATGCATTCTTCTAGCTCGAAGCCAAGACGCAGAGCATATCACTCTTTCACAGACACTTTACAGACTCGATTTAAACTAAGTTTCTGATGCGTTCTTGTAGCGCAAAGCCAAGACGCAGAGCATAATCCTCTACAGACTCAAAACCTAGACTAGCAGAGCAGACTACTTGCTCAATGCCGACTTACTACTTGCAGAGCGGACTACTTGCTCAATGTAGACTCAAAACTCAAAACACTCGTGCTTACAAATGAGCCCGAGGGTCTTATTTATACAAACTTAAGCTGGTTACCCGGTGAGAGAGAATTGACGGTTGTAGGTCAACCAGTCATCCGGTTACTACTGACTTACACTTATAAGTCAATAAGGAATCAACCGGGGTGACATGTGGGGACAACCACAGTCATTATCCCGTCCCTTCATCAGTCAGTGACATATGGGGACCCAGTATCATACTTATGACAGACCAACTAAAGAACAAAGTGGAGCATCTGGCCCACGACAGTCCTAACTACGAATAATTACACGGTGGAGCATTAATCCGGCCCACGACGGAAACAATACAGGACAAGACTGACATGCTCAGTCTTTAAAGAAAACGGCCCACCACTGCTTTCAATCGTATGGGTCGCGTCCTTGCGGATATTCCCAGATCTCGTCATCCGATGAATAGTCATTGAACTGTGCATCTTCCAGCTGGGGTGAGTTCACGGGACTTGGAGGCGGACAAAGATATGGACTGAAACATCGTTCAACATCCGAGCCTTGGAAAACCAGATTTGGCTCGCAGATAAATTCTCTGCGGAATTTAGACTCAACTCTATAGTTAAGCGATATTTCTCTGGTAGTGACTCGAGATTCTATCTGAGTACCTTCTATGCTGCGGCGGATGAAATTCTGCCTTGTGATCAATGTATGGTCCAATGGTCTGTACTCTGCACCTTCATAATGGAGCTTAAATTTGAACCATTGGTTCTCTCTGTCAGCAATCTCCATATCTGCTTTTAGGTGCGCAATAAAATTGGCACGGCGGTTCTCCCAATCTATCCGAGGACAGAATTTATCTAACAGGATGTCTGTCCATCCAGACTAG
The DNA here is from genome assembly GCA_001517045.1 of Pseudotsuga menziesii. NCBI lineage: Eukaryota > Viridiplantae > Streptophyta > Pinopsida > Pinales > Pinaceae > Pseudotsuga > Pseudotsuga menziesii. The sequence continues at coordinate 109,560 of LPNX010977091.1, read as the reverse complement.
GTAGTAAAATATCTCAGTTCTGCAGGATCTGCACATATAATAATTTCATGTTCTTCTCTGCAGCACTGGAGTATCAAATTGTATGAGGTCCATGTTAAATGACCATCACCAATATCAATATACCAGATACGTTCTGTATCATCAAAATCCATCCAAATTTCTCTGCAGTCTCTCAATTTTTCTTTGGCATGGGCAAAGCTAAGGAATGCATCCTTTTCCCATCGTTCCATGATTTCAAGCTTAAGAGGAGAGGACTGGATATGCTTGATCAGGGTCAGCTGTAGAAACCTTTTAGCTTCATCAATAGATGCATATTCTAGAGTCTGGATTCGAACATCTTCTGATAATGAATTGTCCCATGGGAGGAGGAACAATCCTTCTTTGGCTTTTAATTCATCTTCAGTCATCGGAGCTTTTCCTTTGTCTTTGCTTGCTCCTGAACTGGATTCTCCAACAGAAAACATCTTTAAATCTGGAATGTTGCTTTGCTCCCTGGTGAGCATATCAGCAAGACAGTTCAGTGAACCTGGTTTATACACAATTTCAAAATCAAAGTTACTAAGCCATATAAACCATTTCAAAATACGACTATTGTTTTCTGCCATTAAACTTTCATTCTTAAAGATACCAGGCATGATTTTTAGATCAGTTCTAATAATAAACTTGACTGGTTTCAGAAATAGAATGAAATGAGCTACAGTCTTCTTGACTGCAAGAATCTCCTTATGGCTCGAAGGGGAATTTNATGATTTTTAGATCAGTTCTAATAATAAACTTGACTGGTTTCAGAAATAGAATGAAATGAGCTACAGTCTTCTTGACTGCAAGAATCTCCTTATGGCTCGAAGGGTAATTTAACTCAGCTGCTTTAAATGAACCGGAGCCATATCCACAGATATGTTCTCTTCCTTTTAATACTTCTAACAAGACTCCACCCGAGGTGGATGAAGAAGCATCTGTCTCTATTATTAACTGGCCGGTACCAGTAGGCAGAGCTAGAGGAGGAAGGATCAAAACTTTCTTCTTGATCTGCTTGACTGCTTCTGTCATTTCTGTTGTCCAGGGCTTTGGATTCTTCTTTAGACGTTGCTGTAGAAGCAATATATCAACGGCTTGACCTTTATAAAAAGGTCTGATATAGTTCAGGCTTCCAAGAAACCTTTGAAGCTGGGTTTTATCAGTGACCTGATCAGGAAACTTATAGAAAACCTGTAGGACATGGTTTTGAAGTATAACTTGCCCTTTCTGCAATTTAAAACCAAGAAATTCTATTTCGGTTTTCCCGATCTCCATTTTGCTTTCCGAAAGCTCTAACCCATGCTTATAACAAAGATCATAGAATGACTGTAAATGCTTCAGGTGTTCCTGAATATTCTTAGAACATATCAGAATGTCGTCTATGAAAACTAGCGCCCAGAGTTTTTCTCTAAAGATATCTTCCATCCTTTTTTGGAACTCTGAGGGTGCATTATTTATGCCAAAAGGTAATACCTTCCACTGGTATTGACCTTGTGGAACGACGAAAGCTGTTTTGTAACGGTCTTCAGCCTTAATCCCAATCTGGTAGAAACCAGACTTTAAGTCGAACTTGCTGAAGATAACACAGCCTATTATTCTCTGCAATAAACTAGCTTTATCAGGCAGAGGATACCTGACTTTTGGCAAGGCTGCATTCAGAGGTTTATAATTTACCACTAACCTCGGTTTACCTCTTTTGATCTCCGAGTGCTTATTTACAATGAAGGCACGACAAGCCCAAGGGCTCTTGGATGGTTCAATCAACTCTTTCTCCATTAGTTCTTTTACCTCGTTGGCACAGAATTCTCTCTCAGATGGAGACATAAGCATGACTGAGGCTTTCATAGGCTTTACCTTTTGTGCTGGATCAAGTGGCAGCGACACAAAGTATTTTTCTCGCTTCCAGAATGCATTCGGATTTTCAGCACAGCAATCTCTTTTCAATTTCTCAGAAATATCAGCTAACATCTTTTCACCATGAACATCTGAGAACTCTTTACTCCTTTCCATCTTTGCAAGCTGTGCCGTGTTAGTCTTATATACAGAATTTTGTACAACAACTGGACATTTACGTGAACCTTGAAAGGATATAGGAAGTGTCACAGATTTACCATTCAACACACAAGTAAATGTCATCTTCTTATGATCTACCAAATAAGGACTAACCTTATGCAAGAATTTGGAACCTAATATACAATCTTCTGATATACTATCTAATCTGTACAAGGTTACATGATATTTGATCTTACCAAACTGAACTGGAAATAATTCTGCTTTAGCTGTTAATGCAACTGATGTACCTTCAATAGCAGAACCAGAATCTGTTGTCTCTTGCCAGTAGTAAGCTGGTAATGCCAAAGTTTTTGCCAAGCTAACCTGGCAGCCAGAGTCAATCATACAGTCTAAAGTATAAGATTTATATTCTTCGGGATTGAACTGGACTTGTAGGAAAACCTTTGGACCTGACAGCATTGCTAACTGTGGATCTTCTGAAGGAGGAGAGCTACTCTGGATGATTGGAATTCTTCTTTTGGGGCTGAGCGTCTCCATTGCCTCATCAAAATTCTTACTCAGTTCCTCATCTGAGGATTGATCTCTCTCGGTTTGAAGCACTTTGATGGCACACTTTAGATCTTCGACTTCAAAGCAAAGTTCTCTGATCAGTCTTCTCTTTCCTTCAATCTGCAGTCTGAGTGCAACTTCTCTATCCATTCTGTACTTCTGACGGTCATCATGGCCATCAGGATAATTCTTATATAGCTCACTGGGATTATAAGCTATTACAGGAGGAGATGCAATTCTGACTTACTTGCCTTTATCTCTGTTAAGTTGCTTGAGCAACTCATTCTTCTCTTCTTTTAAGGCAGCTCAGAGTTGGTACTGGTAAGGCTGCGTTGTAGATAATTGCAGGTCAATTGCAGCAAGCCTTTTTTCAATCTCTTGGGTCTTGCTGAGTGTAAACATATTCAGCGAAAAATCGAACTCAGGCGGCTCAAACCCCCCTAAATTTGGGACATCCTCGGAATCTGAAGTGTCCGAAGAGGAAGAGGAGGGGCCAAATTTACCTAAAGCCGCTTCTGAACCGGAATCAGAAGGAGAATCTTCATCAGAGGGTAAGAAGAGTATTTCACCAGAAGGTTCTTCGTCTGCTGCCGGCAAAGTCCACCAGTGTGGATCTATTTGTTGGCAGAAAGCTGTAAGCTTCGGCTTTGATTTTTTCTTTGGGCATTTGCTAGCCCAATAGCCTTTGCTTCCGCAGAGAAAACAAACTTCTTTATCAGATCTTTGAGATCTGCGTTTAATAAACTTTCGAGGCCGTGATTGTGAATCTGCAGGTTTTCTAAACCTGGACTTCTTTTTGAATTTCAAGGGTTTATCCGGATAATGATATCTAGGCTGGCTTGAATAAAACCCTTTCTTCTTTTTATGCTTACATTTACAAGAATCCTGTAAATGTCCACGAGCATCTGCACCACATCCCCATTCTGGTATTTTAGCAACATTTTTGTAGAATGAAGGAGAAAACATTGACTGGTGCCTCTTAAAATCTTTATCTACTCTTTTCGCCAGACAGTACTCTTGCCATGTCTCTAGAATATGACTATGCAACTGAGCTAAAGAAAGACTGTGGAAATTAATGTTTTTATCTTTCATGTATTTCTCGACGGCGTCTGGAACATGGCCTGGAAAGCTTCTTAGGTAGTGCTTGAGATATGCTGGATCATTCGCTTTCCGGACTGAATAAGTAGTTTCTGCATATAGCAGAAATAGGACTCGGCTTGAGATAAATCACATAATCTAGCCGACATGTAAAGAGAAGCTAAATGATCACTATCATCATGATCATCAGCTCCATGGAACTGCGATCCAAGAGCCTGGAGGATCTGTTGATCTGCATTAACAGCATTTAACATCTCATTGCGTGCCTCTTGTGGGAGTCTTCTCCACCAGTCATTTGCTAGTCCCGATAAACCAGCAATGATCAATTCACCAATCTGTTGTCCTGTTAATGAAGGATCTTGTGATCTGTTATAGAGCGACCAATGGTACAACAGATTTAAGGCATCCTTAATCTCGTCTCATGTCTGACACTGAATGTTCAGAACAGGTTGTTTAGGCATAGAAGAGATGAGATTGTTATAGAATTGATACCAAAAGTAGAACTGAGCTTAGGGGCTCGAGAAGCATCTGACATGTGGGTATCAATTTTGCTCTTGGTGGATTATTGACTGTTGATGAGTCAGAATGCTCATGCATAGCAAGCATTTGCAGGTACTTAGGCTCAAGGGCAGGGCGAAAGGACTTGAATTGTCCAATCCATTCTTTGACCTCTTGTAGGTCAGCTTCATCTTGGCCGAACGTGAATTATGGCCGATTGTCTTCTTCTTCTTCATCAGCTTCAATAGATGGGACAGTGAACACTCCAAATGACCAACTCCTCTCCAATTTTTTCTCAGGTTCTTTCTTTGGATAACCTTTTGCTGCCACAACAAAAGTAGAAGGGTTTCTTGCAGGAACCTTTTGTTTCAGCTTCTGTGTTTGACTAAGCAATTCTTCTAACTTAGCCAATCGTCGCTCAATCTTGTCTGCAGCCTTGGCTACAGCTTCTTTGATATCTTCTGAATCACTCAGGAGATGATTGAGTAATTCCAGTTTTGTGCTTATCATGGCGATTTTATCTTTCTCTGCTGAAACAGAGCTTTTGATCTTGAGCCATGTCATCCAAATTTTGTGCAGTTAGTTTATTCTGCATATTACCCCAGTTTGCTAATTTAGTCTCATCTGAGACTGACTCGTCTGCGCTAGAGGACCTATAAGGTAAAAACTCTTTCTTTGTAGCACCATCAGAGGAGTATTGTCTGAATGGGACTACGACCTGGAAAATATGATTTCTTTCCTTGTGAGGTGGCTTCATAGGAGTCATTTTGGAGAGGGAGAGTAAACATCCCAAGAGTAGGGGTTTTCTTATAATGTTGGAGATTTTGGAGGATTTTACGGTACGCTGGGCAGTCTTTATGTTGTCCTCTATGTTCAGAGTCATAGAGACCTGTAAAGGACTGGGCCTCTGGGTTCTGTAAAGGGTGATTGATTTGTCTTCTCTCAGATGAGGTAGAAGAGACTGAGGAAGATCTTATTAAGGGAGATGAAAAAGCAGGAGCAGGAGTAGCAGGGATTCTGAAGGAACTAGACTGTCTATCAAATGTAAGAGGTTGTTTGGTCATGGCATTTTTCATGAACTCGACATTTATTAGCTCATTGTATCTAACTTCCCATTTCTAGGGATAGTTTATACTGGTCCAGTCAAATGTTACAGGCTGGGCTTGCTGAGATCTGTCTTTCTCCACCACGCTCCTTGCCTTCAATCTTGGTACGCAGCAATGCCATGGAAACTCTAACACGTATTTCACCTACATGCAGGACAATGGCAATCAAATTACGAAATGAAGCTTTTGTTGATGTAAGACTAAACTTACAGTACTAATGATATTGAAGTTTACCTCTCTCAAAAGGCTTTGAGCAACATGAGAGACATCCTGTCCTGTTAAAAATTGGTTTAGATAAGCTGCTGTGAAGACCTCACCCATCACTTTTTCTCCGGTAAATGAAATGCTTGAAGCTAGAAATAGTGACAACATGCTTCTCACTCTTTTATCTACTTCTTCTGGTTCACTGGGGAATTGCAAAAGAAGTGGCCCTTTTCATCCTTGAAATTATCCAAGACGCCTACTCAATGCAAGCTATAATATTTATATGATAATCAAATTAAACTCATCTGGCTGCATAATCCAGATGCATAAATCGATATGTAGCTGATTATCCAGACAAATTGCAACAACAACCTAAGGATACGTTATGTTGTTGGAGTCGGAGAGCGTGAAATCCCAAAGCTGTAGCGTTGAGATCTTCGATGAGGGAATGATCAGTTGATCCCAATATGATGTCTCTTTCATTCCAGCATCTGCTCATCACCCAGGATTAAATCCGAGGGTTTGATGGAGCTGAGATGAGCGATTCCAATTCCCCATTTAGGGTTCGATTAATGAGATACTTGTTGTTTTATTGATGACATTAGGGTACTGTAATTTCAGATTTGATATCGAAGAGAGACAATGGAAAGTATAATTTTTTATGAGAGGAGCCAACTAGGGGTAAGGGCCATTGTTCACAATTTCTGGCTGCGTCATCTATATCCATCATCCAATTAAAAAATATTTTTTAATCTATATCATAAGTAAATAGAAGTAAAAAGTAAATATTTATAGTCGAACTTTACATAACGTTACAACATCTCTCTCAGAATCTGAAATAATATTTATAGCCGACATCTACATGAGTAACATTGCATAACTTTACAACATCTCCCTCATAATATTTATAGTCGACATTTACATGAAAAACGTTACGAAACGTTACAAGATCTCCCCCATACTGGCCTATAGAATGCCTCTCGGTGTAATGATATTTGACTAATGATTGCATTGCATAAGGACAATGAAAAAGAGATACATTAAGATATGTCTTATCTTCCCAATACTTAACATCTTTCTAAATGAATAAAACTCCCCTTTCCCCCTTAGTGCTGCCGCTTGACTCCATTAGGTTTGAGAATGTGACAATAAGGAGAAAGAAAAAATCGAAGCCTCCTCTTAATGCTGTCCCGGCTCCATTTACCCCCCTGTCCACTAGACTTAGAGAAGCCGAGCGCTCAACTTCCTCCTCTCCACAAAGGGTCCTTAGAGCTTCGACCCCTCTTTCGCTTGATACTTAATGCGTTTTCTCTCCTTAAACGTTAGAGGCTTGGGAGGCTTAGCCAAGCAAAAAATCCTCCGCCACCTGATCTCTGTTCTTTCTCCGGATGTTGTTTTCTTCCAAGAGACTATGACTAGTACCTATCCAACATTATTTGCTTTTTCCAAACTCTGTCCAGGTTGGGATTTTTGTGCTCTAAATTCAAATGGGATTTCTGGCGGCTTACTCTCTGGCTGGAATCCTAAAACCCTTAAGTGTAAAGCTTTCCATACCTCTGCGGGTATCTTGCTCAAAGATCTGATTCAAGGTACTTCTCTAGAGCTCTCGCTTCTAAATTGTTATGGTCCCTACTTAAATAGAGACCTTTTTTGGAATTCTGTGGAATTTGGTGGTCTACTATCTCTACCAAACCTTGTCCTGGCTGGAGATTTAAACCTCACTCTAAATGCTTTTGAAATTTGGGGGACAAAATCTCTTTTGGATCCTTTGGGTTCTTTCCTCACCAAGCTTTTCTCAGAGCACCACTTGGTCGATGTAGCTCCCTCCTGTGCAGGCCCTACCTGGAGGAATGGTAGGATGGGGGAAGAAGGTATCTCAAAAAGATTGGATCGTTTTCTGTTATCAGAACAACTTGTTAGCTCTCTTCCTAAATATCTTGCATGGACTCATAGGTGCGGGATATCTGACCACTTCCCGATCTTATTTGAGTGGGTAGACCATCAGAGAAACTGTGCCTATCCGTTCAAGTTTAATCAATCCTGGTTAGATAATGTGGATTTTATCAATATGATACGTTATGAATGGCCTCTTATTCACTCCGATCACAGGATGGAACCTATGTTTGTGCTTGCCTACAAACTTCGTATTCTAAAAGAGAAAGTCAAAACATGGACAAAAGCAGAAACTCAGAGATTGAAGGATAAGTCTGCTTTATTGGAAAATGAGATAAATGCTCTCCTTTCTTCCTCTCCTTCGGCTATATTAAAGAAAGATCAGCATGAAAAGCTGCACTCACTCATGAATGATCTTCATAAATTCTTGGATCATGAATTATATTTTGCTAAACTCCAAAGTAGGGTTACATGGGCTTCTAAAGGTGATGCAAACACCAAGTATTTTCATGCTGTAGCCTCAGCTCGAAAAAATCATAACGCTATCTGGAGCTTACAGGATGAGAGGGGTACTTGGGTTTCTGATGATCTTAGTTTAAAAGCTCTTGGGACTAGTTACTTCAGAAAGATCTTTGAAGATGACAATTGGACCAATCTGACTGCTCAACTTAAAATTCTTCGCCTCTTCCCCTCTTTTATCAGTGCGTCTGAGTTTGAGATTTTCACCACGCCGGTTTCTATTTTAGAAGTTGAAAAGGCACTCAAAACTTTTAAAAAAGATAAGGCTCCAGGGCCGGATGGATGGCCTGTGGAGTTCTATCTGACTTTTCTCGATCTCCTAGGTCCCCTTCTTGTTAACCTTGTAGAATCCTCTAGAATTCAAGGAAGAGTTTCCCCTGCTGTTAATTCCACTTTTTTAGCTCTGATTCCTAAATTGGATCTGCCAGTTACCTTTGCGGATTTCTGTCCAATTTCTCTTTGTAATCTTTGCTATAAGCTAATCTCGAAGATTGCTGCCTTGAGACTAAAACCCTTCCTAGACTCTTCTATTTCCTACCAGCAGTTTGGCTTTCTTAATCATCGACAAATAATTGAGCCCATAGCAATAGCTCAAGAGGTCCTACATTCTGTGAAAATTCATAAGAGATCAGCTCTTATCCTCAAATTGGACTTATCAAAAGCTTTTGATAGAATAAACTAGACCTTTGTTCGTCTTATTCTCATCCAGATTGGAGTTCCCCTTGTTGGGGTAAATTGGATTATGGGCTGCATCTCATCAGCTAATTTTTCCATCCTAGTCAATGGCTCTCCCTCTTCCTTCTTTCCAACCACTCGAGGTATCAGACAAGGTTGTCATTTATCCCCTCTATTGTTCATTCTAGTTATTGAAGGCCTCAGCCTCTTGATTGCAGAAGCAAGAAGGAGTGGTAAGTTAAAGGGTATCAAGATTTCGCCCCAGCTCTTTCTCACACATTTACTTTTTGTAGATGATGTGCTTCTATTTGCATGGGTTCTTTTGATGATTGGTTGGCATTCAAGGAAATTCTCGATACTTTCTGTGAAGCTTCAGGTATGTGTATCAATGCAAATAAATCCTACTTCCTTCACAATGATCTAGATGAGGATCTGCTCAGAATAATTTCTAGCATCTTTCCATATAATTTCGATTATCTTAATAAAGGGTTTGTTTATTTTGGATATTTTCTCAAACCTTCGGGTTATCTGATAAAAGATTGGTATTGGCTGATTAAAAATTTTGAAAAAAGGATTTCTCATTGGACGAACAGGTTTCTGTCTTTAGGGGGTCATCTGGTCCTCATTAGAGCGGTTCTTATTGGTATCCCTATTTTCTAGCTATCTCTTGTTCCCATCCCCGCTTCCATCTTGGATAAGCTCAGAAAACTTATTTTCTCTTTTCTTTGGGGCACCACTGCAAATTATAAAAAGTTTCATCTAGCTGATTGGCAGCTTCTGGCTCATCCAACTTCCCTTGGTGGTTGGGGGATAAAACATTTTCCCATCTTTAGTCTTTCACTTAGAATGAAATGTTTTTGGCTGGCAATAAATAGTGATGGAATTTGGAATCGCCTTATCTCAGCTAAATATTTGAAAAACAGGCCATTTTCTTCTTGGCTCAGGGAGAAAAATTTCAAAAAGTGGAATGCATCGATTATTTGGAAAGGTTTTATTGAAGCTCTTCCGTGGATTGGAAAAGGGCTCATATGGATGGCAGGTGATGGTTCTTCGATTCGTATTGGAGCTGACCCGATCGTGGGTTTGGGTTCATCCTTCATTCTTCCGAAAATGTTGAGAGACTATTTAGAGGATTATGGTATTTGCTTGCTGGCCGATGCCTGGCATTATTCCTTCGCAGACTCTGGTTATTGGTTTAAGGCAGAGGAGCTAGATTTGACAGGGGACTGGAAATTGATATGGGAAAATTTTATCAGAGGTCTGGAGTTTGGTAGAATTTGTCTTACCGATCGGAAAGATACTCTGCTATGGTCTTTTAATAAATATGTGGGGTCTTTAACAGCTTCAATAGGATATGACAGTATCCTCTTTTCAAAAGGTTATGAACAACATGATCTTGCTCTGAATTTCCTTTGGACTCTTCGCATTCCCTTAAAAATTATATGTTTTATTTGGTTCTTAGCGCGTGAACGTATATTAACCTGGGACCACCTGCAACATAAAGGATACCAAGGGCCGAGTAGATGTATTCTGTGTAAAAAGTGTTAAGAGGATATTCACCACCTCTTTCTGTCCTGCCCTTTTAGTGTTGGCATTTTTACCCATTATGCGGCCAAGTTTGGTTTTCCCCTGCCAAAAGACTGTTCGGTCTCTTCCCTCGTGGTTCAGTGGTTTAATTCTCCTTTGCGTTCAACCTCTTTTAGATTTCTGCCTCTTTTTCTTTTCTGGGGTATTTGGCTCCTTTGAAACAAGTGTATTTTTGAGGATAAGAAACCTGTCTCCCATGCCATCATATCCAGGATTGATCATTTCCTTATTACCTACCCTGCGCCATTAAAAGCTCAAAAGGTTCGGGACATTGGAACTAAGCCTGTTTTGGTTTTTCCTTGTGGTTTTTTTGATGGAGCTTCAGCCAGAAATTTAGGAGGTGCGGGTGTCTTGATCTACCTAAATGATTCTCATTACTTCAGTTTTGCTATGGGATGTGGTCGTAGCACCAATAAAAGAGAGGAATTGCTGGCTCTTTGGGCTACCCTTCGAGTTAGTATGCTGATGGGTTTACCTATCAATTTGATCTATGGAGATTCTTTGGTTATTATATCCTGGCTCAACAGATTATCTGCACTTGATGTTCCAGCTCTGATGCACCGGAGTGGTGACATAAAAAAAATGCTTCATGCTGCCCCTCAGGTGATCTTCAAACACATTTATCGTGAGCATAACTCGTTGGCAGATGGTCTCTCAAAAGAGGCTATAAACTTGGATATGGGTCATGGAAACTTTACTAAATTTATGGATGGTTTAGTCATCAATAATGGCCATATTGTTCTATTTTAGTCTAGCTGAACTTTATTTTCAGCTCATTATGATTTCTGCAGTGATTGATTTTCTTATGTTATGTTTGGAGACCTCCATGCCAGCTTGTTTTGCTCACGATAGTATGCATTTGATGATCACTCTCGATATTCTTATGTTTTAGATTATTCTGACCTGAATTATTCAGGGATGATGAGAAAAGTCTGCGACGACCAAACTTTATTTCCTATATGGTTCTTGAAATGTTTTGATCAGTCATGTTTTGTATTTCTGATTTTTCCTATGGGCAATCCTGTTTTTTGAACAGTGAATATAATGCCACATAGATGACTATGTAAAAGATGTCTTTTGATTCTTAATAGAATAACAAAGGCTGGTATTTTTTCCTCTGAAAAAAAAACATCTTTCTAAATGTGTGAGGAACCATGCTAAACATTCTATATTATCACCAGATGATATATGACTATTGATTGAATTGTATATGGAGAGTGGAGAGGAATTCGATGTGAAAGAGTGAAGAAGATATACATTGAGATATACTTTATTTTGTCAGGACTGTACATCTTTCTAAACGATTGAAGAAGAGATACGTTGAGATGTATTTTATTTATCAAGATTCAAAGTCTCTTTAAATGAACGAGAGGAAGTCCAATAATAAGTTGGTTTTATGTGTTGCTATGTTGTTTTAAAAAAGTAATACATCATTTCACAATTTTAATTTGCACAAGCACTACATAATAATTTGCAATTTGCACAAGCAATCCATAATGTTGTTGATGTTTGGTATAGTTCCTTTGATTTTAATGGCGTAGATCTTGATATTAATATTTTAAGGCTGATCTCCATGTGATTGGGGTGACCATCCACGACTTTATGGAGTTGATTTATGAACATATTTTCATCATACGTGATTAGGTATGTTTTAGTGACTAATGAAATAATACTTCTTAAATCTTAATATGTACTGGGATATATTTCACTTTTAATATATTGTGTTCATGCCTTTATTTTTAACAAAAACGAGAAAGGGATTATATTAAAGGTGCATACATATATCATATATAGGCCGACATATAATGGTTCAAAAGAAGTGCTAAACAAAAATGGTTTAAAACAAAGTTCCCCTTATTCATCTCTCGTTGATAAACAAAAGGAGGGTGCTTTCCAAATCCTATTCTACTACTAACTGTTTATGCCCTTTTAAATTGTCCACATAAAAATAAGAAAAAAAGCATGCCAGGTTGTATAGATAGAGACAAGGGAAATCATTTTGTTCTCCTACATATATGGTGGAAATCTCTTCCATGGGAGAATCCTTTGTATTCCCAATCACATGGTTGCTATTGTCTTTGCCATTTTCTTCTAGCTTAGCTTGGATTTCATTGAGAATTTCCTTCAGTTGAATGAAACATGTCTCGTTCCTTTCATTGGCATTCATGTACTGCTCCTAGTGCCTTTGCTTTAGGTCCACAATATCCTTGCGAATTTCCACATGCCTAATTGATTGGGATCGCTCCATTGTCTACAGCCCGCGCTGAATTTTTTTGGCTTCGCTTGCATGCACCCAAGAGTGTCCCTCTATATCTTCCACATGGGAATCTAGGCATGTAATGTCAACTAAAATTTTCTTGTGTTCATCCAAGCTTCAGTGCTGCCTTCGAGACCTCAAACACACACCTTAACATTTTATTATACTCTGCCATGTAATTCTTTAGGTCCATAATCTCGATTATGAACCTCTCCAACATATTGTCCTCTGTAAACATACGTGCAAATTCTTCCCTATCTGCGAAAAATCCTTTCTTTCCTTCCATAACCTTGCTCCTCCTTCCAGACATAGATAAGGAATTGAAATGACTTTTGAGCATCCAAAATTAACATACTCAGGACCGTGCAATAGATTTCTGGAATCCATCTTCCCAATCTTCACATGGATTCCAAGAATTAACATGCATCCAGGGATAGTGAGATGGGATGGCCCCAAACATGAGCTTTTAATGCACATTAAAATTTGACTTCTCCAACCTATTGTCAACCACCCTTTAACCAATTCGGTATCACGACAGCATTGACCTTGGGTAATAGGGACTTGTGAGGCTTCACACCTTTCCATTTCTTTTGTAGGACATTTGACCATACCTTTCTCATAGGGAGGGCAAGTTAATCTTGAAAGCATGAAATCCATTTAACCTTAGAATTAGAGTTGTCTATGCAAATTTCACCTTGTCCAAGTCCAAATCCCTTATTAGCCAATTTGGCATCCTCCTAGTTATTTTGCCTCTTGACATGGAATAAATGGACTCTGGCTATATCCAAAATGAAAGCCAAATTCTTTTTTGCACTCTCCTGACCATTTTTTCTTTACCCGTTAGAATCCTTTGGATCTTTTCAATGACAATCCATGAGTCTCCAAAGACTTGATAATCTTTGATATTTAGACTTGCCATAGTTTCTACACCTTGCATTAGAGATGCCCATTCAACTTGATTATTTGTCTGCCTGCCCAAACCCTAAGCATAACAATGGATCATTTCTTCTCCCGGGTTGAAAATGACCCCACCCCCACCTGCTGCAAGGTTCGTGGTTTTAACATAAGTATGTTTTGATAAAAAATGATAATATGAATTTTTAGCACTCAATATTGTTAGATTTTTAACATTTAAGCTATATGATCTTAGGATATTATCTGAGAGAATAATAAGCACAACAATCAATCACAAGAGACAATGAACACAAAGATTTTCCTCAGGGAAACCATAAAGGAGAAAACCCCGCAACTTCCTCAAAGATAGAATCAGCACAAAAAGAAAAACCCAAAGATATAAAGATGATCTCCCAACAACAGTAGTCTCTCTCTCTCTTGTCCCAACTTCTTTTTCTCTCAGTTATGCGCTACAATTGAGTGTGACTGAATGTGTGTTAAATAGAGAGGCTCCCTCTCTATTTATACTAATTCCCGACTTGAAAATAACTCACTAGGGCCGACTTCTCTAGTAGAGTCTAATAACCCTAGGGCCCCACAACTGCGGGGACTTTAACCCTTGATCAATAAGGAGGGTTATACTCTATGACTTTACATAACTTGTTTACATTATTGAATCTCCTGATAGGAACATCGGGGCATGACATGACTCAATTATATTACAGATACTTCTCGATAGAAACATCGAGGTACAATACATAAGATATACAAGCGAATACATTCCAAAGTTACAAATACATCAACAAATATATTTTCAATATACTTGATACTTTTTATGCTTGTGCTATGTTTGATAGTTTTATGTAAAGGTTGTTTGTATTTTATGCTTATTTTCTGATAGGTTTTAATATGTGACATGGCCTTGAGGTAGAGATATTATGAAGTATGGTTTTATTTACTTTGTGTCTGTTATGATATATTTTTCACAAAGGTGTTTTGAAAAGCATGTCTTGAAAATGTTAATGTTAAATTGATTGTAAAATTTAAAAGATTAGACAATAGTCTTTTTTTTATAAAAAAAAGCAAGATGACGGATGGCGTTGTTGTAAGAGTGTAGCCATGGTGATTATCAATGATGTACATTTAATTAATTTGATCAATGTTTCCACCTCAACAACACAGTTAATTTCATATCAATCAAAGTTGAATTGGATAGAGTTGGAGCTAAAAAAAAAAGCTTGGGACTTGAGAGAAAACGGTTTTGAAATTGAAAAAAAATGAAAGATTGAAACAATGATTTTGATTGCTCATCCAAGGCAATTCTGCGAGAGAGGTGTTCCTTTTCATTACAACTTGAAGAATTTATTCAACATCAACATTCAGATTTGATAGTTCCTATTTTGGATTATGACTTGAGGTATTCATTCGACATCAACATTTATATTTGATAGTTCCTATTTTATTTTGGAGTTTTGAAAGTTGGATTTATGGTATTTAAGTTTGTTTTTTTTTAAGATGCTTTGCATATATGTTTTATTTATTAATAATAATTTGTTTTGCTTTAATAAATAATTTGAAAATTTAGAAGAATTTTTATTTATAGCAACAACTTTAATATGTGTGATGGTATTATTTATATTGTGTTATCTCCCAAAATAAATTTATTTTGATAGTATGAAGAATTCGAGTCATGTCATGAGAGATTTAAAGATGACTAACAAATTGAAGGTCTCTAGTTTTGCTATGGTTGAAGAAATTGGAAGTTTTAGCTTTCGGTGGCTTAGGCGGGGTTCCTAACAGCTCATTAGCCACCGAAAGGCTTTGTTTCGGCAGCTAACAATTTAACACAGAATAAAGATTAACCATCGAAAGTGGGCCCAGTCGAGTAAAATGGTAAAAGCACTTTCGGTGGCTTAGGCGAGACTTCAGACAACTCATTAGCCACCGAAAAATGTTGGTTTCGGTAGCTTAGTGAACAGTCCAAGAGGGGCCTTAACCACCGAAAGAAGGCAAAAAGCGTTGGGGAAAAAGCGGTTTCAGTGGCTTAGGCGAAAGCTCTGACGTTTCATTAGCCACTGAAAGGACGAGATTTCGACGGTTAAAAGGGATATCCAGAGAGACCATTATCCGCCAAAAGCTGAGTTTCACTACGACATTGCGAAAACAGTTTCGGTGGCTTGGGCGAAAAGGTCAGCATTTCATTAGCCACCGAAAGCCTTGTTTTCGGCGGCTAGCAGACAAATTAATGAAGGCCTTTAACCACCGAAAAGGTAAAAGAGAGAAATAGTTAGAAACATATCAAATCAGAGCCCTTCAGCAAAACAACGATCATCCAAGGGCGTGATAAACCACTGAAAGGACAGGAGGCTGTATTAAGGCGTGAGGAAATGAGTGAGGAGGTCGTTATTGAAACTGATAAGGACTGATGTGATTTGAAACCCTCCTTCTCACTCCATCTGTCCAAAGAACTGCAGACAAATCCCCAATGAGTATCCAGGTTGATTTTAACATGATTGTTGGGCAAGGGGTCTTGAAAAGATCAAATAGAGCCATCACCCTCCGACCTAAGCATCAATCATGCAGATGAAAGCCCTCATAATCAGTGCCAAATCTTCAGTACACTCCACCCTCAACTTTAGCATTTCTCTCCACTAGAAATCCATCTCTGAGAAGCAGCCTGCTAAAAAACTATCCTACAGAACTTGAATTTATTGTTGCAGGTACCCAGGAGTGGCATTCAACAAAATGAAGAAGGGAGGACTTGCTCTCAGGCAGGATTTGGGAGACATCAGCTACCTGGAGGCACATCCAGAAGTCTGTCAATTTTTCAAGGATGCTGGCTGCTATAAGTTTTGTGAGAAGATTCAAGGTTCACACCAGCAGGTGGCTGAGGCATTTTCCCTCTCTTTCGATGGCTCTAAGGCAGTCATAGGTAAAGAAGAATTCATGATAGATGAAACCCTAATTACTGAAGTGACTGAACTCCCTAGCACAGGAGAGAAGTGGTTTAAGACCACCATACTAAAGGATGTAGAGTTCAGATCTTACCTGAAGCCTGAACATAGGGAGTTGGTATGGAAGAAAAGTGTACCATCCTTCTGGCTAGAAGAGAGGTGGCAACAACTGCTGAAGGCCATTGTGGTCTACATAACATGTGAAGGGAGATACAACAGAGCCATGATTTACCATTTTAAATTGATGAACCACTTCATAGGGAAAAACCCACTGAATTTGCCTTTCTACTTGCATAGGAGCTTGGAAAAAATGGCACACCAGGTGAAGGCTCAGCCAACCAAGATTGCTGGCAGACTGTCTCATCATGGTCTTATCCAACTCCTGATCCAAGAATTGCTGAAGAGGAGAAATATGGCATGGACTTATTTATTATTTTGGAATGGTTTTGAAACAGGCCTGCGGCCAGAAGAAAAGGGGAAGGCTCCTACTAAAAAGTCTAGCACACCAAGGAGTGGGAGAAGGAAGAGAAGGGCTATATCCCCAGCAACATCAAAACAACCTCCTTCCTATTCCAAAGCCAAGAAGGTCAAAAGAAACTTGGATTTTAGTGAAAAGGGCCAGGAAGTTACAACACATAGTGGGAACATCTTGAACCTGCCCTACTCAGATTTAGAAGAAGAAAAAGAGGAAGGTACAGACCTAGCATTGCAAGTTGTAGCAAATATTAAAGAACTCCCATCACCTACACCAAAAGAGTAAGATGAACCAGCAGAGAATGCTTCCTCTAGCAAGCCCAAGGCTCAAAGGATAAATCAGTTGGTGAGGCAAGTGTATGAGATGGATATTTTAGAAAGGGAGATAAAGAAAAATAATGTTGCATTGACCAGCAAGAACAAGTTGCTGCATAAATCTTACCTAGAGCTAAGAGAAATGTATGCTTTCCTAAAAAGACTAAATAAAAGGTACCTGAAAGACAACACAAGATTGTATAGAATGATTAGGCTTCAGAGACTGCAGATGAAGGAGGCCAAGCTAAACTCTAGCACTCACCTCACATTGGAAACCCTAGTTGAAGTTGCAGTAAGCCTTCAGCCTCCAGAATCAGGCCAGGCTGCTGTTAACCTTCATAACATAGATCCTGCTGAAGAAGAAAGTGAAGCAGAGAAACTGGAAAGAACAATTTTGGAGGTGGCATACAAATTTTTGAAGAACAGGGCTTTCGGTGGCTTAGGCGGACACTGAGGCAGTTCATTAGCAATTGAAAGCACCGCTTTCGGTAGCTAACAGTTTCGATATTTTGGCCTCTTAATCATCGAAAGCAGAAAGAGGCATAGGATCGAATTTTGACACGAAGGAGCAGTTTTGGGCGAACATGGATAGCTCAGGGATGAAGTATAAAGATGAAGGACACTGAAGAAAACATCAAGCAAGGTATGCTTCAGTTTTGCTGTGACATAACAGTAGAAAAGGTCTCCAACACTTAACTGTCAAAGTGAAATAGTGACTTAACTAGCAAAGGACTAGTGGCGGTGATTTCTAGTACTTTAGTTATCAGAAGGTTCAGACAGGGAACGAATTCTAGAGTTAGTTAGACTAGTAGTTAATTAGGGTTTTTTGACCTAATTATGTAAAAACAATTATTTTGTCTATTTTTAGTAAATCAGATTCAAATTTTCAGGATCTGAGTATTTTTGTAAAGGCTATAAAGCCTAAGACTTATTTTATTGAAAATGTTCGACTTCGGGGACTTGTAGACCATTGCTATTGTCAAGCTTCTCATTTTGCTCATGACCTAATATAAGCTCTTTTGTTATCATATGTTCAGCTTCCATTTTCTGTCTATTCTGTGATTATGCTTGAATGTGTTATTCAGGTTAATTGATGTCCTATAGCTGTCATCCTATTGGAATATTGATGATTTGAATTATAAGTGCTTTTATTATCATGATTAGCCATTTATATATATCTATTTTATGTATGAATCTGCCAGCATGATAAGTTCTCCATCTCTGCACCATATTTTCAACCTCTGAACAATGGTAATTAGAAGCCTTATCCCTGATTGAGTTTCATGCATGTCTTGAGAGTGTGAGGTCTTATAGGTCATCTGACTTGATCCACTTAGAAAACCATAAAAACATTTAAGTTACCAGGCATCCTCGAGCTGCAACCTAGAGGAGTTTCCAGGAGTGATAACAAATTGATTTATTGGTTATCTATGTTGATTAATTGATTGTTGAAGAATGACTTGAACATTTCAATTAAGAGATATATTTTACTTTGTATCCTTAGATTTGTAAGGTAGATGGTGATGATTTTTTTGTTGGGATATATACATCGAGGCTACCTTGAGTCCTTTATAATATAAGTGACAAAGATACGATTTTGATCTCTTAATTGATTTAGTGTTTCTTACACTTGTTTCAATCTCCTAGTTGCTTTAGTGATTCTTCACATAGGTGCAAGATATGGAGCTTACAAGAGAGGGGATGTTAAGGTATGTTGGAAGTAGTTGTTTGCGTTGAGTATGGGGATTGAGAAACAAATTTCTCATTGGAGACATCAATCATTGTGAAGGAGCCAGTGTGTTGTTGGATAATGCTTGTTGGAAAGTATTTAGGTCGATAGGCCTTGGTTGCATGATCTTTGGGGGAGTTCAAACGGAGGAGCTCCAAATCTCTTAGTATATAATATTGAAGGGAAGAAAATTTGGATGAAGTCTAGTTGTTTGACCAAGATTGAAGGATGATATTATGTCTAGGGGAAACTTGACTATGTTATTTTGTAGAGTTGATTTGTTTATTGGATTGTGGTTTCCATCTTGGTTATGTAGTGAGAACTCCTTAGGGATCTCAAGGAGGTCAATCGACCCATAAGGAGGGGGTCTAGGGGAAATTTGAGGTCTCATTGATCTAAAATTTGAAATGTGGTGGATCTTTGCATTATGTTTGCTACCACTATTTGATAGGACAATGTGGAAGGAGTAGGTTTTCATTTTAAAGGTCTTTGGAAAAGTTTGATTTCATGGAGATTACAATCTGTCTAAAATTCTATTTAATTAAGAAAGTAGACATGTTTGGTAGTAATTGCAAAAGAATGTGGAGAGGGAGGTCCTTGAGTCTCGACATAGGGAATAATAAATCCCTCTAATACCATAGTAGAGAGGGCATCAAAAAATGATATGATTTTTCTCAGTCTCTTGTTAGTGGTGTAAGTGGCAAATCCTATCCTTCCATTGGATGTGATTATTAGTCTTAGCCCAAAGCTAAAGATTCCCCTTTGGAACTAACCAAGGGAGATCTTGAGGGAATGCACCTAGTGTCTTCACATGCTTGTGTTTAATAATGATGTTTTCTATCTACCATAAAGTACTTATATTAGATGTCCATCTTATGTCCAAACCCCTCATGGGGATCAATCTAAGTGACCTGGATATTTTATTTATAGATTGCTTTATTAACCTAGTTCAATGCTAATCTACATGGTAGGAGGTAACTTGTGTTATATTTTTATCATTTAAGCAATATGATTGAGGATCTTATCTGAGAGAATAACACGCACAACAATAATCACAAGAAACAAGAGACACAAATATTTTCCTTGGGGAAACCATAAAGGAGAAAACCCCGCAACTTCCTCAGAGATCTAATAAGCACCAATGGCAATAGTAAAACCCAAAGACATAAAGATGATTTCTGACAGCTGATCTCTCTCACTTGTGCCAGTAATTCCTCTCTCACTCACGTGCCCCAGTTGAGTGAGTGTGTCTTAAATAGAGAGTCTCACTCTCTATTTATACTAGTTTCCGACTTGATAATTACTTACCAGGGCCGACATCTATAGGAGAGTCTAATAACCCTGGTGCCCCTCAACTGTGGGGACTTTTCCCTCTGATCAACAAAGAAGGTTAACATTAACTCAATTGTGGGGACTATTGCCCCGACTTACAATGGAGGGTTAACCTCATTGACATTACATGACTTTATTATATTAATGACTCTCTCGATAGGAACATCAGGGTACAATGAAATACAAATGATTCTACCGATAGGAACATCAGGGTACAATATAATATATACAAGTGAATACATTTTGAAGTTACAAATACATCAACACTCCCTCTTAACTAGGAAGGTGTTCTCTTGACACAATTCATCAGCACAAGTCTTCTTCTCTGGATCAAGTTTGGATCATCATCAACGATGGATCATCACTGGCTCATCATCGAAACTGGATCATCATCAACGCTGGATCATCACTGGCTCATCATCGAAACTGGATCATCACTGGATCATCATCAAAACTAGATCATCACTGGATCATCATCAAAGATGGATCATCATCAAAACTGGATCATCACTGGATCATCATCATTACTGCTTCCGCTATCTCGATCAATTGGTGTTATCTCTCAATTCTACTCGTCATAGGAAGTTCTACAAAGCCAACCCTTTTTCATGCTGGTTGTAGGCCTATCCTCCATGTAGGTATTCATCTTCTTCAGCACTTATATCTGAACATGGGAGGAACACATCCAACAACCACGTCAGAAAGGCCCGCCCAACACTCACATGTGACCATGGGAGGAACACATCCAACAACCATGTTATAAAGGACTAGCACTCACATCTGACCATGGGAGGAACACATACAATAACCATGTCAGAAAGGCTCTGCACTTACATCTGACCATGGGAGGAACACATCCAACAACCATGTTAAAAAGGCTCTGCACTTACCTCTGACCATGGGCAGAACACATCCAACAACCATGTCAGAAAGGATCTGCACTTACATCTAACTATGGGAGGAAAATATCCAACAACCATGTCAGAATGGCTCTGCACTTACATCTAACCATGGGAGGAGCACATCCAACAACCATGTCAGTAAGGCTCCGCACTTACATCTGACCATGGGAGGAACACATCCAACAACCATGTCAGAAAGGATCTGCACTTACATCTGACCATGGGAGGAACACATCCAAAAACCATGTCATAAAGACACATAGACTCATCACTTCCCCTTGGGGGAACCTTGATCTAGAGAACACCAAGCTTCTCCCTGAAGTACTCAAACTTCACTTTGGCTAATGGTTTGGTCAACACACCAGCTATCTGCTCATCCATCGCAACATACTAGAGATTCACTGCTCTTCTCTGCACCATATCCTTGATATAGTGATAGTTGATCTTGATATGCTTCGACTTGTCATGGAAGACCGGGTTATCAGACAACTTCACACAACTCTGGTTGTCACATATACAAGTAGCATCCAACTGGAGATCAAATAAATCAGATAGTAGCTTCCTAAGCCACATTTCCTCACAACTAGCCGAACAAGCTGCGACATACTCTGCTTCAGCTGTACTCAGTGCCACGCAAGATTTATTCCTGCTAAACCAAGAGATCACACCTGATCCCATACTAAAGCAACACCCTGAAGTGCTCTTCCTATCGATGGAACTGCCTACCCAATTTGAATCCACATTACCTACCAGGTTAATCTTCTGATTCACCTCATACTTGAGCCCATAATCAACCATACCCTTTAGGTACCTCAGAATATGCTCTGCAACAATCGGGTGAACATGTCTCGGATCCGTTAGGAACTGGCTCAAGGTGTTCACAACAAAGAAAATATCTAGTCTTGTATTCGTTAGGTACATCAAGGACCCAATCATCTGATGATACATCGTAGCATCAACCAACTCTGATGAAGCATCACTTAATAGCTTCAGGTTCGATGCCATATGCGTGGTCATGGCCTTGCATTCCATCATCCCAAACCACTTCAGGATCTCTACTATATACTTGCCTTGTCCCAGGGAGATTCCATCCACATTTTGCCACACCTCCATGCCTAGAAAGTAGTGCATCATATCCAAGTCCTTCATCTTGAACTCGGCAGCAAGTCTCCTTCTTGCAACTTTAATTTGTTCCTCTTTTCTTTTAGGAATAAGTCATCGACATATAATAGGAGCATCATCGGTCTTCCACCTTCAACCTTGAAGTAAAGGTTGGAATCCGCTTTACTCTCAGTAAATCCTAGAGTCATCAGTAAGCTGTCCATCCTGTTGTATCATGTCGAACCTCAAGATCTTCTACAGTCACTCCCTCTGAAGTGGAGCATCATTCTCCCTATGCCTTTCATACTCTATGTATTGAAACATTATCTACTGGAGTGACAAGTAGATTCCTCTGCTACTAATATTCTATGTACCCATCTAGGTTCACTGGATACCAAGATCCTTTATCTTGAAAGCATTCTTCTTGCACCCATCTGTGAGCTTGTCATCCTCTATAGGATTTCATCTTCAACCTTGTAGCAAAGGTTAATACCTTCATCACTCTAGGTGATCTTCAATCTCCTCATGTATGTGTTATCCCATGGGTGCCTTCTGAGCTCGTACAAGGCCTTCTTTAATTTTTCACACATGATTCTGCCTGTCATGTATTTTAACTTCCAGTGGATGCAAATGTCTCTTCGTAGTTTATACCTTCTTTCTGTGAGAAGTCTCATGCTACAAATATTTCCTTGTATCCCACATACTTCTCTTCATGTCTCAATACCACATCTTAGACATCATTCTTCTTGAAGTGGTACTCTCCTTCCCTTTCTTCTTGGCTACTTTTTCATAACTAGAAGGCTTTACAACAATGATGTCGCTCAACAGTGTCACATAACTGCACTGTGTCTGAGGCCTCTTGAAGTATCGTCATACTATTCTTCACTTTTGGATTATTTCTTGAACTGTCGTCACTTGTTCTTCAGAACGACTCTCATCCTTCTTTTGTAGGCGATTGTACGTGGTCTTTCCTACAAGTGAAATGCATTAGTTGTATGGTTAGAAACATTTCATAAGGTATATTCATAATGAAAATTTCTTTTGCATCAAGACATAATCATGCAACTATTTTAGCCAATATAACATTCATCCATATCTTACGGAAACTTTCTAGATGCCTTCCATCTCTACCAAGACATCATTGAGATTGTGCACTAATCCAATATGGCAGCAAAGAGATTTCATTCTAGATAAGTAGCAATGGAGAGTTGTATAGCACCATGAGCTACTTACCCATCACATGCATATTAGTAGTATACTGTCATTAATGCAAACATTCTATCATGCATAACACATCAACTAAATATAAACAAATGCTTAAGATGGATAACATCATCATTTATTATCCAAATGCTTAAGATGGATAAGAGGTTCTTCAAGAATTGAGTTCTTGATATTCCTCATCGCTTAAGGGATCTTCTTTGAATCATGAGCGCTTGATCTTTAGTTTCTCCCATATTCTCTTCTCTTATTATGGGTTGAGCTTCATCTTGTGTGTGCTCTTCCCAGAGTCTGCTGAAAGTAATCACTTCCTTCTGGCACACATTCCTCAAATGAATGAATCCCATGATCCTGGGAGGCAAAATTCAAGGTGGTTATCACAACTTCTGCATTCTCCACTTCTTCTTCTACTGCTTCAAGTTGTTCTTTGATTTGAGAGACCCTTGTAAAGTTTGACTGTATGGTCTCTTCATTCTAGATATTTACATTCTTTAACTGGTTTCTCAAAGTCATCTTTCGATTTATGTTCTTCCCTTCAAATAGCTTGTTCAAGGAATCAAACATCTCTTTAGGTGTATTTAGGTAAGACACTTATGGTATAAGGTTATCCTTGATTGAATCAGCAATGATCTTCTTGGCCTCGACAAGGTTCTTCTTGTGTAAGGCTTTTAGCCTCATCTCCCTCTGGAACTGGAACCTTTCCACTTATGTAGGTGTCCAATTCATTTTCTTCAAGAACCAGTGACATCCAATACTTCCATGCTTGGAAATTGTCAGCCTCACCAAGCTTGTCATCAAGCTGGTGTGATTAGTCATTTTAAAATGAGAACCTCAACTATAAATAGAAAAATATTAGATCTTACTGATTTGAGGTGTCCATCCTGGTTCTGGAGCTGGCTGATCAAAGGTTTGTCAGAGAAACCCTAATTTTCAAAACTTGGAATTTCAAACTTCTGATTGGATAGAAATATTGGCCTCTTCAAGGCGAGCTATCCAGTGTACTCCTTTTTTGAAAACAGTGGAGGGAAGCTCCCGGAACAGGAAGCCCTAGTTTACCAATTTATTCTGTAGAAATTCCTGATACTGTTTCTGTGGTATCTATGAAAGTACTACTCCTCTGTGTCTGAAATTTCGTACTGAGGTAACCTCGTTTGTCCTCTTTCCAACACCATAGGTTTTACTAGAATTGGTTTCACCAATTGGGACTTATGAGAGTTTTCCCAAGGTGACTTATTTCAGACTGTTCAACATAGCAAACTTGTACCGACTTCCACGTGTCCCTGTTTCGTTATCAGGGTATGAAAATTTTAACACCAAAAGTACAATCCGTTCCCTGTCTGTAACATCTTGCAAAATTTCATTTGGACCTTTGTATCCCGAGATATAGCAATTCTCCCTAGGTGTCTTGTTTAGGGATGAATCCTGGAAGAGGTTGGAACCCTGATTTGGAGGAAACATATCTCCTAGAATATATCAAATATGAGGCAAGAATTTTTACATAGAGTACATCAGGATTCTATCTTCGGCCTGTGAAAATTTAGGCTCCCAAGCCTTCTTCAATCCCGAGATATAGCGAATGTACCAAAACTACATGTTTTAGTATTTTAGGGTTTTTCAGGCTCGGGGTCAAACTAAAGTTTTACTTTCCCGGAGTTTTACCCAACCAAAAATATCGACCTTGGTCTCTAAACTTCGATTTTGACGAGGAGAGAAATCCTATTCTGGGCTCACTAAAAAAATTCTCTTATGTGAAAAGCCCTAATTTCCCACAACAAAAACTGAAAATGCCCGGAATCAAATTATGCTTCGACAGAAAGATGCTCCCTTCAATGGAGAGTTATCCTAACATCCTTTTGCTGATGGATTGTGGAGAGAGACCCAAAAAATAAGAATCCCTAGCTTCTACAGCTAGACATTGTCTTCTTCTCAGGTTAGCTCTGATACCATGTCAGATTTTTATCATTGAAGCAATATGATCTAGGATCTTATCTGAGAGAATAACATGCACAACAATAATCAAAATAAATAAGAGACACAGATTTTCCTCAGGGAAACCATAAAGGAGAAAACCTCGAAAATTCCTCTGAGATAGAATAAGCACCAGTGGAAACAATAAAACCCAAAGACATAAAGATGATCTTTGACAGCTGATCTCTCTCACTTGTGCCAGCAATTCCTCTCTCACTCATGCGCCCCAGTTGAGTGAGTGTGTCTTAAATAGAGAGTCTCACTCTCTATTTATACCAGTTTCTAAATCGAAAATTATTTACCAGGGCTGAAATCTCTAGGAGAGTCTAATAACCCTAGTGCCCCTCAACTGTGGGGACTTTTCCCTTCGATCAACAAGGAGGGTTAACCTTAACTCAATTGTGGGGACTATTGCCCCGAATTACAACGGAGGGTTAACCTCATTGACTTTACATGACTTTATTATATTATTGACTCTCCTGATAGGAACATCGGGGTATAATGAATACAAATGATTGTCCCAATAGGAACATCGGGGTACAATATAATATATACAAGTGAATACATTCTGAAGTTACAAATACATCAACAAATTGAAGAATCTTAAGAGTGCTTAAAAGGGAGGAGATGATTGAACAAGATGGACATATATTCGAGTGGCGGGGAACCCTTTAAGAACCAACAATGGTCATATCATTGGGGGTCATCAAGGTAATGGACTACAAAAACAAAGTGAAAGATATTGATACCTATATCTATTTAAAGTCTAGTCCACACAATTTTGGACTTTGTGAGGAAAGAGATCGGTCTTAAGAATGGCCTTGAGGTGTAGATAGTAGGAATTGGACTATTCTTAGAGAATTGGTAGGCGAACTACTTTTTTGCATCAAATGAGGTGTTGAATAAGTGTTAGGAGTCTCTCCGTCCTAGCCCAATTATTCTAAAGCAAACTAGACTTGAGGAAATAAAGGATAGTGAGTGGGTTTTGTGATTGTGTCCAATAGGTGCATATTGAATGAGATATCTTGTAAATGATTATGAAAAAAATCTCTCATTGAGGACAAGGGAGCCGTATACCTTTCCGGGTTAAAGTTGGAGAGCATGTCTCAAATTAAAGAAGGGCCCTATGAATTGCACCCACAAATAAGTTTTAATGAAAGGTTGAGGTATATATCCCATATTTAATGAGAACTATTACTCATACAAGTCCTCATTCCTATCATTGGACATAGGGTAATGCTTTAAAAGGACATGACATAGAGGAAAGCTTAAAAGTGCCCTATTGTTAGACATAATTATATTTCACATGCAACAAGGTCCAATTGGTAGGAATCTACCTTGATCAAGTAAGGGAAAAATCTCTCTCTCTCTCTCTCTCTCTCTCTCTCTCTTAGTATGGACCTAGATAGTGCAAGCACAATATTTCCTAAGAGATCAACCCATTCCATTTAGACCCCATTGAAAGAAGATTTCATTTGGATCCATGTAAAAGGAAGGGTGTCATTGTAAAAAATATTGAAAAAGGGCATATGGGCCATAGTAATCTATATTTGTTTCCTTCAAAGTAGAGGCTGTAATCAAAGAGAGAACACTTCAATGCATTGGATATCATAACCTTGGATTTACCCAGGTTAATTGTCAACCGTTGACATTGGATAGGGTGTTGATATATCTTTGCACCCCTTTGAGTGAGAAGGCCACGAGGATCAATTCATTGACAAAACGATGTAGATAGATCAATACATGATGAAGAAAACCATTTTCACCTAAATATTCTCTTTTAGAAAGGACTTTAGTGTATCAATGTAAATATTGAAGAGAGTTGGTGAGAGATGATATGCCTATTTGACCCTTATGAAGCCCTTGTTTGATTTGATCAAATTGCTTGAAGTGTTCCCATTTAGTTTCCATAGGTCTCTTACTCAATCACAAAAAATACACCACAACTTTGTTAACAATTCAAATCATGTTCAAGCAACTTTATTGGGCAAAGAACTATGCTATTCCTCTTATTTTACAATGTTGAAATTACTTCTAGCTACAACCAACTATTGAAAATTTTCACAACTAGTTGTCCATTGTAAGTCGATATTTTATGTTTTACTTCTAACATGAATGGTTGGAAGTGGAATGAAAATAATTATCGCCAAAGAGTGCAGTTTAATACCTTTCATGTCCTCATGGATAACATTTTTTTCATATCCAAAATTATATTGTACATTTTTTCCCTAAGCTACAATACCATATTAGTCAATGTTGTTATGTTCAATGCCAATTGAGTGATTTTGTCTTTCTAATCTTCCGATAAATTTTCTCCATGTGAAGACCTTGTCATATTTGGCTAGTTTCTCCTATCTATTCCTGGAAACAAAAGTTCACCACTCTTTGTATTCACCGAAAGTCTTGATCTTACAGGTTGAAGGAACAACCTACATTGATTCCAATAATATCTATGGACTATTGAATCTATGCATTTAGAAATTTCATTAAAACATATTTTAATGGAATGAAGACTATGTCATTTTCATTTCTAGTGTTAATGCTTGAATTAGCACTCATTTTCTTCATTTTACTGTTGAATATTAAATGTAGAAATAGATAGACATATATGGAATTAAATTTAACTCAGCAATAAATATTTATCTTGGAAAAAAACTTAATAGAGGAAAACCTAAGCAAAAATTATTCATTTTACCAATGATATTGAAATATTATAAATCTATGAAAACATGAGCCAAACACTTACATTACCATTAAAGTAAACCTAATTTTATAATGGTCAATTATATATTAGAATTAGGCATTAATAAAGTTACTTCAGAGTTTATGTTATTTTGCACTTTTATGATGTATTTCAATTTATTGTATTTCTTGTTCTATCCCACATTCATAAAGTGGATTGACTCGACCTCATTGTATCCCTTTACAAAAAAGATTTTACTTTCTCATTTATGTAATACAATACCAATAACTCTTTAGAGTTAGTCTTGGTTTCTTTATGTGTTCAATTACCTTGATATGGTATAAGAGCCCAAATAGAGCCATAAAGTTCGTGAGAGCATGAATACCAAGGGACTTCTACTGACAAAAGCCAAATCAATGGATCTCTATCGTAGCACGTTAAAGAGTTAAAAGGGTTTTGTCGAAATTAGGTGTTTTGATTTTTCATTTCAAAGTTGAAGCATACAATAACCACATATCCATTGTACAACAACCATCATCCATTGCACAACAATCGTCATCCATTGCACAAAAATCATCCAAGTCATCGTACAGCAACAATATATTCTTAGCAGTCATACATCAACTTTGCTAGATTGTATCAAAATTTAGCCGTTAGAGTTAAATCCATATGGATATGTACAAAATATGTAGTACAATCACAAATCAAATATTATCGTCCCCTTTTATCCATACCACTATACAGAATCAGATTTTACACCAATGAAGCTAAAATCATTCATACGAACCAACAATTGAGCCTAATTTTGACATATACAAGTTGTTTGACCATTAGTTTGTTCAATTCAAATGATCTAGGAGTAGTTTGGTGCCCATATTTAAAGATTTGGATGTTTTAGTTGTTGATGTAGTGTTTCTGAGTAGATTTAAGGAGAAATTGATTGCTTTGGTGTTGGTTTGTATTGAATCTGATTGTTTTGAGTTGTTTGAGAGTAGTCTTGTCAATATCTATGTGTTTTTGAGTCGTTGAAGAGCAATTTTTTTCGTTTTGTTTTAAATATATATAAAATTTTACAAAATTACTAATTTAGTAAGCAATCAAATGAAAAATCTATTTTGTTTTTGTTTTAACTATATATCGAATTTTTAAAAGATTACCAATTTCATAAGAAATTAAACTCTTACACTCTAAAACATATAAAATTCACTTTTCTTTTGTTACTCTATTGAATATGTAAAGAATACTTGGTTTATGAATACCAATATGTGTTTGTTTGTGCAAGTAGTTTACAGAGAGTTTGGGAAATGAATTTAGTGTTGTATCTACTCTAATTTATGAACGGTTTATTAGTCACTTATATTTAATATTTTTTTTTAGATTTCACATTAACTATGTTCCATGAAAAATGTCCTTTTAGGTCATGAGGTTTGATCCAGTGGCTCTCATACCATGTTTTTGTGTCCATATTATCAACATCATTTCCTTTCATCACATAAATCATAAATCATTCAATTGATCACATCATGGGTTGGTATCCACATACCACATCATATATATCACATTTCATTAAGGAAGAAAATTAAGCATACAGTGTAGTTATGAACAAAAGAATATCATGATAACTACAACATAGTAACCTCATAAACATAATCATAACATCATAATAAATGTATCGACATAAGCATAGTAACATCTTAAACATAATAGAAACATATAATCATGTCTATCATGCCATAACTATCGTTTACTAAATGCAGCATGTTTATTTGAAAATATGTCTAGTCAAAATATGGAGCATTACACATTTGCTAAATAACGAAGGAAATCATTTATCCCATGTAATAAATAATATAAAATGATAAATTTAGGAAAGCATTTATCAAATGTAATAAATAATATAAAAAAATAAATTAAATATGTATATTTAAAAAGATGTGTAGTCAAAAAATATGGGACATTACACATTTGCTAAATAATGTAGGAAAGTATTTATGTAATGTAATAAATAATATAAAAGGATAAATTAAATATGTTCATATTGTAATGGGTGGATATTTCATTTTCATAGAGTATTCTTGCATCAAATTTAATATGATTTAAATTAATATTAAATATGGTAAAGTAAAAGGATTTTTTTCTCTCAAATTAACATTAATATATGTCTATTTGACGTTTTAAGGGATTCATTCATGGATATAAAAGATAAAAATGGAAATAGTGCATTCACAAACCAATACTTACGTAATCTACCATTGTCTCTTTAACTTTTAGGGTTTTCATACATTTAAAAATGAAGAATTCTAATAGATCTACAAACATAAACTAAGGATGGTAGGAGCTAGAGGGGTTGTTATTATTATTCTTGAAGGAGCTTAAAAAGTGATTTTTTTATGGGATTTTAGTAGCCCTAAAAAACCCGGCATAACTATATGCATTATACCTCAAAATGTTCTTGTTGTAGGACTTTCAAGTCAATGAATTTATAATCTTGGGAGAATTTCCTCTTTGTCATTCAACAAATGCAAAAGAAGATGATTAGGGAGGAAACTTTATTTCATATAACTTTTCAAAGTATCTATAAGAACTTGGAAGGGATCAAAGATGTCAAGTTCTATCATGTTTGATGAGGAAATAACCAAAATGATGATGGTAAAAACAAATGTGGTAGTGTACTTGGATAAGGGGGTCCTAGTAAAAAAATGGGACCCCCTTGATAGGGTCTGGATCCATTAGTTTTATTATGAAGCTCATTCCTTTAGACCATAGCGTATGTAATTTTAGAGTAAGGCGTAATAGTTTTAGTTGGCATTTTTTGGGCATGGAGATGAATGCAATTCCATTCACCATTAAAGGCTCACATGAGGGAGATCTTAACATTCGCTCGTGGATTTTCCTCCTTCTCCCCTTATAATTACATTCACACCATGGAAAATTTTAAATGCATAACGAGTCACCCTCGTTACAAAGGTGGGATTTTATGGTTTTAGTTTAGGGTTGAAAGTGGTGGATAAATAGATGGATTTCTTTGGTTGTATGGTGATGCAATGAGCCTTGGGATGATGAATAAAATTCTAACTATGGAAATCATTCCTTTCCATCCCAAATTGTTCTATTGAGATGAGCATGTCATTCTTGATTTTTGCTTAGGATTTCTCTTTGTTATGGTGTATAGTTAGAAGTTTTGATTTGGGTCCATGTAGCATAGTGGATTATTTTAGAGATTTGGGGTTGCCGAGAATGAGGGTTGTGTGCAACGTGTGATTTATTGTTTACATGTGCAAAACACACCTACTATAGGGATGTGTAATATCTGGTAGCATATCGAAGGAACAAAAATAAATTAAACTAACTAAAACATATCTTCAACCATGCATGTAACCAATACCATAAAAGAAGCCATAAAATGTATTGCAAACATGTAAAGAAGGGTATATTTTTATTAATAAAAAGAATAGAAGTACATAAAAGCACCTTGGTAACAGTGGTAGATGGTAGGGGAACTCCTCAACAGATCCACAGGGGTTATTCGATGTCCTTTTTGTCCAAGTCTCTAACCAAGTGAATATAGGGTTAATCCCACAATGGTGAAAGAAAAGGGAAATAATGGTTCTCTTACTTTCTAGTGGAAATTTGAGAGAATAACAATACTGTTTGTGTATGATACATGAAAATGGTGACCATAAGGGTTGTATTTATAGGAAATATGGTGGAAAAACCTGAAATCTAGTTCCAATATGAATAATCCCCATTCTATTGATGATTTAGTGGGGAAGTTAGGCTTTCGAAGACCATATAAATAGCTATTTTAGAACTTAATGGTTATGTTTGTCCACTTTCAGCCACTAGTTCAACTTAGGAAGCATGCAATCATAACTCATAACTGAGTTTTGAATTTTTGAATAAGGTTGTGGATTTTGAGGGAAAATTAGCAACCTGATCATGGATTTTGAGGAAAAAAGCGCAACCTGTTTGTTATGGTCATTTTTTACTTTTCTTTTAGTTTTTTGTCACATTACTAAAGCCATACATATGTGGGGATAATATTGACAATGATGATGTATATTGGTGATGGAACTCATGACAAGTTAGGTGAGAAAAATTAATCTATTATAAAATTCACCTATATGTGTTAGGTTAGGAGTGTGAGGTTAGGAGCTCATCGTATGAAAATAATAAGGAGCTCATTGTATGAAAATAATACAAAAGGATTCTTCCTTTCTATCCATAGGGAATAATGAGCACTATGAAAAAAATTGAAAACTAATTAGGAGAAAGAGTCACCCCCCCAAAGGGGTATAGTGGCCCACACCTGCAAACATCCAATAAAAGAGGTGATGTGCATATAATCTCAAATATAAATGAGGTAGGCATCACCTTGATTATATAAATGTCTTAATATAATATGGGATCAACACCAAACATGGTTCTTATCGATATACACTAATACGCATTGGGTAAAATACATCACAAGGGTTAGAGAGGGACCCAATACAAGTGTGTAAATATGGTCCAACCATAATTAATTTAAATAAAAAGAGTAGAAACAATGGAATTCCAAATCACAATGATTGAAAACCTTGCTAAAATTGGAGGGGCCCAAGATTTAGAAGGAGTGAAAGTGAGATAGATCCCCAAAACGGTTCAAACTACTAAAAGGATGAAAAAAACATGTCTAGGGAACTGTAATTGAAATGAGATTACTATCGCCAATGTAACTTGGACATCACAGGAAGTGGTGAATGGAATGGATTCTAGAAGAGACTCAAGAACTAGAGGGATTCATGAATGCTTGGGTTCTTTGATCAAATTGGGATAAGGAACCACCGTACTGTAGGATTATCAACAGTGAGATAATGAGCTGGAGTCAAGCACATGAGAACCAACCAATATAGAGGGAAATGAGGTCTCCTCTTAGTTGGTCCAAGATAACCCATCAATTATGGTTATAGGGCCAAGGTACATAATTCCTCTAGGTCTAATCTTTAGAATATAGGTGACGAAGTCAATAGAGAGAGACCAATTAAAAACAAAGCAACGAGGTATATTTGTTTAACAACACAAGGTATGAAACTAGGATACGCAGAGGATGGGTATTGAGACACCAAAGGGGATTAGAGGGTCATTGAGTGATGGAACCAAAACTTCCTTTATTGAGAGCATGAAGGCATGGTTGATCTAGTAGCATTTGTAGAGCTCATGATAATATAGAGGGAGGGACACAGTGCATAACCATAGGCCATGATTGCAATGGGGATGCTCATGGAAGGGAATGAGGGTATTGAGGCCAATGCTAAATGGGGGATAACATAAAAAAGTTCCACGAGTCACACATTGCAGAATGCTCTGAAAAATGATGCTCGGGGAAATTGGCATAAGAGATCATATATGGTTTGCAGTAATGCTAAGGAGCATTGTTGTAAATGGTTTCCCAAGTACATGGGTACTTGAGAGAATAGAGAAAGTCAAGGATCTAAGTGTCCAACATACGACCAAGTGAAAAAATGAAACATGTGATAGGAAATGGAAGACTAAGGGAGGACATTGATGGGAATCTCCTTAAGGGAGTATGAATGGTGAAAAAATAATATAAATTTTAATCTATAGAGAAAGTAGTGGGATAATGAAAGGTAAAATGAAGCACATAATGCCATGAATCATGAGTTTGGGGCTAGTCCAATGAGTGAAAGTGAAGAAGCATATGCAAATAAATTTAGTATCACAAAGTAGATAGGGTCTCTACTCCTAAGGGACTATAAACAACATGGGTACCCATGACATTGCGGGTTGTTGTCTCCTTTCACACACTGGGGGGGTAAGCGAAACATAAATCTTCACGTTGCTAGGTGTGTCCTTGGGGGAAAGTCTTGAGTCAAGTACTGTCACTTGATATTGACTCCTTCGTTTAGGCAAAACTCCTAAAGAAGCCAAGGGGGTTGGTCCCTAAGAAAGAGTCTAACTAAGGCTCTTGTGTTTTAGTTGTTAATGATGGAAGTAAGTTTTTCTTAGGAGTTTTTGAAGTAAAATACCGAGACAAGATTATTGCAAATTTAGATAAATATTTCACCAACATATTATAATAACATCAACACATAAGGATTAACAACAATAAAAAATTGATAATAATTGAGAGTATAATGTTGAAATTTTAGATCAATGCCAATAGAGTCAGCAATAAAGAAATAATCTTGATGAAAGATGAAATGTTTTGCAATGTGCTCTTGGTCAATTTTAATTATTGAAAGACGAATTGAGTTATGGGAAGGGGATTCTCGATATACTGTAAGGTACTGAGAATATGTACAGAATATCACGAAGGTGGTTCTTCACTCAGAAATGTGGGTTGAATCGAAGTCTTTGAGAGGTGTCAAACACTACACCAATAAGAGAGTAGCTTGATGGTATCTCGAGGTCACTATTCAGTGGTTCCTGCTTGCTTTGAAGAATTTTCCCATGACTATCAAATGTTGTTACATCATATTTTCATAATGTTTTTTGGGAGTTGATTTTATTAATGGATTGTTAAGTTAATGTGTGGAAATTAGAAAATGTTGCAAATCGATTTTGATTCCCCAATGACTAGGCAAAGCCTGCAGAGGGAAAGAGCATGCGCAAGGTTTACGACGTAGTGTTTATTTTGAATTAAAGAAAGAAAATATGTTGTAAAAACAAGTAAACTAATGACGAATTGAAACCACAAACTATTTGTCTCTTTCGGATCTTCCGCCTATAATCAACAAAACCTTTGGTTGGTGGCGAGAGCATACTTTGTGGAAACGAGTCGAGTATGAAATTATTAGTTTATTCTAAGATGAAATAAAGTAAAATAAACTAACCTCTTCATCCTTTATAGAAGGAGGTTTGTGTGCATGTGTTGGTTAGAAAAAAAACAAAACACTAAGGACATTGCAAATTCGCCCAAGGGGGATGGAGTGTGGGCGCTATGTGACCCACTTTCTTTCTTTATTATTACTATTTAAAAAGTAATTAAATTATAAAATAAAAATGCACTTTCATCCTTGAAAATGAATTAAAGTCTTACAAGATTGCTGGGAGAGAAAAGGAATGAAGACAGGGGATGAAAGAAAGACTTTTTGGTGTCCCAGGTGACCCGAAACTTAATTTTTGAGCAATATGTCCTTCTATTTTTCTTATAACTTGATAAAAAAGGCGATAAAAAGATGTTAGAATCTCACAAATCAGTTAAAACAAAATACATAATTTACACTACTCAAAATGCTCGAAAAATGTGAATCTTTGCTTGAAAAAGGCACTTTGAGAAACTATTATGGATCTAGTTCGAGATGAAACTGTTAAAGAGTACTAGATATGATATATATGCATAATTAAAATAACATTTTAAATAGTATATTGATGCATATAAATTTTCTTAATCATGAAGAATCGATAACTAAGAAGAATATTGAATTTTAAGGAGGGAGAAAGAAGTCCTTAATCCCGTGCTTGAATGGAGTAAAGGAGAAGAATCTGCAAACAAAGATGTTAAACACAAAAAAATTGAGGTCGTAAAAATGAAATGGATGTAATCGATCTCCAATATCTCTTCTACCTAAAATGATCCTGCAAAATATACACAACTCTTCACACAAGCAATGTTAATCCAATCAATCTTATCAACATAAGGTAAAGAGAATATAAGTATAACCGACTACAATCTATTGATATTACAATATTATGATGATGAAATGAAAATAAATAATTTAATAGATGTAAATACTTATTCAAAATAATCTGGATCTATGCAACATTACTTTACAAAAAGAAAGCATAGAATTTCTCTATTTCTTATTATCTAGAACTCAGTTGGATATCCATGTGGTATACACAATTGAATAAATGAATATTGTGTTATGAAGTGGATCAATTTTGACATTGGCGACTGAATATTTGTAAGGTTCAATTGGTCTTTATTTTTGGTAAATAGGCTTGACATTGGTCCAAGTGTCAATACAGTGTTCCATGATGGTAGGGTTAAGGCCTATCATTTTAGAATAAGACCATGCAAATACACCACACAATTCTTGAAAATGAAATTTATATGTAACAAATTCATGAGAAGTACATGAAGCACCAAGAAAGATAGTCTCAGTGACACTAGGCTTAACCAGATATCCACTTGAATGGTGGGAGAGATATTAGCCATATTTCCCTTCAGATTAGAAATCATATTTTTTAATCAATCAACATGTCCTGGAGGAGTGAAATATTTTGATTCAATGGAAAAATGGTTTGAATATTCACCCATAGAAGGATACCCACATGGGAGAAAACATAGCAGATGATGCATGCCACCCCACAGAAAATACGGATCAGTGAGTGCTTCAAGATTTTCCTCATTGCTTTGAAAGGCAAGGGCATAAAAGTATGATGTAACCAAAATCATCGAGGGTAATGTAGGCATAGAAGGGACTAAAGAGGGGGTTTCATTAGATGAGGAAATGTAATAAATGGAAGTAAATACTTGAAGGGATTGGGTATGTGGAGGCACATTTTCTATAATGGTGATACGAGGCTCATGGGACCCATGATAAAGGTCAGCTAGGATAACACGATTTTTTTTGGATATTAGTGCAATGGTGCAAATAGTGACCATATATTCCAAACAACACATATAGGTGGTTAGCATGAAATTCCTTAATTCACTAAGAAACTTTAGGAAGGCCCAATGTAAACAATTAGGGTGTACTTATCAATATTCTCATCTTGAGCATGGACATGACTACACAAAATAAGCAATTCAAGACACTAATGGGTAGTGTGACCAAGTACATTGCAAATGGTATAGGGATTGGAGGCCTTGGGAGGTGTGGTAGAAGGGAAGTTCATGGTTATGTCTAGGGGAGGTTGAAATGTTCCATAAGTATGTTTTTTCCCAACCTTCTTTTTGGAATAAGGTTGAGTGGAGGTGGTGGCATGATACATAACCATGGATGGTCAAGTATTATAAATATTAGTTTGTTGGATCACAAGAAGCATAACCTAAAGGGTTGGGTTTTGAGTTTGGTGTGATAAGGTACTGAACATGGAGGCTTAAGGTAATCCATACAGGGTTAAGAGTAGACATCAAATGAGTCCCAACAATTCCAAGGGGAGGAAAGAGGATCGATACATGATGGATAAGTAATTCCACCCACAAATGCCCCATCATGGATGCAAGCATAGGGAAATTTTATAGTTGAGTAGTAGATTTCTCAGAAGTAATGATAAATAACTTTGAGATGTCCTCTTGGATGGTAAGAGGAGGAGGTCCTAAAAAGGTTCCAAGGAGAGATGAATATTTGAAATCTTTGAAACCCATTCCAGTTAATGAAGGTATAAAAAGAATTCCCTCTACTATTTGTAGGACATGGTCAAGGAAATCAGACCCCTTGGGGTCATAATAGGTAAGTTGATAGTATATGATTATTTTCCCATCACTAGGGAACATTATGAGTATAATCACCGCGGAGGAAACCAATTTCATAACATACATGTAGCTACGACCAATGATGATATTCTAATCTAGCCAGGAATATAAAACCTCGATATCATTCAATATTGTCTTATTTGTGAGTTAAACAAGAACATTCTAGTGAAAACCTTGTGGCTGGGAAGGTATAATGTCATACACACACAATGTCATAAGGCATGGGACCAATTTGAGGGAAATGAGATTCTTCCAAACATGGGTGGACAAGTCATAAGTAGAAGCACCTTCATCAGTGATGCTTTGAAGAATATTCATGTTTTTAACAATGATAATAACCTTAAAGGATACTGAAGAAGGCATGTAGGGTTTAACTCGATATGAACATAAGGTCATTAATTGAGCATTATAAGGATCAATCTCACCCAAGGAAGACAAGAGATCCTTACATTTCATGAGACAATTTTGGATAACCTCCAATGTAGACATGGATACATGAGATTAGGTTAAGTCATCCACAATGTTATAGTTAGGAGTAATTCTAGCTTTGGGGTTATGAGTAGTGTGACACAAAGGGATATTATGGACCTTCTAGGGAGAGTCCATATTATGGTGTGGTATATATAAGGGTCCTTTTTATAAGGGTGAATACTTTTCATTGTTTGAACTAGTCGATTCGACTAGTATACCATATTGATTACATCGTGTTTGCAGGTCGAATTCGACATATGCAATGTAAATGTTATGGAAGGAAGGATCACTGAGGTGATCTAACATAGATAACTAAGTAGGATAAGATAATGTTGGTTGTGGGTGACAAACCTTTGAGATGGGAAGGGGTTTTGTAGTACCATAGGTTGAGGTGGTGGAGCACCATTTTGACCTTGAGAGGTGTTGGCTATTTCATGCTTATTGGCCATATCCCACAATTGGAGGGTTTTGGAACACATATGGTTATCATGTAACTGGGGTTCTTTCCATGATTCATGGATTTTTTAGGATCCCGATTTGCAAGGTTTAGATTACCTCCAATATTAACATGAGGAATAGGGATTGGTCTCCAACATCTAAATTCTAGTTGTTTCCCTTATTATTCCCCTTGTTATTCTTCTTATTACTGTTAGCATGTGCATGTTTTTTATTGGGTTCATATGGAGAAAGAATATTCTAAAAAGTGATCTAACTAAATAGTAAATGTAAAATAAATGAACATCCCATAAATAGAAAATACTTGCTAGTATTTAAAGGAAAACTATAACATTGATGTGAAAATGAAAACTATAACAAATTATCCCCAACAAATGATAGTGACATACATTGTTGAGAAAGAAGTATAAGTTGAAATAAGGACCTTCCAACAACTTGAATTGATTGGATATCAAATCCATAAAGAAAGTGAGTGAAGGTTTAAATAATATAATTATGGAGTATGACACTAGGATCAAATCCAATTGGCTTAATATTATCTATCTATGTACCCTCCCACTTGTGAGTGACACCTCTACGTAAGAGTCCCAATAGAAAGGATACTAGGCTAATTTATTCACAAACAAATCCAACAAGTTTCCTATACCTTTGGATGAAATCCACAAATATTCAGTATTGAAAGGGAAAAGTGTCCCAATTAGAACTTCAATATTGGTCTTGGCATGTACCACTCTAAAAGGATGGGCCTAGTAGTAAACTAGCCTTGACCATGTTCGTTACAAAAGGATTTTAGTTCTATAAAAGGACAACCTCTATCTCTCATATGTAAGACAACTTAGATGAAGTATTTGGATGCCTATCCCCAGATTCCTAACCTAACTATAATATAATTTTTTCCCCAAGTGAGAAATTGCAGTAAGTTTAGATTAGTGTTAATTTTAGGCTCCACTTTGGTTCATGGATTAAGTGATATTTGAATTAAAGGTTTGGAGGTTTTTGCACAAGTGGTGCATACAATAAGTAAATGAATTTGTAAATGATTGAAAATGAATATAGAAAAAAGAAATATAGATAATGATCAATATTAGAAGTAAATGATGTTTTTTCTTGAAATAAAATCCAGTACTTTCTTTTATAAGCAATGAACCACTTCTAAATTTGCAAGCAAACAACAGTCTCAACCAAAAACAAACAGAGTGAATGCAAGCAATACTAATGATTAATACTAAAGAGTCAAAGATAAATCCTTTTCTCATTCACTTTCTCTCAAGAAAAAAGAGGAAAAGAGAAACAATCTCCACAAACTTGTAAGGAAGATAAAATGAGGCTCTCAACCAACCACACAAAGTACTTTTAAGAAAATCAAGGAAAACAACTAACTGCGAGTTCATATAAAAATGTTGAAATAGAAAATAGGATAAAATGGAATTCAAAATAGAACCCTAAAGGTAGTAGATACTTGGGTTTTTCAATAATTTCTTTAACTACATCACTTAAAAAGAGTCACAATTCAACCAATACAACACAAACCAGGTCACAAATAGAAAAGTTAAACCAAATGGAAACCCAAAACAAAAATATGAATCAAATCAAGAGAATGTGAAATAGGACTCAACCCCCTCCACTAAAAACTATGTTTTCCAACGGGGTATTGGTTTTCAAAGGGAAAGCTGTCACTCAAAGTCACACTTTGTTTGGTAAAAGGGGCGGGGTATTGGTTTTCAAAGGGAAAGCTATCACTCAAAGTCACACTTTGTTTGGTAAAAGGGGCAACATGAAGTCAAAATTAAAAAAAAATTAACTCATGGTGAAGGAAAAAGGTCAAGGGTTTTCACCCAGGTTACCTATCAACAAACATATAACAACAAGAAACATATCATGAAAACTACCCTAATCAACTATGGATGAATCTAGAAAAATGGGTTCAATACAACCAAGGATGAATAAAAGGAATCATCCTTAGTGGAGTCACCAAATATGTAGTGTGTGATTTATCACTCACATGTGAAAAAAAAATTTACTAGAGGGTTGTGCAATCTCTAGTATCATATCAAAGGAATGGACAAAAATTAAACTAAATCAAACATATTTTCAACCATGCATGCAACAAATACCATAAAACTAGCAATAAAATGGATTGCAAACATGTAAATAATGATATGTTTTTATCAAAACAAAAAATCAGAGTACGTATAAGCAGCTTGGTACTGGTTGTGGATGGTAGTGGACATGTGCAACATATCAAGGGGGGGTTTTGATGCCCTTTTCTTCCAAGTCTCCAGCCAAGCGACTATAAGGTTAATGCCATAATGATGAAATAAAAAGAGAAATATTTGTTCTCTCTTGTGTTTTGGATGTCTGATATATGAAAATGGTGACCATGAGGGTTCCATTTTTTCAAAATGTCGTGGAAATAACCGAGATCTGGTTCCAATGTAAATAATCCCCATTTCATTGAGGATCTAGTGGGGGATTTAGGGTTTGGAAGACTAAATCAATGGCTATTTTCGACCTGAATGTTTAGGGTTGTCCACTTTCAACCACTACTTCCTCTTGGGAAGTACACAATCATAAATCATAACCAAAATTTGAATTTTTGAATCAAGTCATAGTTTTTAAGGGAAAATGAGGAACCCAACCATGAATTTCGAGGAAGAAGGCTCAATCTATTTGATATGGTCATTTTTTAAACTTTTCTTTTGGTTTTCGGTCACATTGCTAAGGACATATATACATCAATGAGATAGATACGGGGATAATATTTCCAATGATGATATATAATGGTGATGGAACTCATGACAAGGTAGGTGAACAAAATTAGGTTGTTAACAACGTGCTACAAGAAACCTAGCCCTATTATATATATATATATATATATGGTTTAAGGGTAGTATTATGTATTTTTGTCATGAACTTTATAACGACACATCCTTCTAACTTTGGGAATAGTGGGGGGTATGAAAATATTGAGGTAGAGAAGATTTCATGAAGATTGCATAGCCAACTTGAGGGGATGCGACAAGCGATTGAATTCTTAAGTATTCATAGATAGAAGCAAGATAATACGTAGGAGGATATGGATACAATCCTTAAGGAATAAGTCTCAAAATACGAGAAATTAGCGAGTAAATTAGAGATGCATTACAATATTATCTTGGGTTTCATTTGAGGATCTCACTCAACAATAGGTCACCCAATTTTACCTACTAGTTCTATGAAGGAGAAGGTTGGATAAGAAGAGACTATGCAACAAACAATTGTTGCATTGATAGAACAACTGGTATTCCAAGAGGACATGGAATTGAGCATGATGATGTGTCTATGGAGGACGAAATTTTGGTCACAAATTTGATTGATAATGATTTATATTGTTTTCATGTTTATCTTTGCAAAATAGTCTCTAGATATAAATCATTGCTATCTTTTTTTATGTTTTGTAAATCCTACTTCAATTTAGAGGAGCAATTTTAACCAAAATTTTGCTACGTACAATATAATTTTTGGTTTTTTGGGTTTCCCCTGTAGTCCCTTTATAATATAAATCATATATGTTATCTGTTATAAAAAACATAAACCTCATAAAATAAACTAGACATATTTTCTGTTTCTTCATGGTGGTTAGGTTGAAGTTCGACCATAACATTGGATTACTAAAAAGAAGACCTCTCAAGCATTGGAAACACATTATAGTCCTTTGCTTCCTCCATTATGAAAATTCCAAATAGATTCAAATATCATTTTGACATTTAAAATAAGTTGAAAATATGTTTTATGAAGATATATTTGTAACTTTCTAATTCTTTCCATAATTTGAACTAAAAGTAAGTTTTACAATTTTGTTTTGTTTTGTTTACCCAATCGATCATTAATTTAAAATTACCCATTATTAGCACTCAGAATGTACCTAGGTTGTAGAAGGTAAATCCCAAGGTAAGAAGATAACCATTTTAAGAAATGAAGTTGGCTTCTTCCTTTCTAGAGAGGGATCTCTCATCGATTTTAACAGGGCCAAATATAAAACTAAAATAAAATTCAAATTAAGTTGGTGGTTGAAACAGGGAAAGCATACATTGGGACATGGATTCACAAAGATTTTATGAATCATAGAACTATTTGGAGGTGAAATTATACAAAGGGAAGGTAGCACTCGGTTACAATCAAAATGTTGTTGGTCTGGTGATAATGAAGAAAGAATGACAATCCATCAATACAGAGCACCAAGAAGATGAATTCTGTATCAATTTTGGTAAGAAATATGGGTGAATATCTGAAACAATAGCTAGAGCATAGACATGTATGAATCTTGAACTATTACACACTCATTCCAGATATGAAAGAAAACAAAATGACAAGTTTAACAAGAGAGACATGCAAATAATAAGGGAAATAACAGACTGTAACTACGAAATACACAGGAATCTTTGCAGCAACAAGACAACATTAAGCTCTTTCATTCTTTATTAAGGGTAGATCTCAAAATACATAACCCAGAACCTCACAGGTTTCAACCCTGTCTTCCTCTATTGAGGGTATATTTATAGTGTCATAGGATCCCAAGACCAACCTCGAAACAAAGCCAAATTCAGTTACAGCATGGGAATCAAAATCCTATCAAATGCTGATCTAGAAGATTCGCCATGATCATAAACAAAACAAGAAAGCATTCTGGGATGAGCGTGGTGGATCAAACAGGAATTTTTGACATTTGGAAACCACGCCTGCTAGATGAAAATGATGGTTCAAAACACCTTCAATGGTCTACAATAGTTTCATTCT
The DNA here is from genome assembly GCA_001517045.1 of Pseudotsuga menziesii. NCBI lineage: Eukaryota > Viridiplantae > Streptophyta > Pinopsida > Pinales > Pinaceae > Pseudotsuga > Pseudotsuga menziesii. The sequence goes on along the minus strand of LPNX010977091.1, from coordinate 66,443 downwards.
ATGCGTGCATTTTAACTAGCGAAATTGCTTCTGGACCGTTGATCTGAGGTCTGCAGAAAGCGGAAAGAGGGCTTCGACTATTCCTCGAACAAAATCCCGTGTTTTTTGCTTACCGATTTTTTCTTTTCCACCTTTTTCTTTCTGCACCATTGATCTTTGCGGGATTCACTCTCAATCATTGATCTAAGATCAATTTTGCGAGCTGCGAAAAATGGAAGTTGGGATCTCTTTTCTCGATGATAAATTTTATGTTTATGCCTTTCGCTTTTTCATTCCTTTCCGCACCGTTGATTTGTGCGGGATCCCCCTGAACCTTAGATCTTGCAGATTGCGGAAATAGAGACTTTAACTTTTGACGAACAAATATTTTGGTATTTCCACTTTTTGATCTCCTCCCTCTACTCTTTTCTGAGTCGTTGATCTTTGGCGGAAGTTTTTCGAATCGTCGATCCTGCGGATCGTGAAAGGCGGAAGTTCAAACCTTTTATTACCAAATTGTTGTGTTTCCACCTTTCCGCTCCCTTTCAGACCGTTAATTTGAGGTAAATATGTAGGTCGCGGAAATTGGAAGGCAGAAATTCAACGTTTCATGACCAAATTCTTATGTTTTTCGCTTTTTGCCTTTCTACTCTTTAGCGCCGAAGCGGAAGGCGGAGATACCAACTTTTATGACCAGATTTTGGTCCTTTCCGCTTCCGCCCTTTTGTTTCTACCTTTTAACTTCCTACTTTTTCTGGGCTGTTGATTTAAGCAGAAACCTTTATGAACCATAGATATTGGACTACAGAAAGTGGAAGTCAAATTTACTACTTTTTATAACCAATTTTTTACCTCTTCCACACTTTCACTCTTCCGTTCTCAAATTTCCTTTGGCAGAAATGATTTTCGACCTTTGATATTTTTTGTTGTACATCCAATCCATCCATTCGCTGCAGAACCTCATTAACATTTATCAAGGTCATATGATAAGGAAATTTTCTAACCTTATTCCACCATTTACTAGCCAAATTCCTTGCCAGCTATTTAGCCCAAAAATAGTGATAACAACTGGCTCCAACTAGAGATGCTATCCTCCTTGTGAGGTAACAAAGAACCCCATAAACTAGGTGCCAAATCCATTGGGCTATTTCCAATATTTCTCTAAATCCCCAACATGATCTGAAAACAAAAACTGAACTAATGCTGAAACGAACTGAAAATGATTGAAAGTAATGCTCGCCATGTCGAGCTTATTCACAACTACTTACCTACCTTACTTGATCGAGAAAAAATTCCCAATCAAGTAAACTCAGACTTCAAATGAAGCCAATCAAGCAACCGAGCCAAAACTTTAGCTTTTTCCTCATGCTTGATTGAAATTAAAACATAGACACACAATGGTAACATGCTATGATAAAAAACTTGATCCTCACTGCAAACACATAACCAACCATTATGACTAAAAATTATTTCCATATATTCAGTCACAGGATCATAAAAGACATGATAGGTTTCATATTTTTCTATCATTTGCTTTCCATAATCATGCTGTTCGAAATGCAACTCCGCTAGTACTCTGTCAAATTTATCTTCAAAAGAACCATGAAGGGAATTCTCATGACAATTTTCAAATGAGATATGAACAACTTCATTCAAATTCTGAATTAATAGCTTGATTCCTCTCATGCATTTCAAAAGAAATATCATTATGTTTTTCAATAGGATCAAGACAAAATATTTCTTCTTGACAAAAAATTTCTGCATTTGAAAAACCAAAAGAAACATCCATTCGAGAACCTTCAACTTATTTTCCATGATTCAATTCTTTATTGCAGACTGTTGGTTTTTTAGGCATAACACCCAAGTATTCCTCCTCATACCCATCATATATAAATGTAATGAAATCCTTTTTAAAACTTCATTAACAAAATTTATGACAGGCTTATTGCGTTCTTCATAAAACAAATCCTTATAACCCTCTTCTTGCACAACATTGGGTTGATCATCTTTCTGATTTTGTTCCAAAACCTCTTGTCTTTTTGCAAACTCTTCATCTTCTTTAAGTTCAATTGGTACCATAATTTTAGGATCACAAGGAAGACCATCATTAAGGAAAATGGTAAAACCTAATTAAGTATCAACATCATAGATAGTATGATTATCTGGTTGAAATTTTTTCTGACTCTTAACCATATATGTTATTTTATATCTGTATTCCCCATTTCCCAATAATTCATTGAAAGGACTGGAAATTTTCAATTTTGAAATCTTTGTTTGCAAATTGAAAGTTGAAACAATTTTTTCTACGTCCATCTGTGTTGGTTGTTTCACTTCTGTTGTTTTTTCTGTTTTATTTTCAGATTCTTTATCTACAATAGGATCTTTGTGTTTTTCATTTTTCTTTCCCGCTTTCTGTTGGCTACTAGAAGGTTGATTTTGATTGAACCTTCCTTTATTTACAGTAACATATCTATTTCTCAAATAGATCTTTCTATGAACATCATCTATAGTATGAAAATATCCTCTTTGCTACTGCTCCGACTCTTCCTCAAAATCATTATTGTCATCCTCATGAGCAAGCATACTATGTTCTTCCTTAGTGAGGTCTATTTCAAAATCCAATTCACCAAAAATGTGAATATGATCTTCAATAGATTCAACCTCTTCTTCATATGCCGCATAATTCTTAGGGAAAGGTGGTCTTATTTGTTGATCATTTGGATTTCTAGGATTCCTCATATCTCTCTGTCTAATTTGTGGAGGTGGGGGAGGATTGGGCCTTCTGAAGTTTGGGTTTCTGATTTGAGGTTCATTCTGTTCTCTATTCAATAGTCTATTATCCACAATCAATCTATTCATCAATCTCTCCATTGTCTTCATCGTCATTTCAAACTTAGCATCATTAGGAGAAGAGGCAGTAGAAGTAGAAGGCACATTTTCTTCTCTACCTTTACTTCTATCTATTTCTACTTCCTACTTTATCTTTCAACTTGCCATCATATTAGCTTCCACTTCTAAAGCATCTTGAAACATAACAGGAAGACTTATTGATTTTATCTCTCTCAATAACAATGCAAATTCACTGTCAAAGGCATCAACATAATGTATTTTTGTAGTGCATACAAGGGGTTTAATATCAACAGGAATAGAGTTATGCACCCTCATAAATCAACTAGAAAACTCATGGATAGATTCAAAACATCATTTCTTAAGATTATGATATTGAGAAAGCACCTGCAAAGTAATTTTCTTATCATCCCATCTTTCTAAGAATGAAGTTTGGAAAGCTTCAAATGTGGAAATGGACCTAGCAAGTAGATCTCTAAACCATTTCTTTGCCTCTCCTGGCAAACTAAGTACAAACAACCTCATCTTAATATAATCTTCATCAACCAATTCTAAGTCCGCATAATCATCAAATATATCAACATGTTGTCTTGCTGTGAAATTTCCATCTCCATAATAGAAGGGATTTTTTTGGGCATAATTTTGAGGAAGGTCTTGCAATACAACAAGTAAGGCCAATGGAGAAAACCTAGCAGCCATTTGTCTAGATGGATTTGGAACACAAGGAGAAGCTTGAAAAAGTGGAGGGGTTTGAACAATTGGTGGGATATAAGGATGCAAGTTTTGAACAACATGGTTTCTTTCTTCAGTTTTCACAGAGTTTTGAAGTTTTTTCCAAAGAGAATCAAGCACATATGATTCTAACCTACTGGGATTAATTTCAGTTTCCTTCAAATCAGATTCATATTTTGATTTCACCAAGGACCTTTCAAAATTTGGTTTCCACCCAAAATCCCGAATGCTATGAAATTCTTGAGAAGATGAGGCACCAAATTGAGAAATATTTATTTGTTCTTTTCCGCTACTTCTAAGCAATATTTCTGGATTTTCCACACCTTGTAAAATCTCAGTGTCAAGATTACCTCGTGTATGTGACCTCCTGGAAGCCAAGATGCCTTCTAAAATCTTTCTCAAATCAATGTGGAGTCGCTAGAGAAAATGTACAACCTATTTCAAATGCAGAAGTATTTGTTTGCCGACAAAAGCCCTTTCTTCTTGGAATCTTTGTCATCTCTCCCAGGGATGATTTGCACTTTCGTCTCCGGCAACGGAGCCAATTTGTTAGCACTCAGAATGTACCTAGGTTGTAGAAGGTAAATCCCAAGGTATCGACATAACCACTTTAAGAAAGGAAGCTGGATTCTTTCTTTCTAGAGAGGGATCTCTCACCAATTTTAAAATAAGTTGAAAATATGTTTTATGAAGATATATTTGTAACTTTCTAATTCTTTCCATAATTTGAACTAAAAGTAAGTTTTGCAATTTTGTTTTGTTTTGTTTTCCCAATCGACCATTAATTTAAAATTACCCATTATTAACACTCAGAATGTACCCAGGTTGTAGAAGGTAAATCCCAAGGTAACAACATAACCACTTTAAGAAATGAAGTTGGCTTCTTCCTTTCTAGAGAGGGATATCTCACCAATTTTAACAGGGCCAGATATAAAATTGAAATAAAATTCAAATTAAGTTGGTGGTTGAAACATGGCAAGCATACATTGGGATTCACAAAGATTTTATGAATCACAGAACTGTTTGGAGGTGAAATTATACAAAGGAAAGGTAGAAATCGGTTATAGTCAAAATTTTGTTGGTCTGGTGATAAAGAAGAAAGAATGACAATCCATCAATACAAAGCACCAAGAAGATGAATTCTACATAAAATTTGGTAAGAAATATGGGCGAATATCTGAAACAATATCTAGAGCATAGACATGTATGAATCCTGAACTATCACACACTCATTCCAGATATGAAAGAAAACATAATGGCAAGTTTAACAAGAGAGACATGCACATATGAAGGGAAATAACAGACTGTAGCTACGAAATACACAGGAATATTTGCAGTAACAAGCCAACATTTGGATCTGTCATTTTTTATTGAGGGCAGATCTCAAAATACATAACTCAGAACCTCACAGGTTCCAACGCTATCTTCCTCTATTGAGGGTATATTTATAGTGTCATAGGATCCCGAGACCAACCTCGAAACAAAGCCAAATTCAGTTACAGCATGGGAATCAAAATCCTATCAAATGCTGATCTAGAAGATTCGCCATGATCATAAACAAAACAGGAAAGCATTCTGGGATGAGCGTGGTGGATCAAACAGGAATTTTTGACATCTGGAAACCACGCCTACTAGATGAAAATGATGGTTCAAAACACCTTCAATGGTCTACAATAGTTTCATTCTATGCGTGCATTTTAACCAGCGAAATTGCTTCTGGACCATTGATCTGAGGTCTGCAGAAAGCGGAAAACGAGCTTCTACTTATCCTTGACCAAAATCTTGTGTCTTCCGATTTCCGATGTTTTCCTTTCCGCCTTTTTCTTTCTACACCGTTGATCTCCGCAGGATTCATTCTCAGCCATTGATCTGAGATCAAGTTTGCGGGTTGCAGAAAATGGAAGTAAGGATCTCTTCTTTCTTGATGCTAAATTTTATTTTTTCGCCTTCTGATTTCTCATTCCTTTCCGCACCATTGAACTATGCGGGACCCCTTTCAACCGTAGATCTTGTGGATCGTAGAAAGTGAGACTTTAAATTTTCATGACAAAATATTTTGTTATTTCTGCTTTTTGATCTTCGACCTCTGCTCTTGTTGCAGCTGCAACGTTTTCCCAAATTTCTAAAAAAAAAAATTTGGACCCTCCTTGTTGATTTTGTTGAAGACCGTTTTGTTTCCACTCTGCTACACGTTTGGATTGTTTGAGGCTAGCTGTTTTCTTGCTTTTCAGGAAATTGTTTGTCTGCAAATGCTTTGGACTGTGGAACTTAGCAAGTTTCATGTTGTTTTATCACTGTCGAAGTTTGATCGAGGTTTGAAATGGATTTTTAGTTGTCACTATTTGAGAGGACAAATAGAGATTGGACCGATGATTAGTTGTTTCTTTCGCCGATCACACGGTTTTATTGTTTCAAATTCTTGATTTGCGATGTTTTTTCCGGAATATTTTGACTCTAATCGGAGGCCATGGGCTGATTATGTTCCGCCGTTGCGGCTCCAGAGTAGACTAACCGTCCGCCACACTGCTTTTCCTTTCGCTGATGTTTTGTTCTATTTTTCTCCGATGTTGACTAGTCTGTGGAATTTTTGGACCGTATAACTTCTGTCGTTGCAGCTATGTAGCGTACTAATCGTCTGATGCTGTAGTAGATTTGACCTCTGACATTTAGACTCCCTCTTTTAATGTTTTATCTCGTCGACGTTGGTTTTGCTCCGGAACCCTTAGAACATTAATCGCCCGCCGTAGTGGTGGTTTAGTGAGCTAAACGTCCGACGTTTGGTTTCCGTTTCGTCAATGAGGGTTTATCCGCCTGTTGCTTAGTTTTCCCACCATGGACGACCGAGAATTCTCTGTTTTGACCAAGTTAAGGTTTCCACGTTGAAAACACAGTCCCGGGTTTTACTTTCAATATTCATTTTATTGGTATTATGGTTTATGTTTTATTGAAAGTAGTCTGGATAAATGATGAGTTTTCGTTTGATCGTAGACAAACATAGCAAATTTTCTCAGATCCATTTGAGGATTATTGCTGCGAAGAAGATGTAGCTGGATGACAAAGCATGCTAAAGCATAGAGAAGCAGAGTTGTTTCTCAAGGAAAAGAAGATAATGAAGGTCTGAGACCAACAAGATCTCAAAGGGACCAAGGAGTTATAGAGCGTAATCATTAAAGAGCAAAGGCTCAAGCTTGGGCAGTTCGTCAGTTACCAAACCGGTCTTATTTTCATAAAAGTGTTTATCTGAAACGTAACATTTGAATCATGAGCATTCACAAAATGACAAAACTATGAGATTAAAACAGTTGGGGGGCAACTCAAAGGTTTTGGCTGGTTTTTGTATAAATATAGGAAAGTTAGAGGGAAGAAGGGATTTTTCCTAGTGAGACTTGTGAAAAACTTGTTGTAAGAGAAACTATTTCATTTTGCAATAATATAATTACAATTTTGCCTGTTGGAGAAAGTGTTGTGTGGAATGTTCAAATGTGGTGAAATGAACAATATTGAAGGGGAACTATTTTGTTTTCAGCTGTGTTTCATTAACTGTGAGATCGTTCTAACTTTCTGAACCTATGTTCTTGTATGAATGTTCTCTAGTTTATTTTATGATAATTTCCACTATGAGTAATGAATGTTTTAACAAACGACGAGCTATCTTGTTGTGCATATATCTATTCATGTTTATGTGTTTTGATTCTAAGAATAATTATCTGTGATTTATTTTAACATATGAGCAGTAATACATTACTCATTAATTGATAATCTTGCTCCCTAGGGGCAGCTTAGTTAGTCTTGTTTTCTGTTGTGTGTGATTTAAATGCGAGAGAGTTTAAGGCGAGAGGTAAGAACCTACGCATCACATTGTGACCGCTCCTCGTATTCTTTATCAATCTGCATGTTAGATAGGCACTTGCATATCGTACTTAAAGTTAAAAAATACAAAATATACACGGTGGACTGGGCTGCAACCGGTAAAACCCTTTATTTTTGTTACTTGACCTATGGTAGCCGGACCGCAAAACCGGATGGATTCCCCATACCAAACAGTGACGAGCTAGTTGGGAACGTTGAATGGGGAGAATCCCTTTCTGTTGTTGCTTGTAATTTTCCAGGCCTCAACAATTTCTGGTGCTAGAAGAAGGGACACCAGTGCATGGCTGGCCGGGGAAATCCATTTCCTCGAAGTTACTCCACCAGTGATAGTTTTGATAGCAGTTTATTTCCTAATCCGAATACTGAAGAGAATAGAGAACTTTTGTTTTCTATGGACAACGAAGTTGTTAATGATACGAGGAGACACACTAGAGCATATGTGAAGAGTATTGGAGGATTACCCACTATCCCTGATTTACCTCGAAGAGAATACAAGAAGAAAGACCGTCCTATTTTGGAAGATTCAGTGTTGGTTGGAGATTTGGAAGAATTAGTGGAAGTAGCATTACAGGAAGTTGTTCAGCCTTTGAATCAAGTAGGCCCTGACACACCTAACGGTTCACCTGTCCATACTCCTACTCACTCATCTCCTCACTCTCCACCCAGACTCATGGCAGGTGTAAATGAAAATCAGCCACCTAACCCACCAAATCCACCACCCACTTGGAAAGCCAGATCACCTCTAAACTTAGCACCTCCGTTGCATGACTTACCTCAAGCTTTTGAGAAGATGCTGCCCAAGTTTGACCCGAATGAGAAGATTTTAGTAGATGACGATTTGCAAAGTTTCTACTTGGCCATAGAAGGACTAAAAGTTGGAGAAAATGAGGATGTAGTCTGTAGACTTTTTCCGCATACCCTTAAAGGAGCAGTAGCCTCATGGTATTTTGGTTTGCCTGCAAACTCAATCCCAGAAAGGGATACCTTTGAAAGGATATTTAGAAGAAAATATGCAACCCAAAAAACTCATGTGGATCTCATGAAAGGACTGTGCGCTTTAAAGAAAGAAAGAAAAGAAAATGTGCATAGTTTTACCCAAATATTTGCAGCTTATCTTAAGAATTTTTCTGAATTTGATAAGCCCTCGGATAAAGTTCTGATTGAGTATTATACTTCAGCTCTAGGGCCCGATTTGGCCATGTTTTCCAAAATGAAAGCCAAACCTACGCTAGCAGAGACTTATGAAGAAGTGGAGAGAGTAGAGGCTGAAAAAGAAAGCATCGAAGATTATCCTGAGCAGTCAGGGGAGGAAAATGTTGGGAAGAAAGCTTTGTTATTTACTAAGCCTAAAGAGGAACAATCACATGATTTCAAAGGAATGACAAAGATGATGCAGAAGCTCTCTAACAGAATAATAGACTTGGAAAAGGAAAAGGAAGCCCAAAAGTTCTATAAGCATTATTACAAGAAAAAAGAGGATAACAATCAATCCCAACCCCCTCCACACGGTCCTGCATGGATGAACTTAACAGAGGTAGGGATGGATAATTTTTGCACTTTCCACCAACAACCCCATTTAAAAAAAAATTGTCCTCAATGGATAAATTCAATGACATTGGTAATGAATAAGCTGTTGGATTCCAAATTAACTGAGGATAATGATGAAGAGGGAAAAGATAACAATAAAGTTAACAGAAAAACAAAAGGATGATGCCATGGTTTTACGGGACTGTGTATCGTTGTTTGATATCGAAGAAGAAAAGGATCCGAGACATGAAGATATCTCAGAAACGAATGTGACAACGAGAAGCCAAGGGTTGATTAAAGAAAACAGTCTTATACTCTAGAAGACTAAGAGACTTCAAAAGAATGTAAAGAAATTTCAAAAAAACACCTCAACTAATAAAATTCCAGAGTTTACCATTACCAGTCACAATCTGAAGCAGATCAACATGCCTACTACGCCCATTGAAGAGAAGATCAATAATGTGAAAATGAATCTCACAGAACATAAGATGGATTATGACATCGCGAAGGATATCAAAAAGGTAAAGGCAAATATTTCATTATTTGAGATGTGTAATGTGCCGCAGCAGAAAGAAAGGTTATTGAAAGCACTTGAAATACCGGAGGAGAAGCTTCCCACCGACAATCAGCCCCAAGAAGAAGAAATTGGTGAAGCAAGTGTGGGAGGTAAGCCTAAATGCAAGACTCCACCTTTTCTACTTACTTTTGAAATTTTCAACCACAATGTGCACAATTGTCTAGTAGACTCAGGGGCATCAGTAAACGTTATGCCACTGTCCGTTTGCAAGAAGATAAATGGACAGCCTAAACCATCTACCTGGTAGGTTATTCAGTTAGACAGAAAAAATGTGAAGGTAATTGGGGAATTGGAGGACGTTTTGATTCGGTTGTATTCAAATGAAAAGGTATGTCAATTCATTGATATTGTAGTAACAGACATACCTGAAGCTTATGGACTTGTTTTGAGTAGGGATTGGTTAGCAAAGCTGAATGGATATTTTGCATTAGACTGGTCACACCTATGGTTACCTTATAAAGGAAGTCCAAATCAAATAAAAGTTTTAAGAGAGCCCCACATGAAACACAATGTCACTCAGTTAGAAGGTAAGAATGAACCAGTGAATTCTGTTTTGGGGAATTACTCCACCTAAACCCGCTGCCCACTTTCTAGATAAAAGCATTCCATATGCTGGGGGCAAATCAATAACAACTACATCCATCATAGTGGAGTTGTCGGAGCATGCAAACAGATCAGCTCTAAGGTTTTTTATCAAGCCATAGGATGGCACTCATCGTGAATCTATGCCACAAACATTTCCATAAGGCCTAGTCACTTCCAATCCCATTTCCTTCATGACATGCAAAGGCATTACGTTCATAGTTGCTCTGGAATCCAACATGCAATTATGCAGGAGCATATTTTGAATGTGCAAGGTTAGGTAATAGGGAGGGTGATCACCATTCTTTCTTTCATAGATAGCAGATTGTATGTTAACAGGTGGATCCTTTTCATCTTTGCTAGGATGTATCCTCTCCGAACTCTGTATGTTATCGGGTTCTAAAGTAAACTCAGGGGTTTTGTCTTGGCCAATGCCATCAAAGAACTCTTCTACTTGGCTTCTTACAGAGGGAACATTCATCAGTTCAGTTATTGGGATGCTACACATTATCTTGCTCAACTATTTCTCGATGTCAATGTTCAGATTTAAATCTCCTAAGGCAAGATCTTCTTCTTTTTTGTCTTCGTTCATTACTTTTCTTTTGTCAAAGAAAGAAGGCTGGGAATCCACTCTTCGTTTATAAATTCTAACCTGTGGTTCTTCTATGTTTCAGGGATGTCATGTGGGGCCCCCGGGATCAAGGAGAAATCTAAAGGTGATGCTTTGGCCCTCCTTCCAAACACCCTAGGGTTTTGTGGAGGAGGAGCATTCTAATTTCCACTAGTGTTTGTTCCGGCCATTGGGCTAGATGAAACTGAAAGGGATCCCAAAGGATGACTTGAGGAAACAGTGAGGCTGGACACTTGCCTGTTTTTCCTTGCGTAAGTTATGGGACTTCTTTGAGGGTTTCTAGGACGCTTTAGGAATTTAAGATTAATATATCGGGTACGATCCTTAGTGGGGTCGCAAGGTGGAGTCGCCAAGTGAACCACACAAGTAATTCACCGAAAAAGATATGTCGTAGGGGAAGGTGAGGGATGTTGAACCAAGGTAGGCCTCTACTTCCCCAGCAGCGGCGCCAAAATGTTATTAGCCGCCTTGTAGTTTCCTGTGTGATGTGGATCCAGGATGGATTGTAGAGGGGAAAGCAACTAAGGGGTGGAACCACGACTGCCTAGACTCCCAAATGGATGGTTGTCATGCCAATCAAGGCAGCCTTCACTTTATGTTATCCTAGTCCAAGACAACAATGGGGGAGACCCAGATCTGCTCTCAATAGGAGAGATCGGACCTAGACACCAGAAAGATCAGATGGGGCTTCAGGGTACTAAAGGTGCAAGGTGAATGGAAACCCTAGCTCTAGGGTTTAGGTACTAGTAACTGGTGAAGATGACCACTGTCTTGGGAAACGTATCTGTGACAGGGTGAGCAAGAACAGAGTTGGGACTGTCTAGTACCAAGGAGACAGATTCAACGAAAGATAGTTGACTTGAGCTATCAATGAGTGTTGGAAAAGGGAATGGGAGGAGAGCTTAAGGATAGCGCTAGCTAGGAAATCAGTGCCTTGTGTGTATTGGGCAATGGAGTCAGCATCAACCCAACATTTCAGTGAACCCACCTGGGATACACCTTGATCTATGAACCCAAAAAATAGTTAGTCCGGAAAATCTAAGGTATAGGAAAATCAGCTCAACGAAAGGCTAGATGAGCATGATGTCTCTTGTTGTTGTTCTTCTTCTTTGGTGATGGACACTCTCTGGCAAGGTGTCCTATCTTATGACAGTTGTAGCAATGATACTTTGAGTAATCCTTCATTTTCTTTTGAAACTTCTTCTTTGAAGGTTTATGGTTACCTTTCTTGAAGTTTGATTGTTTTATTCCTTTAGTATGGATGGCTAGAGCCTGATCATTTTCTCTGAGTAGAGCTTCTCTGTTAGCTACTCTAGATTTTTCTTGAATGCAATCTTCCCGTACTATGTCAAACTCCATACTTTCTTTTATGGCACACAGAGTTTGTATGAATGAGTCCCAAGGTCTAGTGAGACCATTGAGAGTAGTCATAACTAGTTCATCCTCATCAAGGATGTCTCCAATAGCACTTAGTTGCTCTTTGAACTGGGAAACCCCTTGTGAAGTAATCTTGAATTGATTCTTCTTTACTCATCTTGGTGTCCTTCAGTTGAGCTCTCGGATTCATCTTTCTGTTGATGTTCCTTCTATCATACATTTGCTTTGGTGTCTTCTTAGATGACACTTGAGGGATCAAGTGATCTTTAATAGAATCAACAATGATCCTCATTGCCTTGGTTAGGACTTGTTCATGCTTCTCCTTAGCTTCAACTTTTGTTGGTTCTGCAACTTCTCAACTTGATGTACTTTTCAACTTCATAGTAAAGACTGGCTCAAAGAACTGCTCAGGAACAAAAGTAGCCCAACTACTATATATGTGACAACAAATACAACAAGTCCATCTCAGTGGATCATCCAAGGCTATGTGCTGTCATTGGATACTGCTGCTGATCAAAAGAAATGGCTCTGACTAATAGTACCACCGATGATCTCTGGAAAATTATGCTCAACACATCTGAGACTGGCACTGACTGGAAGAAGAATATAGTCTAATGCATCATGGTAGCTCTAGCTACAAAATATGCTATAACAAGAACCATCCAACCATCAAATGAATTCAAGTAGTGGATTAGAATGGCTTGGTCCTCTAGCCTAATATCATCCAAAATATTTGAGACAATCTTATCAAAATAGATATTAAATGCATGGACAGTCTCATTTTCCTTCTTCTTAATTTCAAAGAATTGGTGCAAAAGAAAGCGCCCGTCCAATTTTACTAACCACTCATCAATTAATAACTAGGTAAACATATTGTAGTCGGTAACAAATCCAACAGCTAAACAGTTAAACCATTTATGGGCATCACCTTTTAAAGATGTGAAAAGACCCCTCATGTAAACATCTTTGTCGGAAGCATTATGATCTTCCCTTTGTTGCCATAGGAGATCTAGATGTTCTTCAATTGAGATAACACTACTTTTGCTAAACTTTGGTAACTTATTGACATACTTTTTAGTGATGTCATGTGGTGGTTACTTGGGAAAAATCGAAAGATAAAGCTTCTATTAATTTCTCAAAGTTCCTAGGTCCTTGCGTTGCTTCCTTGAGTTGTATTAGCCATTGGACTCAATAGAAGGATTGGTGAGTTATGATAAGAAGAGTTAAATAAAGAACTTGGTGACCCAGATGAATTAGTGATTTTACATAAAAAGGTAGATGATTGGGCCTTAGGATGTTTTCTATTTCGATTCTGAGTATAAGTTACAGGACTCTTCTCAAAATTATCAGGATCCTTTGAATTTCTCAAATTATAAGAATGGGATCGTTTCTCAGTGGAGTCGCGATGTGGAGTTATGATGCGGAGTAGCCAGGTGAGCTATGATTCTTCCTCACCAAAAGATAATGCCGTTGTAACAACAGGTAGAAATAGAGATTAGTAAAAATTGATGGTTATGAATGATGAATCTATAGTTAATTAACCACCAGAATCAATGTCGGATGGAATATGACTGATATGACACACAAAAGACACACTCGTAAAATCTTGAGGCAAGTCTCTGTCTCACCAAAATGTTATCACAAATACTATAATGACCCAATTTAGCGATCGTGTCCAGGATGGCAGATAATGATGGTCACCAAGGCTGTGATGCTTAGGAAAGCCTATCCCCCTAAAGGTATTCTAGCTTGCCACTCTAGATCTATTTCCTCTCTCTTTAGGCTTCTTCATTCCCTCTTGGAGAACCAAACTAGCCATGGTAGGTGTCCCAAGTCAGACTAAATTCCAACCCCTTTTACTCATAGGATATTCTCAAGAAATTCATAACTGAAGGTTAATACCTTGAAATGAGGCTCTTAGATCTATGAAAGATTACTGGGTAGAGTTAAGTGTATATAGGGTTTATCTATGTTTCAAATACATTCAATACAAGAGTATTCTGGTAGTTGCAATTTAGTAAGAGATCCAAGAGAATGGTGATAGGGTTTTAATAACCAAAATTTTCTACCCTGGGGGGAATGAATCAATCTTTCACAGGATTATCCAAGGTAGAAGATGGATGAAGCTAAAATGATTCCCTATCACTCAAATGAGTTGCTTGCAACAAACGATTTGTCAAATTGGAGTTCAACAAGCAAAATACATCACACACCCAACAAAATGAGCCTGAAAACCTCTAGTGTGACTTGCCTGGAGACCTCGTGCCTTGATTATGGGTTAATGGAGTCACCCAAAAATGACACCCAAGACAGAGAGAAAGCTCAAGAACCCCAAAAGAAAATCCAAGTGGCAAAAAACTATTGTGAAGTATGTGACGAGATTGTTTTATTTATTTATTTTTAGAAGGTTGATTTTTCACGTTTAATTGGTAGAAAATGGAATGAAAAGAATTCGCAATAAAAGATCAAAGTCATTACCCAAAGCTAGAATTTTCCATGAATCTTTGCTCCTGATTCAACATCATCAAATTAAATCTTCAATATCGATACCCATACTTGCTCTAATTTGTCCAAATGTGCTCTGCAAAAGCCCAATGAAAACACAGTAGGACTAAACAAATATGTAATATTCCCAGTGGAATATTCACTAACATTTCTCCTAACTGTTAAACTGAGCAGGCTAGTTGTCTTATTAATGTTTCACTGATCCTGAGTGTATAATACTGTATGCTTGAATCTCAATCCTCATTCCATAGTTTATATGGCTGCTATCTGTTTTGATTGATGGAGGATTTCAATAATACTTGGTTTCCAATTTTCCTGTAGGTGACTGTAAGTTGTAACCAAAATCTGGTATTTGTGGCTTGTTTTGGTGTTGATTGGTAACAATATATCAGACCATTCTTAAAGTACATTTCAGCATAGAAGAGAACAAAAGATATGAAACACAACAGTCCCAAACATGCAAATCTGTTTATATTATTTTTGAGTATAACCCTGTAGATAAAAGCTTTGATATTCACCCACAATAACAAGGCACAAAGAGAGTATTAACTCTGAATTACCAGTTTCCAAGATTACCTTTACTAACAGCGCTGTAGATATCTCATTCAACTGGAAAATAGTAGCAGCAGTGAATAAATACAAGGAACAGACTCTTCCTTTCAAAACTTGGCTGTAGGTGCTTCTAACGATTAAAAATCAGACTCAGACTTTCTCAAATAGCGTCGAGGTACACTTGAAGAGATGAATAGGAGCCCACGATTTGCTTGAAAAGGCTCTGATAGTAAACTACTTTGGAACTGTGCCCTCCTGCATTAATGAACACATCCTCAGAAATATATATTTGCATCAGCGCTGGACCCAATCCACAACCTCAACAGTTTGGCCCACTCTTGATGTGGTATTTCTTTTCTAAATTGACCTTGGTTATTATTTGCATAGGACATATTTCTCAAAAAGTGCGCCCAATAGCAGAGATGAATACTGGTCAAGTGCACCCTCTTGGATCTACAGCCTTTCAATAAAGTGAAGTTTTGTGCCAGGTAATAGAAGGAACTCGCACTCCCTTCTTCATTGACCAAGGTAGCACGATTTCACAAGAGAAAGGGGCATTCTCCTTCCACAAATGCGTCCTTCCATACTGTGACCCCAAACATCAATAAACTCTCAGATCTGAAGATGAGTTGCAAATCCAACTATGACAAAGAAGTGCATCTGAGAAATCTGAAGTGATTCCCCCCCACACTAACTTTATTAGACCATAATTGTTTCACTGGTGAAATCAAACTCTCAAGGGTTCTAAACCCTAGCCAAAGGGCTCCTGCTCTCTTTAACTCAATGCCAAAATCGAATGAGGAGAAGAGTTTCCTCATCCCTTTTTATAACTTTCATTTTGGTCCTTTTTTGGCTAATAGTCACTTTTCTTTAAAAAGTGATTTAAAATGATGTTTTAATTTTAATTTTACTTTATATTATCTAGTGTCATCTTAAAAATAGACTTATGGGTTCAAAATGACCCTAAATAATATTTTTATCCCGTTTCATTGTCTAGGCTATGGTCTAAGGGGAACCATTAGACCAATAAGCCCATCTTTGGTGCTCTCATCCAGAAGGAGACATTACAGTCCTCCCTTCCCGAGATTGCTTGTCCTCAAGCAACCTCATACCAAGGTACCAAACCAATCTCCCATTTTCCAACCTATTAGTGTGCATCAAATCCATCAACCAATCCTTCCCTTTACCTAACCATTCTTTGATTTTCCTGAATCTTCATTTCCCTCTGCCTGAATCTTGTTGCACGTTTGAATGCCTCCCTGGGTACCTATAAAGATTGGGCTTCCTGGTTTGAGCTTCCCTTTTGTTCTCTCTGGTAGGTACATGCTTTTTGCTTGAATTTCTACCTAGAAGAAATTTCTTATTCCGCCATCCATTCCGTAAAGATTTTTGAGTGGGAACGGGGTCTTGGATTACCTGTGCTTATTTCCTTTGCAATGTTATAGCTCTCATCCCCTTAGTTGTGGCTATCTTGGCATCCTCATTGGGTATGCCCCTTAAGGCCACCTTCCTCCCATTTGGTGTCACCTAGGGGGCTCAATTCTCCTCTAGGGACTTCACTTTACACTTTTACATGGATAGAACATAAGATACATAAAGTCACCAAGGAAGTCACCCTCCTAACGAGAAAAGTCGCCTCAAGGAAGAAATAAATCTCATGATGATATCACATGATGGAAGTGCCATGTAAAGTGTCTAAAACCATCTCGAGAGCCATGCCAATAATACCCACACCACATTTTGCCATTTAATCACCATTTGTTCAACATACCATACCTAGCTTAAATTCTCTGTAAATCTTCAAAAAGCCCAAACTTGACCTTTCCTTTGTCGAAACGGATGATCTAACTGCATGAATGGATCTTGTAGTTTCCCTGGTAGAGTAATGTTGTATAGGCTGGTAGAGGGGACAAGAAACCAAAGCCATGACCTACGAAACCCTAACCCCCTAAAGATGGATGGTTGCCACGTCGGTTAGGACTTCCTTCACTTTATGTCACTGGATAAGCGCAAGTGACAATGGGGGAGACCTAGACCTATCCTGAAAGGACAGACCTAAAGCAAATCACTAGATCAAACCCTTGACGGAGAATACGTAATGTGAGTGCTTGAAACCCTAGATTCGAGGGATAAGCCACAAATTAAGGAGTACTTGAGTAGGGGTGGTTAAATATGTTGGAAGTGATACTCAAATAAGATAAAACAATGACTTATGGAAATTAGAACTGAATCTAGGATTAGTGTGTTGGTTCAAATGATCAAACCCGAGACCCTAGGGGGTTTCAGCAGACAAATGAGAAGTTCCCAAAGAAAGTTGATATTGAGAATTAAAGCTTCCCACACACTGACTTGGATGAAGGATTCAACAATTAGAGAAAATCCAAGTAAAACCAGAAAATACACAAGGAAACTGGTTGCCAGACTAAGAGGGGCGCTACCTCACTAAGGGATCAGTGCCTAGGTATGGCTAAATGGAGTCCAATGCTGATGCCTAGGAGAGAGGGGATTTTTCAGGATGGCCGACAAAACCCAGAACGTTGAATTTGCGATTCCCAATGCAAATGGATTCGGTGATTTTTCCTACTTCTAACAAGGGTTTTTTCAGTAAACTTTGTGATTGGCAAAACATGAGAAAATCAAGGGAGAGAGAACTTACTTGAGAAACGTACCTAAATCATGTTGATAAGCTCCTGAATGATGAAGAATGCTTTCCTTCCGATCAAATGAGAACTCTGAGCGAGATCTTGATGGATTGTTGCTTAAGTCAGTGACCCTAGCGCCCCCTTCAACCTGCCAAACCAAAGAAATTCAATTAGCAAGATAAACGAACAGGATTTTCAATGTAAAGAAAGTACAGGGAACGAGAAATCATGAAGAAGTAATCACTCCCTGGGAAACAAACCCTGAGTGTCGGCACAAAGTGAGTCCCCCCACAAGTGCGCCTTCCTCACGTGTGCCTCCTTCAACCTGCAAATGGATGGGTGGAAGAAAGTGTACAATATCTATCTCAGATTAAACTCAGTGCAAAAGAATAACAATGCCAGTCGTCATCTCATTCATTCATCAAACAAGAAACAAGCGTCGAATCCCAGAATAAATCTCTTTATTCAATATTTCGGTGCTAGAGCTTATGGTTTCAATGGGAGGAATCACCTCTCTTAAATAGCTTGAGAGTGTGTTCACATTTTACCTAACTAAAATCCAACGGTTGAGATTAAGACATCATCAACGGTAGAGATCATCAATACAAGGATCAATACATGGATTGAGATGACCACATCAAAGGGGGGCAAACTTTTGCTCAAGGACACCTCCTTAAGGTGGAAATCACAATATAACATAAGATATAACATGAAAATCCATGTAAGGGGGTCACCAGGGGATTAATTAACCCTAGGCCCCATTACAACCTCATAGTATAAGATATAACCATACAATGCATCATCTATCCATGTTGAGGGGCGCCCTGTTGCCGCTCCTGACCGATGTGCATGTGTCAAAGCCTAAAATTAGGCACACCAGCCCGATGGCAACTGCGAAAAGAGCATACACTGTCACCACACTCCTCTCTTCCTTGCTTCAAGTTAGCTCTTCTCCAACTCAAGACAAGGTGAATAGAAGAGGCTGCCTTAGAGAAATGGTTGTAGCATAGGGTAAATTGAATGGTTGATGGAAGGAGGGACAGATCAAACCTCACTAATGGACCAGTGTCAGTATACCTAAAGGGAGAAATGGAGTCAAAGGAGAACCCACGAGGACCTTGTGTTTAAGGCGCAGCTACTAGATGTTCTTCCTCCTAATTTCAGAAGATGCGCTATGCAAACAAGGGAGATACAATATAATCAAACTTGATTAAGTGTAAACATCAATACTCATGTATGCACGCTCACAAAGGGAAAAGGCTAGCAACTGCTAGGATTTCCACCTTCCAATATGATGGTAGCATCTGTTTATGGTCTCCGACGCAAACATAGAAAGGAAAAAAGGCCTCTAACAACAATCGCTCATTCACACAAGTTTATGCCACACACCATAGAGGATACTCAACTAAACAATCATAAAACCCAAAACGATATTTTTTCTATTAAGCCCTAGGGAAAAATCCTCCCATTTTTTCCATCCTTACAATGAAGAAGGCTTGCTTCTTTTATAGACCCAATAAGGCTCTCCTACCTTTTCTAAAAGTAAAAAATAATAGTAAAATAATTGAGAAAAAGTGGAACAGGATCTTGATCCACTTTTTTCTCTCAACTGATACTTGACCAACTCCATATTATTAATGCAGCTCATACATAACCCAAAAGAACTCTCCCTTGAGAAAAACCCATGTAACCGAAGGTACCAAAAAATAGGAGTTATAACTATCTGGAATTGGTCACCATGTGAATGGCAGCCAATAGCGACAAGCGAGCCAATACAGAATATCAACACGCAGTCCAATTTGACGATAGGATAGCCACTCATGAAGGAAAATCGGGCTTCCACATGGGCGATCCATGGAGAGAGAAAAGGTGCGACAAATATGAATTGAAATCCCAACAAACAACCGCTTAAAAAACCATACGTAGATACGCCAGGCAGCTGGAAACAAATGAAACTGAACCCAATACGATTGGGTTCCTTTAGAAAACTCAAGTTTGGAGTTTCCAGAACGCCAAGGTCAGACTCAACATTGTTGATGCCAAGCTAAGCACACCAAGTGCAAAAACTCATGCTTGGCTGCCACTGTTACAAAAAGGTTCGCCAAAGTTCAAACTGGATGCCAGTCGAGAGAATAGCTTCAAGTTCATCCCATATACCACGGGATTTATGTGTGCTTACATGAACCGGTTGACTGCTCCGAGCTTTGGCGTTTGAAACAAAGGCCGCCAATTATAAAATTCCAACTCGTTGAAACAAAAACGACTACATAGAAATCGGGTCATAGAACTCCACGACTCGACTGCTTGAAGTTAGGGTGGGTCTCAATCTTCGGGTTTATCATGAAATTCACCTTCTCAACCAATTGAATCGGTGCTTGGATTATTGATTCCTCAAGCCTGCATTCCTGTGATCAATTCCGTGTTGATGGATGCAAAAATTTACTAAAGCTTGAGCGGTTTCCGATTGTTAGGATGTTAACTTGCCGCCATTAAACTACTAACACTGCATGTTAACTCTAGATTGATCGCCTTTTATCCCAATTGACTGAAACTTGCTTGGGTGTAAGGGACATGCTTCCATGCCATTTCCTTGTAACTGGTTTGCCAATCATGGGTCACCGTCTTTTACACGCAGCTACTAGATGTGTGTGACTGGCATTTTTGAAAGTTGAAACCCGAGCTTTCAAAACGATATTCTGCAAGTGATAGAAGTGCTCTCCAAATAATCAATCAAACTTTTCATTGGCTAACAAAACTCGAACTAAAATCCAAGTTCAAGGGTATCTTCCTTTCTTCTTACCATTGAGATTTGCATAGGCAGTTTCATGCCAAAACTATTAGTGTTCACGCTGAGGATTCTATGTACTCACACAATGTTTTCTTTGTTTGTCCCATTACGTGTTGGTAAATGAAGGATAGTGTGGTATTTTTGCTTGTAAACCTGGAAACTTTTAATTTAATGCTGACTGCTTCTCTATTGGCGCTAGTTTTCATGAATTTCCATGCTGACAGAATGTTTGGAGTTTGTTGCCAGAACTAGATCTTCCTTCTCAATGTGGACACTGCCTTTTGCACTCTTGCTATTACAGCAATAAAGGTTCCTCTTCAATCTAGTGCTTTTCTGCAGGAAAAAGAACGGACAACCTGTAGCATACTAGTGACTGTAGGTGAACTTCAAACGAACTCTAAAAATACATGCTACTAATTAGGTGGTAACATCTGGCTCCATATGGGAACGTGTGCTCTTTGAAAGAGTACAGGAGAACCTCTGATTATCTTATTTGCAGACCAATTTTAAAATCAAAACAGTGTGGTAGGATGGCTTAATTCACATCCTGCAACCACATGCTTATTACATTCTAGAGAAGAAAATGCATAAATTAAGCAATATTGAAAATGTAAATGCTCATGCAAGAGCTTATTCATCCTACCTACTATAACTTTATCATGAACCTAGCACACATTAGGTGTATGCATACAACCAATGGAGCCATCTCAGCTCCTTGTCAACAATAGAGCCTCTTCCCTTGTTTTTGGTCATTAACCAAAACAAGGTCTCATCAAATATGTTGTAAATGTGACCTAGAAATGCCATCGAAGTATGGCTGTCATAAAAAAACTCATGCTGCAAACATTAGCCATCTGTCAAAATTTCAATCATATTGCACGTTGGAGTGCATGCCTCATCAATATAACATTGAAGAGGGCTGAAATAAGCAATGGGAAGCCCTTCTTCAATTTGACTTTTGTCATTCAAGAGCCTCTCATGAGGTAGATCTGCAATACAAGTGTTATTAATTTCAAAATATACCTGAGGTAGCTTCTCATCTTCAGTGTCGATGTCAGGAAGCTCTTCAACCAAGGGCCCTTGCAATGCTTCATCAACCAGATCTTCAATGATCTGTTCTTCATGGATTTCCTCTTCAGAAAAAAGGTTGTGTCCTAGGGAGGAGGGCATCATACTCTTTGGCCAACTACTCAATCTCTTCAACTGTTCCTTCATGACAACGAAGGAGAAAATTCTCAAAAAACTTTTCCATTGACTCTATGCTTTCATCCCAAAGGTCAGTGAACCAATCTTCTGCATCTCCCTCAAAAGTAAAAGCAAAAACAATCATGAGATCATCCTCATGGTAGACTTTTATATCTGCCATCAACTTGCAAAAAGAAACAATATGGTGGATTGTCGAGTCCTCGTCATTTCCAAAGAACTCTGGAACAATTATAAGTACTCTTTTATAGCACTCATTAGGAAATCCATGGATACCTGATAAATCTAGTGGGGTGAAGGCTCCGTGCAAGTGAGCAATGAAGTCCTTCCATTTTATCATCCATATTCTCAAATAATGAAGTATTGAATCTGCAATATACATATAGTCATACCTCAAACTGAACCGTGGAGTCGCCAAGGTGAGCTTGAAAGCCTTTTGATTTATGAGAGTGCTCACCTCTACACCCAAAAGGTCTTCAGATCTGCAAAAGAACAAGGGCTTCGTCCCTTTGTGGAGTCGCCATTTGAGAATCAGGATTTGCAATATGATCTCCCACAAATATCAATGAGCATAGTCTTCAGAATTCGGGAACTCGACTTTGTCCTCGACAACGGCGCCAAAAATGTTGCTGCTCCTGACCGGCATGCATGTGTCAAAGCCCAAAATTAAGCACACCGACCTGATGGCAACTGCAAAAAGAGGAGCCAGTGTCACCACACTCCTCTCTTCCTCACTTAAGGTTGGCTCTTCTCCAACTCAAGGGGGGCGTCCCTAACGTTAAGATTAGTAAGGCAGGAAACAATGGAAGACAAGGTGAATAAAAGAGGCTTCCTTAGAGAAATGGTTGTAACATAAGGTAAATTGAATGGTTGATGGAAGGAAAGAAAGATCAAACCTCGCTAATGGACCAGTTTCGGTATACCTAAAGGGAGAGATGGACTCAAAGGAGAACCCACGAGGGCCTTGTGTCAAAGGCGCAACTACTAGATCTTCTTCCTCCTAATTGCATAGGATGCGCTATGCAAACAAGGGAGATACTACAGAATCAAACTTGATTAAGTGTAAACATCAATACCCGTGTATGCACGCTCACAAAGGGAAAAGGCTAGCAACTGCTAGGATTTCCATCTTCCAATAGGATGGTAGCATCTGTTTATGGTCTCCAATGTAAACATAGAAAGGAAAGAAGGCCTCTAACAACAATCACTCATTCACACAAGTTTATGCCACACACCATATAGGATACTCAACTGAATAATCATAAAACCCAAAATGATATTTTTTCTATTAATCCCTAGGGAAAAATCCTCCGAGTTTTTCCATCGTTACAATAAACAAGACTTGCTTCTTTTATAGACCCAAAAAGGCTCTCTTACCTTTTCTAAAAGTAAATAATAATAATAAAATAATTGAATAAAAGTGGAACGGGATCTTGATCCACGTTTTTCTCTCAATCCGATACTTGACCAACTCCATATTATTAATGCATCTCATACATAACCCAAAATATATCTCCCTTGAGAAAAACCCGTGTAACTAAAGGTACCCAAAAATAGGAGTTATAACTATCTGGAGCTAGTCACCGTGTGAATGGAAGCCAATCAAGACAAGCGATCCAATACAGAATAACAACATCCGGTCCAATTTGAGGATAGGCCAGCCACTCATGAAGGAAAAACGGGCTGCCACATGGGCGAGCCATGGAGAGAGAAAAGGTGCATCAAGTATGAATTGAAATCCCAACAAACAACTGCTCAAAAAACCATGCGTATATTCACTAGGCAGCTGGAAACAAATGAAACTGAACCCAATACAATTGGGTTCCTCTAGAAAACTCAAGTTTGGAGTTTCTAGAACGCCAAGGTCAGACTCAGCATTGTTGCTGCCAAGCTAAGCACGCAAAGTGCAAAAACTCATGCTTGTTTGCCACTGTTACAAAAAGGTTTTCCAAAGTTCAAACTAGATGCCAGTCAAGAGAATAGCTTCGAGTTCACTCCATATACCACGGGATTTACTTGCACTTACATGAACCGGTTGACTACTCCGAGCTTTGGCATTTGAAACAAAGGCTGCCAATTAAAAAATTCCAACCTGTTGAAACAAAAATGGTTGTATAGAATTTGGCTCAAAGAACTCCACGACTCAACTGCTTGAAATGAGGGTGGGTCTCAATCTTCGTGTTTATCATGAAATTCACCTTCGCAACCAATTGAATTGGCGCTTGGATTACTGATTCCTCAAGCTTGCATTCCTGTGATCAATTCTGTGTGCATGGATGCAAAAATTGACTGAAGCTTGAGCAGTTTCTGATTGTTAGGATGTTAACTTGCCGCCATTAAACTACTAACAATGCATGTTAAGTCTAGACGGATTGCCATATATCCCAATTGACTGAAACTTCCTTGGGAATAAGCGAAATGCTTCCATGCCATTTCCTTGTAATTGGTTTGCCAATCATGGTTCACCGTCTTTTCTACGCAGCTGCTAGACATGTGTGACTGGCGTTTTTGAAAGTTGAAACCTGAGCTTTCTACACGATCTTCTGCAAGTGATAGAAGTGCTCTCTAAATAATTGGTCAAACTTTTCACTGGCTGAAAGAACTCGAACTGAAAGCCAAGTTCAAGGGTATCTTCTTGTCTTCTTACCACTGAGATTTGCATAGGAAATTTCATGCCAAAACTCTTAGCGTTCACGCTGAGGCTGCTATGTACTCACACAATGTTTTATTTGTCTGTCCCATTACGTGCTGGTAAATGAAGGATGGTGTGGTGTGTTTGCTTGTAAACCTGGAAACTTTTAATTTAATGCTGACTACTTCTCTATTGGTGCTAGTTTTCATAAATTTCCATGCAAACCGAATGTTTGAAGTTTTTTTCCAAAACTAGATCTTCCTTCTCAATGTGGACATTGCCTTTTGCACTCTTGCTATTACAGCAATAAAGGTTACTCTTCAATCTGGTGCTTTTCTGCAGGAAAAAAAATGGACAACCTGTAGCATACTAGTGACTCTAGGTGAACTTCAAACGAACTCTGAAAAATACATGCTACCAATTAGGTGGTAACACGCCCCATGGGGGACGTCCTCATTGAATGAGTCAATCATAAATAATATGGATCAAATACTGACTGAAAACTGTTGAAGAACTGTCCGGGAAGCCAAAAGACATCATCTGAGAAGTTTCCATGCCATTTCCTTGACCCAACAAGCCAAATCGATTTTTTCAGTGAATTTCCTAGTCCATTTCTAGTGGTACATCCTCTGAAACTGAATAAAAGCACCATAACTCTATCCAGGATGAGAACTGGGGCAAACTGACTGTACTGGATGATCTTGAGACATAGGAGAATGGTATAAGTGAATATTCAGACCCCCTGGAACACTGCAATGCTCTAGGAGAACCAAAACGTTTGCAATCTGTAATAAAATTTGATCATTTGGCCAATAATAAAGTGATAATAATCATTGATCATGAGATCCAGGGCCAAACTCTGAACACTGAGACCGCAGTTGTTAATGAACTTTAGGAGTTCAAGCTTGAGCCAAATGATGATGCTATTTCTTGTGCCATTGCTAGTCTTGATTTTAGTTCTACTTCTAGTTCCAACGGTAGTGATGAGATTGTTGATTGATCATGTTGATCAATGACATGTATGATGTATGATGTAGTGGTATCATAGCATGTTTTTTGGACTCTGCGGGCCATTTAGGCCTCATTGATTATGTATTTGTTCTAGAATCCAAATATGTTTTCCACAGTACACTTCATGCCATTTTCATATATTCACCCTTATATGGTATATACAAGAGTAGACTTTGGATATTTTGTCTCTAATGCTTTGGAATCATGGATTAGAATCTTTAAAATATTGTTTTTCTTTAAAATTCTAATATTTTATCTATTTTTGAGTAAACTGAGTCATTAAATTCAAATCAGTCAAGTCATTTTCGATTCATTACCGATTTCGAGTTCGAGTCTGAGTTGATCCTTCACTGATTCTGAGTTTGAGTCCGAGTTTTTAAACATTGGTTTTATCATCATTAGGCCCCACTCTCTCCACTTGGACTCTTTGTTATCACCAAACTTGTAGTTGCCTCTATGAGGTGGATCCAGGATGGATGGTAGAGGGATGGGAAACTAAAGAGGTGGAACCAAGATAGCCTTGACTCCCAAATGGATGGTTGTCATGCCAATCGAGGCAATCTTCACTTAATGTTGTCTTAGCCCAGGACAACAATGGGGGAGACCCAGATCTACTCCCGACAGGAGAGATCAGACCAAAACACCAGATCAAATCAAATGAAGTTGAAGTACGTAAGGTGTAAGGTGGAGTAAACCCTAGATCTATGGGTGAAGTCACAAGGTGAATTAGGGCTTGGATTAGGGGTTTATGAAATGTGAAATTTGATCCAAGTTCAAAATACAAATGACCTATGAGCCTATTACTAGATCCGGGATCAAGGTACTAGCAAAAGATGACAATATCCACTGCCTTGGGAAAAGTGACCAATGCAGGGAGGGTAAGAACATGATTGGCGCTACCTAGTACCACGGGGTAGACTCAAAAGAAGGTATAACAGTATCAAAGCACCCGAGCCACAAGGAAAAGATCAAATCGCAAGAGAGGGAGGCAACATGAAGGGTAGCGCTAGGGTTTAGAGAACAATGCCTTGGGATTTGGGAGAAATGGAGCCACCTAAGAAAAACATTTTGGAAGACCCACTTAGGGTTTGACCCAATCTACAAAACCCAGAAATGGTTTGCCAAGAGATCAAGCGGTTTGATCCATAATATTTTTAGATTTTTTTGATTTCGGGTTTTAACATGAAAATGAAGATGCCAATGGATTGAGGTCTAGAAAATGAAGAACTAACCTGTAGATCTTACCTGGAAAACCTTGTAGATGCCTTGATGATGATGCTCTATGTCATCCCAAGCAATTTGAGAAGGTTTGGAGGAAGCTTCTATGTAAATGATTTTCCCAAGGAAGCTAATGCGCCCTCTCTCCTGCACAACAAACGTCAACCATATCAGCTTTGATGCATCAAGATAAAAGAACAAATGCTACAGAAAATAGCAAGATGAAATCATAGATCACAATAATAATAATGAAAACCCCCTAATACAAGCGAAGCCAAGCCAAGCGAGTTGAGGAATCCCTGCAAAAATGCCCAAGTTGAAGTCGCCCTCCTGTAGACAAGACAATGTTTCCAAAAAATATAGATCTCACAACCAATACCCACATGCTAGGAAGCAATAGATTTTCCAATCACCATCTAAGAACACCAGATGCAAAGGAGATCCAAGAATTTCCACAAAAATAGTTTTCTATTATCCAGATCCAAGAGCCAAAGACCCCTTACAAATGAGAAGCTCTCTCCTTTAAATAGGAATGAGAGATACGAAATCATAACCACTTTTCAAATGGGTGGCTAAGATTAAAAGATAAAAATGTTCTAATAAATGGTTGAGATGAACTCAACATAAAGTACACGGATTATTACAATAATATAATATATCAATGGACCAAATCACCCTAGGAGAAGAGATCCTACTCAATAAAAAATAAATAAAGCTCATGGTGGGTCTAGGGGGTGTTAACTAACTCCCCTATTGTGTTCCCATGGAACAATAGAAATAATATATTTTTTTCAAGTGCAAAATAGTGCCTCTCTGAGGGAAATCGTGAACCTCCAAAAGCTCCAGAAAATAATAAAATATGTCGAAGAGATGGATGTGGGTCCATCCAAGTGTTGAAATTGCTGGAGAAGGAGTGGAAGACATCACAATCATCATCAAAACTCATCCCATGCCATTTCCTTGCCTCAGTATCCCAAATCAAATTCTTCAGTAGCCAGTAGCCATTTTTATTATTTTAAATCTGGCTCGAGAAACGTGATATGCCCAAAACTGCCTCCTAGGGTGCCAGCGTTATCCAACTGATCCCACCAGGCTCTCTGGGAGGGGGTTAATATGGTAAAAACAAGTGGTTGGACCACCCCCTCCTCATACAGCGCCCTAGTGAAACCATCAGATGATCTCAATGTTCCGACAGGCCATTCAACTTGGAGAAACTGCTCCAGAATGGTACACCAAGCCAAATCATCCCTGTAACTGCTCGGAACTGAAAGCAAGCTATCTCATTGGACTCAAGGAGTCCAAATCCATCTAAGGTGCATACTCATACACCCTACAAATCTCTGCATAATCAAGAATAATATCCAATATGCCCAGATAGATAAAATAATAATCTGTAAATGATCAATAATATAACCCAAGCTAACATCCATTTGCTGCAAGTGTTTAAAGGTTAAGACATGCTCTACAAATCATTCAAATAACAATTATAACAAGTAGCAAATCATTTCACTGGCGATCTTTCAACCAAATATAGAGTTTCATTTATTAGCTATAAATTAGACCATACTCACTTCATAGTTGTAATCAATTTGCTAGTGAAGGGTGAAGGTTAAAATCAAAAGGCTAGGCTGAAGGGTGACTACCAACTCGACACTGTGACACTTTGGATATGGAAAGGGGATACCCACTCTAGCATATGCCGGAAAAGGAACAACACAGGGGATGGCAGTGTCTCACAAATGGATAAGTTACGTTCAGAGGTGCTTATTCACCTTGACAAATGCTCACGATCCAAATCAATACAAGTGAGGCCAGCAATCTTTAGATATAGATTTTAGGAACCATTGATTTTTGGGCCTTTGATTTTCCATAGCCTTGGTCCATGTATTTATTACACAGATTTTTATTATTGAGGCTTCATGCATTCATGTATGTTTAAAAACACTACTTTTCATTAATGGTTTAAGATATTCATTTCAATGTACTTCAAAGCCATTTTCATTAGGCTTGCCTTGCATTCATGTATGTTTAAAAACACTACTTTTCATGAATGGACTTTTTTAATAAGATATTCATTCATTTCCAAATACATTGTATTGATGGCAGCGCTACTTGTTTCAGGTTTAGACAACATAACCTAGGAAACTCAAAGCCCAGACACAAATAAACAGGGAAGCTTGTCCAACAAAGAGGCTCTAGTAGAGAAAGGTCTTCCATACCACAGGTCAAGTAGTAGGTTGGGTTGGAAGCATAACTGGAAAGCAATGGATGAGTGGAGATAGTGAACAATTAGACCAACGCTAGCAAGCCAAAGTATGGTGGGAATGCCTACCTTTATTCTCCCTAAGGAGGGTAAAACCAATGAGTATAGATCAAGAACTTCCAGGTCTGAGTAGGGACATACATACATAATATCAATACATCCAAGTCCACATATTTATATGACCACCAAATCATGACACTAGATGCAAAGACATGTCACAAGAATGAGTATAAGAGCAATAATAACCATAACACAAGATAATATATGTTGAGCCATAAACATGTAAATAATCAATCTGAACCAACATCTATCCAATGAGAAACTATTGATGCAACTCTGGGCACTACTGACTGCTTTGCAACTAGCTAAATGGCTACATCAGTCCTCAAATCTGAGTGTCCTAAGATTCGGTCATGGCATGGGATAGTACTATAGTCCATCATCAAATAATAATCCATCATAGATGCTCATCTCAGCATCTCATATGTAAGGGAACTGGCTGAAAAGTGTACTGAAATCTGAAAAATAGGATATGGTAGCACGGCTACTATATATGTGATAACACTCTTCTAGCCAAATCGCACCACTAGAGGGGCATAGTTGTGGGCAACGATTTCACTTGGTTACACACTATGTTTTATGTGGTTGTTATGTAATGTCCCTAGGGGAACAATGTGGCCACTAGGAGACCCAATCCATGTACTTTCATGTTATATCATTACATTATTGTACTTGGGTGCACTTGGGTAACTCGTCCCCCCTTTTGTGAGTGATTTATGTATTGAGGTGTTGATTTGATCGCCACTATTGAATCATCATCTCTATCTTTTAATCCCAGCCATTGATAAAAAGATGGTTAGGGATTGTGCTCTCCCATTCCTATATTAGAGAGAGAGGTCTCATTGTAATAGACCTTTTGGCTTTTGGATTGAGATAATAGAGAAAAGTTGTTGAGCAAATTTTATGTCTCTTGCAGTAGATTGTTCATGATCAGTGATTGCTTATTGTTCTCCTTTGCACTGGAAGGAATTTGTGGAAATTCTTGGCATCTTTTGTGGTGAAATCGACTTGCATACAAGAGCAACGATTTGAAGGAGGGCACATTAATGGGAAGAACCTCTCTCTCTCTTAGCTCGTTGAACAATAGGGATTTTTTTGGTATCATTGTATCACTTATTTTCTCTCTGGATTTCTTATATGTAATAGTCTCTTTCTCTTTAGAAATTAGATAAATTTATTGTTGTTGGTTTGGCAGGAGGAGGGCAGACTTGGTCACTTCGGCCAATTTAGTTAAGAGCTGGAACTTCACCATCTACTTCTTAGTTGATATATGTGGAATAAATTGTCACTATCATAGCATCTATTAGGAAGGAAGGCATCATTCTTTCTCTTGTTTTCATTTCCATTCCATCTATCAGTAAAATAATCAACTAGTTAAACACCCTATAAATTTTCATGTCACATAGCTAGGAACTAAGAAATTCTGACAGTTGGGTGTTTTTGGCCATGAACTAAAACCTCTAGAAACTAAATGACACGTTATTTTGACTCTATTTAACCCTTTAGATTTGGCACTGGTCTTCTAGGGAATGTGCCAATCTTGTCTTAGTGACTGTAGTTCCAGTTTAGGACTTAGTTTGCTTGTGGTTTGTGTCATTTCCCGTACCTGTCAAACATGCATTATATCGAGTGTTAGTAATCTTAATTTATCAGTTGAATCATTATCTTAGGCGTTCTCTAAATTATTACTTCAAGTCCTTGTTAATCCCTCTAGAAGAAAGACAAAGCATAGTGTTGACCATCTAACCAACTAGGTGGCCAACCATGTACCATGTGCCTTAAAGATGAGAAAGAAGTACCCAATAAAGTTTTTCAAGCGAGGCAACTCTTCTTCTTATCTTCTCTCCATGAAGTTGTTGCACCCCTGTAGATGAAGGTCTAGTTTTGTATAACTTAGATGCCTAGGACTTTTTCATTAGGGAAGTCCTTTCATCGAGTGTTTTCTTCCTTGGATGATTAAAATTCATTTGCAGTGATTTTAATTATCTGAGCTTTTCACTCAAAAATACCTCCAAAGTAGTGAAAGTTGTTCTAATGATCGAGTTCACGAGGTGACTAATTGTCCAACAAATGCTCTAGTGGGGAAAGGTCCTCCATGCCACGAGTCAAGTAGTAGGTCGGGTTGAAAATATAACTTGAAGGCAATGGATGGGTGGAGATAGTAAATAATGAAACCAACACTAGCAAGCCAAAGTATGGTGGGAATGACTACCTCTATTCTCCCCAAGGAGGGTAAAACCAATGAGTATAGATCAAGAACTTCCAGGTCTGAGTAGGGACATCAATACATAATATAAATACATCCACGTCCACATATTTATATGATTGCCAAATCATGACACTAAATGTTAATACATGTCATGAGAATGAGTATAAGAGCAATGACAACCATAACACAAGATAACATAAGCTGAATCATAAACATGTAAATAATCCATCATAACCAACATCTGTCCAATGAGAAAACATTGATGCAAATCTGGGCACTACTAACTGCTCTGCAAATGGCTAAATGACTACATCAGTCCTCAAATCTGAGTGTCCTAAGACTCAGTCATGGCATGGGAGAGTACTATTATCACCCGCCTTGTAGTTGCCTGTGTGAGGTGGATCCAGGATGGATGGTAGAGGGGCAAGCAACTAAGGGGTGGAACCACGACTGCCTAGACTCCCAAATGGATGGTTGTCACGCCAATCAAGGCAGCCTTCACTTTATGCTATCCTAGTCCAAGACAACAATGGGGGAGACCCAGATCTGCTCCCGACAGGAGAGATTAGACCTAGACACCAGAAGAAGATCAGATGGGGCTTCAGGGTACTTAAGGTGCAAGGTAACTGGAAACCCTGGCTCTAGGGTTAAGGTACTAGCAACTGATGGAGATGACCACTGTCTTGGGAAATGTAACTGTGACAGGGTGAGCAAGAATAGAGTTGGGAC
Organism: Pseudotsuga menziesii; assembly: GCA_001517045.1. Taxonomy (NCBI): domain Eukaryota; kingdom Viridiplantae; phylum Streptophyta; class Pinopsida; order Pinales; family Pinaceae; genus Pseudotsuga; species Pseudotsuga menziesii. The sequence goes on along the minus strand of LPNX010977091.1, from coordinate 34,509 downwards.
TGCCTAGTACCAAGGGGACAATCTTAGTGAAAGATAGGTGACTTGAGTTATCAGTAGGTGTTGGCAAAAGGAATAGGAGTGAGGTCAAGTTGGGGCTAGCGCTAGCTAGGATATTAATGCCTTGTGTGCATTGGGCAATAGAGTCAGCAGTAAACCAATGTTTCAGAGAACCCACCTGGGAGACACCCAAATCTACGAACCCAGAAAGTAGTTGATCCAGAAAAGCTAAGGTACAGGAAACCCAGCTCAATGGATGGCTAGCGCTAGGGCTTAGGAGGACAGATCTGCAGTTCTAGGGTTACCTGGAGGCTAATGGATCAACGTTGAAGGAGAGAAGAGGTCAGGGTGACCTGATCTACAAGCCCAAATCAGAAAATTAGCAAAAAAATCAGATCTAGAAAAGTCAAAATCTAATGAGGGGGGCTAGGAGGATGAAAACTGATTTTTCAGATTTAGGGCAAACCGGGAGGAACTAGCACAGTTTTGGGGTGTTCTGGAGTGCTTGGGCCCTGATCTATCAGCCTATTTTGTCATATTTCAGAAAAAATCACTTCCGGAAAAGTCCATTTTTCAGTGAGGGCGCTAGGGCAAATTCAGTCAATTTTTCAGATCTAGGCCAAATGGTCAAGCAATTGCACAGCGTTGGGGTTGATTTAGGCTGTGTGGGACCCGATCTATCCATCTATGAAGTCAAAAACCAGAAAAACTCAAAACCCTAGCAGGTCAATTTTTCAATGGGGGGGTTATGCGGTTTTCTGCTTAAAAATCAGATCTAGGTCAAACTGTGAGGAATTTGACCAACGTTTCAGTTAATTTGATGAAGGGGAGGCCCGATCTATGAAACCCTGAAATGGTTTGGCAAAAGATCGGACTATTCCCAAGTTTATTGATTTTTAGTGTTTTTAGTGTTTTAGGAGTTTTAAGAAAACGTTGAATTGAAGCAAGGTACAATGGAATAAGATCTAAAAAAAAGAAGAGACTTACCTGTTGGATCTTACTTGGAAAGGCTTGTAGAAGTCTGTAACAGTGACGATCTTTGCTATCCCCATCAATTCTGAAAGATCCCCGTGATTTCTATGGCAAATGCAAGCTCCAAGCCATCAATGCGCACCCTACTCTGCATGAGCAAACGTCAACCATATCATATTTGCACATACAAAATAAAGAAACTGAATACTACAAGACAGTAAAATGAAGTAATCATAGATCACAATGAAACTAATGAAAACCCCTGATCCAAGACGAAGAGAACCGAGCGAGTTGAAGTCCCCCTACAAAAACGCTCTAGCCAAAACGCCCTCCTGTAGACAAAACAATGATAGCCATGAAAAATATAGATCTCACGAGAATTTCCACAATGCTTGGAAGCTGAAGACTAGCTAATCACCATTTGAGCACATCAGATGCAAAGCAGATCCAAAAAATTTTCCATAGAAAAGTCTTTCTATTATTCAAATCCAAGAGTCAAAGACCCCTTACAAATGAGAAGCTCTCTCATTTAAATAGAAATGAGAAAACCTCAATCATAACCAAATCCTAACCACTTTCAAAACGAGTGGCTAAGATTAAAAGATGAAATGTTCTAATCAATGGTTGAGATGAGCTCAACATACAACACATGGATCAATATAACTATAATTTACCAACGTGGACTAAACCACTCAAATAAAGGTAACCCATTCAACAAGAAATAAATGAAAGCACATGGTGGGTCCAAGGAGTGTTTGACTAACTCCCTTTGGGTGTCCCTATGGCACAATAAATAATATAACAATTTAATTCTTTGACTTTTGTGCCTCCTTGAGGAAATCGTGAACCTCCAAAAAGAGCTCCAGAAAATAATAAAAAATGCCCAAAAATAGGTGTGGGCCCAATTAGGAGCTGCAACTGTTGGAGAAAGTGTGGAGGACATCACTCTCATCATCATGACTCATCCCATGTCATTTCCTTGCCTCAGTAGCCCAAATCGATTTCTTCAATAGCCATTTAATCATTTTTTAATTTGCCTCAGGAAACGTGATCCTGCCAAAACAGCCTCCTAGGGTGCTTGCGTTGTCAAACTGAGCCCACCAGGGTCTCTAGGATGGGGGTACAATGGTACAAACAAGTGGCTGCACCCCCCTATGCCCATACAACGCCCTAGGAGATCCAACTGAAACATCTCCCTACTCAAAAATATCAATCTGTGAAGAAAAACTGCATCAGAAAGGCAAAATGATCCTGATCACATCTGTAAGTGCCCGAAACTGGAAATAAACTGTCTCATTGGACTCAAAGAGTCCAAATCCATCTGAGGTGTATACTCATACCCCTCATAGGTCTCTATCTGACCATCAACCACATGAAATCAACAATATAACCATCTATAACTGATCAGATACCCATAATAACTTAGAATACATCTATCTGCTGCAAGTGTTAAAAGGTTAAGACATGCTCTACAACTCATTAAAGAAGCAATCACAACAAGTAGCATTCATTTCACTGGCGGTACATCGACCAATATATATATAAGGCTTTATTTATTACTACTCAGACTTAGACTTTCAAGACTATACTCACTTCATAGCTGTAGCCAATTTGCTAGTGAAGGGTGAAAGGTGAAAATGACAAGGCTAAGGCAAAGGATGACTTCCTACTCAACATCATGACACTTTGGATAAGGAAAGGGAAAAATCACTATCACCAATGTCGGACAAACAACAACACAAGGAATGGCAGTGCCTCACAGATGGATGAGTTGTTTAGAGAGTGCTTATTCAACTTAAGCATCATGTCTACATCAAGCTTGATCCAAGTTCATTAGGATCACATTTTATTCCATGGCCTTTTTGGCCTATATGACCCTTTTGGGACTTCACCAGTGCTTAAAAGCATAGCTAATCACAGCTTTCATCGGGGACATATTTATTTTAATAAGGTCAGCAATTTTTGGATATAGCACATTTTAAACCATTGCTTTTTGGACCTTTTCTTTTACTCTTCAAGGGGTTTTTTAGCATTTCATTGCTCTTGCCCTTTTTACATATGTTAAGGAACACAAGTTTACAATTTTTATTTTCCACGGGTGCATATTCAATATTTTCAATATAGGTAGTACATGACCTTTCAGTTTTAGCCAACAACATCTCAAATGCCTAGGGGGAGTTCTGCACAATGTCAAACATCAGGACAACCGACAAGAATGATTTAGGCATACAATCCAAGTCACCAAAGGCAAGTTCTGTCACCAACTCAGAGCCGAGACACAATATAAACAGGGAGGCTTGTCCAACAAAAGTTCTAATGGGAAAAAAGGTCCTCCATGCCATAAGTCAAGAAGTCAATCGGATTGAAAATTTAAATGGAAGGTAATGGATGGGTGAAGACAGTTTATGATGGAGCCAACACTAGCAAGCCAAAACAATGGTGGGAATGACTACTTCTATTCTCCCTAAGGAGGGTAAAACCAATGAGTATAGATCAAGAACTTCCAAGTCTAACTAAGGACATCAATACATAGTACAAGATACAACCAATTCCATATAATTATGACTGCCAGATCATGATACCACAAGTTAATACATGTCACAAGAATCAGTATAAGAGAAATAATAACCATAACACAATATAAAATGCTGAGTCATAACCATGCAATAAAATCCATCTGAGACACCATTTGTCCATTGAGAAAGAACTGATATAAAATTGGGCATCCATGACTGCTATGAAATAACATAAATGGCTACATCAATCCTCAAATCTGAGTGTCCCGAGACTCAGTCCTGACATGGGAGAGTACAATAGTCCACTAAAACAAAAATGATCCATATAAACTACTCATCTCAGCATCCCATATGTAAGAGATCTGGCTGAAAAATGTACTGTGTCTGAAAAATAGAATATGGTAGCCTGGCTACTATATATGTGATAACATCTGGCTCTAGCTGGGACAAGTGCTCTGCTGAAAAGAGTGTTTGAGAACCTCAGAATCTCTGGTCCTCGCACTCTGCTTCTAGCATCCTCGATCAATCCATCCAACTCTGCAACCGCTACCAAGAATGTACCTGACTACCTGCAACATGTCCAGAGCTATACCAAACTCACAGACCAGTCGTCAGAACAATATGTGGATAATATATAAAATACTGAATAAAAATGCATGAAATTGAAAAGCAGAAAATAAATCTAATCTATAACCATAACTTTCAGTAAAAGTTTCATTTTTAATTCGCAGGATTACACTAAGAGCTTCAAAAGTGAGCTTCGGACAACAAAACAAAATTCTATACTACTGTCGGGAAAGGCTTATTCAGGTCCTACCTACTCTACTCAACTATACAAAGTGGGATTCAAGGCTAAGTAGGGTCGAGAATGTATCCCCTCAAATCCCTCTGGTTGACAGGAAGCAGAATCTGTCATCTGGTACTGGTAACAAGAAAACATATATCACCAACACAACGCTTTACAGAAAAAGGTCCAACCCAGAGATCATTGGCTTGCCCCGATCGGAAATACAGCAAGTGGTTTTGAATAAGGACTTGACTTCCAGTGGGAAATCTATTCCTATTTACCGATTCGGGAACCACTTGAATGTTACGTATAGGCATGGGATGGACATCAACGATGTTTTGTGGCTGCGGGGTGATTATCTTTGAACTTCTCCTGGAAGGCACTACATCAAATCTGGGTGGACAACCATCAATGGGAATAGCGATGCTACCAACTAGGATCTCTCTAATATCTTCCCTTACCCCTTGTGGACTTGCATTAGGCTTATCACTATGAGGAGATACTACATGTTTGACAGTTTCTCCCATTGTCCAGAAATTTCTATCTTCCTTCGAAGGATGAGGATTATGGGATAAAATAGTACGGTGGCTAGATCCTTCCCCTATAGGAGCATGAATATGCATACCCTCTAGATCGGTTGATTCTACTCTAGGTTGTGGTGCAGGAGAACTAGGAATGTGAGATAGATCATGATTGCGAAGACTAGATGACTCAGGTGGCAGGATAAAATTAGGGATGAGAGGATAAGCAGACAAGCCATTAATCGGCATGGCTAAAGGAGTTTGAAACACAACAAGATTATTTAGACTAAAATCTCCTTCAAGCGCATAATTTATTAAGGCATCCTCTTGCCAACTTAGAGAGCTATCATGGACTTGAATTAAGCTGCCATCTTCCAAAGATAAATGAGATAATGACCTAGCAAAATCAAAGACATGGGTGCTGCTGACCTCAATATCAGCTTCTATTACCCCAAGTAATTCAAGATGGTTTTCCCATGGATAAATAGGCTCTAGGCCTTGGCTTTCTCTTTCTCTATTCTGGTCAATCAAAGCAAACCACTCATTCACTCTACGAGGGATTCTTTCAACATGCCTAGCATCATCAACTTCATCAACCTCAATCATAAGATTTGCAACATTGTTTTGCTCGGGATCTTGGAAAAGGATCTCATTGCTTCTTAATTCCTCTAATTGCTCTGAACCTTCACCTTCAGGCATTTCCAAACTAACCATCCTGACACTGTGAGTTGTTTGATTTTCTTCCGAAGATAAGTCAGATTCTTCTATTGCCAGAAACATGCTTTTTGGCTGCCTATACTTCCATACTTCATTTGCATCTTCTACAAAATGGGCCTTTGCATTATTCAACAATTCTTCCCCATAAGTGTTTTTTAACCCTTCTTCAAAAGTCTCTAGATGCTTCTCATAGCAAGGTTCCCAATTGATTCTGATCAGAGCCCTGTCAGAGTTTGGGACACAAAGGTATGATAGATCCATCATAAGGTATCCACCTAAACCAGCTGCCCACTTTCTAGATAAAAGCATTCCATAAGCTGGGGCCAAGTCAATAACAACTACATCCATCATAGTGGAAATGTTTGAGCATGCAAACAGATCAGCTCTAAGGTTTTTGAGCAAACCATAGGATGGCACTCGCCTTGAGTCTATGCCACACACATTTCCATAAGGCCTAGTTACTTCCAATCCCATTTCTTTCATGACATGCAGAGGCATTACGTTCATAGCTGCTCCGAAATCCAACATGCAATTATGCAGGAGCATATTCTAAATATGCAAGGTTAGGTAAAAGGGAGGGTGACCACCATTCTTTCTCTCATAGATAGCAGATTGTATGTTAACAGGTGGATCCTTTTCATCTCTGCTAGGAGGTGCCCTCTTAGGATTCTGAATGTGATCAGGTTCTAAAACAAACTCAGGGGTTTTGTCTTCGCCAATACCATCAAAGAACTCTTCCACTTGGCTTCTTACAGAGGGAACACTTAGCAGTTCAGTTATTGGGATGCTACATACTATCTTGCTCAACTCTTTCTCGATGTCAATGTTCAGATTCAAATCTCCCAAGGTAAGACCTTCTTCTTCCTTTTTATCTTCATTGATTACTTTTCGTTTGTCAAAGAAAGAAGGCTGGGAATCCACTCTTCGTTTATAAATTCTAACCTGTGGTTCTTCTTTTGTTTCAGGGATGTCTACTACACAACATGAGGGTTTAGGCTCATCAATAAAATCCTCTTCCTGCTCCCAAGCTTCTTCTTCTTGCTCCCATGGCTCTTCCTCTAGGAGAATTCTTCCAAACCCATCATCATTGAAAGACAAATCATCCATGAAATTGATGTTGTTTGGTTGGTTTTCAAGGTGACTGGTGTTTGTTGGTTCTTCATCATTTTCATCACACCAATTAACATTCCTCTTCTCAGGATTCTCTGGATACTCGGGCCTTCTCCTATTAGGATCTCTCTCAGGACCTCTATTCTTGTTCCAATAAGGTCTAGGGCCATAAGGGTTTCTATGTCTCTCTGGATCATGGAAACTAGCCACGTTTTTGGTCAGGACAGTTAATTGCCTCATCATTTCTTGCATGGTTTCTAACGTGTCCTTTGTCTCTTTTGGCTCATTCACAGGCTCCTTAGGATTTCGGAGCTTAGGCTCGAATCTAGAAGTGGATGGGGCATAATGATCAAAGAAGTTTTGCTTGCCCATAGATGTCCCGTGTTGCTAAGCCATCTTTGCATTGAACTGGGCAGTCTTCAAATCATTCGGATTTTTATCCTTCAAATTAAAACCCAACCAACCATCAAAAGCATTCAGATAATGGATAATAATCGCTTGGTCTTTTGGTCTAATTTCATCTGGGATGTTTCCTACAGTCTTATCAAATCTCAGGTTGAATTCATGGACTGTTTCATTCTCCCTCTTCTTTATGTCAAATAGTTGATGCAAGAGGAACTTCCCATCCAACTTATGAGACCAATCACTGTTAAGCTTTGTGACAAAATGGTCATAACCATTGATGGATGAAGCAGCTAATCTATCAAACCACTTCCGCACATCTCCTTCCAGAGAAAACAAAATACCTCTCATGAATACATCTTCGTCCACAGCTCCATATGCTTCCATATGGTCCCAGACTTTATCAATGTGGTCTTCAATGGCGGTAGCAGATACTCCATCAAACTTAGGGACCTTTTCAAAATATTTCTAAGGCATGTCATGTGGGGCCCTCAGGATCATGGAGAAATCTAAAGGTGATGCCTTGGTCTTCCTTCCAAACACCCTAAGGTTTTGTGGAGGAGGAGCAGTCTGATTTCCACTAGGGGTTGCTCTAGCCATTGGGCTAGATGAAACTGAAAGGGATCCCAAAGGATGACTTGAGGAAACCGTGAGGTTGGACACTTGCCTATTTTTCCTTGTGTAAATTATGGGAATTCCTTGAGGGTTTATGGGATGCTCTAGGAATTTAAGACTAATATATCGGGTAGGATCCTCAGTGGAGTCGCAAGGTGGAGTCGCCAGGTGAACCACACAAGTAATTCACCGAAAAAGATATGTCGTATGGAAAGGTGAGGTATGTTGAACCAAGGTAGGCCTCTACCTCCCAGGCAACGACGCCAAAATGTTATCACCTGCCTTGTAGTTGCCTGTGTGAGGTGGATCTAGGATGGATGGTAGAGGGGCAAGCAACTAAGGGGTGGAACCACGACTGCCTAGACTCCCAAATGGATGGTTGTCACGCCAATCAAGGCAGCCTTCACTTTATGCTCTGCTAGTCCAATACAACAATGGGGGAGACCCAGATCTGCTCCCGACAGGAGAGATCGAACCTAGACACCAGAAGAAGATCAAATGGGGCTTCAGGGTACTTAAGGTGCAAGGTAAATAGAAACCCTAGCTCTAGGGTTAAGGTACTAGTAACTAATGGAGATGACCACTGTCTTGGGAAATGTAACTGTGACAGGGTGGGCAAGAACAGAGTTGGGACTGCCTAGTACCAAGGGGACAATCTCAGTGAAAGATAGGTGACTTGAGTTATCAGTAGGTGTTGGCAAAAGGAATAGGAGTGAGGTCAAGTTGGGGCTAGCGCTAGCTAGGAGATCAGTGCCTTGTGTGCATTTGGCAATGGAGTTAGCAGTAAACCAATGTTTCAGAGAACCCACCTCGAAGACACCCTGATCTATGAACCCAAAAAGTAGTTGATCTGGAAAAGCTAAGGTACAAGAAACCCAGCTCAATGGATGGCTACCGCTAGGGCTTACGGGGATAGATCAACAGTTCTAGGGTTACCTGGAAGCTAATGGCTCAACGTTGAAGGAAAGAAGAGGTCAGGGTGACCTGATCTACAAGCCCAAATCAGAAAATCAGTAGAAAAATCAGATCTAGAAAAGCCAAAGTCTAATGAGGGGGGCTAGGAGGTTGAAAACTGATTTTTCAGATCTAGGGCAAACCGGGAGGAACTAGCCCAGCGTTTGGGGTGTTCTGGAGTGCTTGGGCCCTGATCTATCAGCCTATCTTGTCAGATTTCAGAAAAAATCACTTCCGAAAAAGTCCAGTTTTCAGTGAGGGCGCTAGGGCAAATTCAGTTAATTTTTCAGATCTAGGCCAAATGGTCAAGCAGTTGCACAACGTTGGGGTTGATTTAGGCTGTGTGGGACCCGATCTATCTGTCTGTGAAGTCAGAAATAAAAAAAACTCAAAACCCTAACAGGTCAATTTTTCAGTGGGGGGTTATGCAGTTTTCTAGTTAAAAATCAGATCTAGGTCAAACTGTGAGGAATTTGACCAGCGTTTCAGTTGATTTGATGAAGGGGAGGCCCGATCTACGAAACCCAGAAATGGTTTGGCAAAAGATCGGACTATTCCCAAGTTTATTGATTTTTAGTGTTTTTAGTGTTTTAGGAGTTTTAAGAAAAAGTTGAATCGAAGCAAGGTACAATGGAATAAGATCTAAAAAAAAGAAGAGACTTACCTGGAAAAGCTTGTAGAATTCTGTAACAGTGACGATCTTTTCTATCTCTATCAATTCTGGAAGATCCCCATGATTTCTATGGCATATGCAAGCTCCAAGCCATCAATGCGCCCCCTACCCTGCATGAGCAAACGTCAACCATTTCAGATTTGCACATACAAAATAAAAAAACTGAATGCTACAAGACAGTAAAATGAAGTAATCATAGATCACAATGAAACGAATGAAAATCCCCTGATCCAAGACGAAGAGAACCGAGCGAGTTGAGGTCCCCCTACAAAAATGCTATAGCCAGAATGCCCTCCTGTAGACAAAACAATGATAGCCATGAAAAATATAGATCTCACGAGAATTTCCACAATGCTAGGAAGCTGGAGACTAGCTAATCACCATTTGAGCACATCAGATGCAAAGTAGATCCAGAAAAATTTCCACAGAAAAGTCTTTCTATTATTCAGATCCAAGAGCCAAAGACCCCTTACAAATGAGAAGCTCTATCCTTTAAATAGAAATGAGAGAACCTCAATCATAACCAAATCCTAACCACTTTCAAAACGAGTGGCTAAGATTAAAAGATGAAATGTTCTAATCAATGGTTGAGATGAGCTAAACATACAACACATGGATCAATATAACCATAATGTACCAAAGTGGACTAAACCACCTAAATAAAGGTAACCCATTCAACAAGAAATAAATGAAAGCACATGGTGGGTCCAAGGAGTGTTTGACTAACTCCCTTTGGGTGTCCCCATGGCAAAATAAATAATATAACAATTTAATTCTTTGACTTTTGTGCCTCCTTGAGGAAATCGTGAGCCTCCAAAAAGAGCTCCAGAAAATAATAAAAAATGCCCAAAAATAGGTGTGGGCCCAATCAGGAGCTGCAACTACTGGAGAAAGTGTGGAGGACATCACTCTCATCATCATGACTCATCCCATGTCATTTCCTTGCCTCAGTAACCCAAATGGATTTCTTCAATAGCCATTTAATCATTTTTTAATCTGCCTCGAGAAACGTGATCCTGCCAAAGCGGAGTGATGACCTGTTCGATCTAGAAAGTTGTCATCTCAAGTCGGGCCCTACCCGAAACGATGACCTAAAGCGAGGAATCCAGTAGGGATGAGATCAAAGATAGAGTTACATATGATACTGAAGCGAAGTGGATTACCTACGTGAAATTGAGCTAAGTATACAATCAAGAAACCTTAAAAGAGACAAAGTGAGAAAGAAAAATATATGGAAGGGAATTTGATACCTAAGGTTTTTCACTTTATTAAGGGATCAAGGTCTCCAAATTATCCTACACAGGTTACTAAACCTTTTTGAAAAAAAGACATGACACTAATCCTTGTTACAATTGAGTAATAAAGCCTAAGTCTATTAAACATGTGATTAAAAAATGAAATACATGAGATGTGAAGAGGTGTACCTTTATTTTTCAAACCAACGGTGTTAATGATAATAAATACCATTGATGCATCTGGAGGTTCGTAATCTCAATGCCAAACCAACCCATGTACCGGCATCGCAAATGTTAGTTTGGTTAAGCATGTGTAGAATAGGGACAACCACTCGTAGAAAAAGGAATGTACCAAGCAAATGTGGGGGTCAAAAAAGCGAGGAGAAAAAAGGAGCTACCAAGCAAATGCGATGATGGAAAAAGGGAGGATGATAAAAAGACACTACAGAAGAACTGATAGAGGAATGAGGAGAAATGTGGCAATCATTGACCTAGCAAAGGCAAAAGGAGAGAGTTGAAGATTATCCAAAATTTTTAGCAAATGAAAGAAACGAGAGGCAGGGATTGTTGAAGGATCGACTCCATAGCCGAAGTCTATGGAATGCGATCATGAAATAAGTATCTATAGAAGTGAAAAGAACGAACTCGAACAATGACTTGTTCGATCTAGAAAGAGGGCATCTCAAGTTTGGACCTACCTGAGCCAACGACCTAGAGTGAGCCAATCACTAGGGATAAGATAAAAGATAGAGTTACCTATAATAGTGAAGAGAAGGGGATCGTTGATTATTCAATTACTACTTAACCGATAATCGAACTATAGCCACCAATTAACAAGAAAAAGTCGATCTAACAATCGTCAATTAAAGCGTTCACTTTCATATGGTTATCAAGCTAAGCTTTGTGGATGAAAAGAGGTGAATATAGAAGGAGGTCACATGGGAAAGTGTTGTTTTAAGTGTTGAACCCAAATGGCTAAAGTCAAGCACTTCCAAAAGTATCCTCAGAGATTGTAACTCCAATTGGACAAGTCTAGACATGTTACTAAACCTTCTTGAAAAAGAGACTTGATCCTAATCCCTGATACAATACCATAATAACTACAATGTCTATTGTAAATGTGATCAAACAATAAAATACATGAGATGTGAGAAGGAGTACTTTTACTTTTGAAACCGAACCAGATAGCGATGAAATTTGCGTTGATACAGCTGGAGGATCGTAATCTCAATGCCAAACCAAGCCATGTACTTGCATAAAAAATGTTAGTTGTTTTTCAAAATACTGTGTGGAATAGGAATGAATCCTCACATAAAAAGAAAGCTGAAAGTTTTTTAAAGAGCCCCAACCCGGTTTCAAGCCTTTTGGATTCTCTGCATGGTTTAATGCCCAACCCTTCAATGCACAAATTTTAAACAAAATTTGACTTGACTGAAACACATAAGATTCTTTTTCCAAAATTAAAGAATTCAGAAATTTTCTTTTTCACCAAAATATTAAACTCAAAAAATTTCAATCAACCAAGCATGCATGAAATTTAACACGCCTGTTTTTTACCAATGGTCCAGGATAAAACCCCTAAGGGAAAACCTCTTTTCTGTGAGAGAGTTTTATTTTTTTCAAACAAATTTTACAACTTCATAACAGCAGTACTTTTCTCTTTTCTTCCTAAAAAAACATCCCAGAATCTCTTTGACAAAACTGTACGGCCTGTTCAAAATTCAGCCCTCGAAATTTGTGCAACACGTGTGAACCTGTACAAAACTGTACGGTCTAACAGCAATAAATGACATAGAAAAACGTGCCCAATACAGCCTCTGACAGCAGCGATTAATGTTGTACAGATTTTGATAGCAACATTAAATGTTGTTTGATTTCTCCTCAAAAACTGTTCCAATTGTAAGGTCTGGTACAATACGGTCTCTATACGATACTCCTCGATTTCTATGCCAATTCTATGCTTCAGCCTTCCTCGATTTCTGTGCCAAATTTGTCTAGAAATTTGTGCCCAAAATTTGTTGGGAAATGTGCCCACTTCAAATTCTGGAAATTTCTTTCCTGGTTCAAACTCTCTTCAAACCCTCACTCTATCTTTTTCTTCTTCTCTCCAAAAATCTCTTTTGGAAATGATCACAATGAATTGAACTTTTGCCTTGCCCTAGTCTTTTTTGTTCATCGTAACTTCCCTGTCAATCTAATGGTCAAGATTAGATTAGATGAAGGGTTCACATTAAATACTCCATTAAATATTAATTAAATGACATTTAGTGCACCTCCTGTCATTTAATAAAGTTAGAGCAACTCCTTTCTATTTAATCACTCACTTAACTTTATTTTAAATGTGAACATAGGATAATCATAAACTTATCCTTTAAATTGCTTCTCACTTTATTAAATACACAAGATTAGGAGTCACAACATTTAAGTGTCCTTGTCCACTGAAAGGCAAGTCTAGGTGGACAAACACTTCCAAGGTAAATTTTCAACAAAATATACAAAGCAAGTGCGAGGATACGGAAATAAAAGAGGTGAAGAAGACACTATGGAAGAACTTATTATCCGCCGAAAGCACACCGTTAGCAGCAATATTTTGGACTGCTGTTTCCCAAGCAAGAAAGGTGTGGCCTTGGGGGCAAGCAAAGAGCGAGGTACTGTCATTTGATCCCAGCTCCTCCGTTTAAGCTAACTCCTAACGAAGCCAAGGGGGTGGTCCCTATTAGAAGAAAATCTATGGTTTTCAGTCTATGAAAGAAAAGACTAAATCTAGGAGTTAATATGAAATGGATGAAATTAAAGATTACCAATTACTGCAAACAAGATTTAACCTTAGCAACACTTTTATTCAAAATAGATACACAATATTCAATGACACATTGCGTGATTCACTTATGCAAAAAGAACAAAATAGACCAGTGCCAAAACGAAAAGAGTGCTTGCAAATGTGGGTTGTGTTGCCCACCTATATCGACTAGGTGGCAACGTCATGTACATTGTAGATGTACATATTGTACAATTTGAACCATGGAAAAATCCTAGGGATTTTTCACTCAGCAGGGCAATTCTGTCCCTTTTGTACACGAAATGTCCGATCCCCTGCATGGGATAATTAATGTAACTTTATATGTCAGCATGGGTCATTCATCTAAGGATGTCACCATGGACTTTATTATCAGAGAAGTCCTCTTCACCGAGTGTTTTTTCCCCTTCCAGTTAATTTTGTTAATTAACACTATTAATTGGTTGGGGTTTTCAATCACCAATCCTCCAAAGTGGTGAATTGGTGTTCTGATAATCAAGCCCATGAGGTGGCTAAGGTTTCAAGTTGTTGTCCATGACCATGTTAGCCATGTCTTGTAGCCTTGCAGAATTTCGTTAGGATTTCAATGTTTATTTTGATTTTTTCCTAATTAATTAACTTTACCATTTGGTGGTTAATTAATTAAGTTTTGATGTAATATAGTTATCTCTTGAACCTTGGAATTTTGTAATAGGGGCTATGAATGCAAATGAAAATGCTATGACACCCCCTAAGCCATTGGTTCAAGCCCCATGTCATTCTGACAAGGGGTTAGGAAGTTAGACCAATTTTGGTTAAGACAAAGTATTTTTTCCTAGGAAATTAAATTAATTTCCTAGGGTGAAAAATTAAATTATTTGATTTTGAAGAAAAAAATCAAATAAGGCCATGGTAATTAAGTTTGGGGGTAGCTAAGCAGAGTCAAAATTTCATTTAAATAAACCCCTCCATGGTCAAAATAAATGTTTGAAGATTTCCTAAGTGGGGCACCCCTCTTGTCTTAATAAATGTAAAAAATAAAAGATTAAGATAAAAGATGAAATAAAAGATAAAAGATAAAAAATAAAAGAATAAAAAGATAAAATAAAATATAAAAGAATAAAACAATAAAAATCTAAGAGTTTAAAAATAAAATATAAAAGAATAAAAGATTAAAAATAAAATAATAAAAAGATAAAAATAATAAAAAATAAAAATTGAGTCAAAGGGGGCCCCAATTGAGTCATGGAAACCCTAGATCTAAGGGTTAAACCAGTCTTACACGGAGACGCGCCCCGGAGGGTCGGGGACGCATTTCGGGTGCCCCGGGGACTCCGAAACTCCACCCGAAACGTTTCGGGACGTCCCCATTTTGGCGAGACTTGGCGAGACGCAGGCCGAAACGTTTCGGTGGGTGGCGAAACTCGGCGAAACTTGGGGGGACTTCCTGGCGTCCCGCCTCAAAACTCCGAAACTTCGTCGAGACTTCCTAAAGATATTTTCGATTTTTAATTTTTTTTCTTAATTTAAAAAAAAATTAAAAAAATTTAAATAATTCATTAAAATTATAAATTTTATAAACTTATTATACTTATATAATATAACTAATATTATTTAATATTTATATATTATTTATAAAGTTTTTAAACATTAAAAAAATATCAAAAACTAAAAATAAAAAGTTAAATTTTTTTTAATAATTCATTAGAGCTTGGACTCTATTTATAGACTATAGTTATTATTCATACCGATGACTAAGTCTTTGACTCTTTCCTATTTTTGAGCAATCTTAATATACTATTTTAGTATTTAGTATTTCAATGTCTTTGACCTTTAGTGTTATTGTTTATTGTTCAGTGTTTACTAGTTAATCATTTTAAATTTATTGCAATTTGCAATGTCTGTTTAAAATTAAAAATTAAAACTTGAATTATTTTGTTGATGTGCAGTATCATACTATCTAGATTCTAGTATCATTGATTCATTTTCAAACACTTGAAACTTTAAAACTTAAAAGTCAAATCTGAAGATTATCAAATATGATGTGCATGTTAATCATAGATTCATATTGATACATAATAGATTTATAAATTATTATTAATATAATGATAATCTTGATGAATCCTGTAATGTGTTTGAACTTTGAATTTTGCATTTACATTGCATGGTTGCAAATTCCAGAATGATGAATGTTTGTTATTGTTGGGATTTATATTTTTCATATTTTTAATATTTTTAAAATTTGTATGACTATCGCGTCCCACTGTCCCCGCTAAATTTCTCTAAAATTTGGGGGTGGTCTCCACACGTCCCGAATGTGCGTCTCCCCGAACCCGCGTCCCGCCATCCCGGAACATTGGGTTAAACTTCATTGTGACATGGATCTATCTTTTTGACCATTGATTTGAAGAGGCACCCTTGGTTATGATTGGTGGATGGCTTGCAAAGTCAACAAACCTAGATCTAAGGGTGGAGGAGATCTAGAGTTTAGATCTATGTTTTGGACCCTTGATTTAGGAGTGGGTTTGGAATCTTTTCAACTATAAAAGAGAGGCTCCTCCTATCATTTTATGATCATTCTTTGGAGCATGGTTATGTTGCCAAAATACTCTCTTCTCTCTCTCTTCTCTATTCTTCTCTCTCAAGTTTTCTTTGGCTATTGTAATGTTGTTGCCCTATTGGGGTTTATAATACATCAATCTTTGGAGGATACATTTGTTGGTGCACCCATTTTGTGGCTTGAAGAGTGAGGTAACTGTTTATGGTTGGTTATTGTTGCATTATTTATCATATAAGCTCTCCACAAAGGTTTTTGTTGAGAGACTTGTAGGTAGAAGTTTTTCTATTTGCACTTGTGATTAACATTGTAAGATTTTGCAAACGTTTTTGCATAATTTATGGTGTTCTCATCTCTATGTATGAATTTTGCAGCTTTAGCTAAACTCTTGCAGGGATCCAAGCTTGGAAAAGTTCTCCCTCCAAGGCCCTAATCTCTATTCTAATCTTGTTTTCTGTTTTAGGAACTAGTATTTTTGTTATTGTTTAGTAGCAAAATCTAGTTTTCTTTAATAAATCCATGTTATATTTTTATTATATATTTCAGATTTGATTTCTTACTATGTTTTAGATGGCTGGAAATGCAATTTTCAGCCCTCCAATTTTCAATTTTCTGATATTTTAAAACCCATATTTTTACTATAAAATTATTGTATTTTTATGCTAACATTCTCTAACTTCCTTTTGAATTTTCTGTCATTTTCCAGCAAGCAAAGAAAGTTTTATAGTTTACAAGGGGAGGTTCTACCCAAATCACATCAAAACACCTCAACTTGCAACCGATTTCAAAATGGTTCAAACCCTTATCTTCTTGCTCTATTTTCTAGCTATCTGTAAGCCCCAGGAGAGTCTCCTCGTGGGTATTCTCTAAACCCTTTCAAAGTAATTTGTAATCATATTGTAATTAGGTAGGAAGTAGATCACTAGTTGCTGATTTTCCATTTTAAATAGATCTAGATTTTTTTAGTTTTACCCACCTCCTTTAGGGAGATTGTTGTGTGGTTAACATACTTTGTTTAGCTTAGCTTGTTTTTTGAGCATTTCTTTTTCAAGCAAGCATCTAGATTAGTTTTTTTTTCTTTCTGTTTTATAGTTTAGTTGCTTCAAGTACCTCAAGGTACCGACACCGTGCCCTATGGCAGAAAGCTCGGTTTGAGGCTTGTGGGTTATTTTATTTCTGTAATTTACTTCCTATCATTTAATTTTGCAAAGAGTAATATGCAACCTAACATCCGTTTGTGTATCCTTTGCCCTCCGTTATCTCCCTTTAGGGAACTCGAATCAAAGGTATGAAAAACAGAGGGGTTTGGGGGCTTTAGGAAACCTTAATTTCACTTTAGTTTCTGCAATCTTTTACTTTCCTGCAAAGCAATTTCATTTCTTAATTGTTCAGAGATCAAGTATCGGCACCTCCCATAAGGGATAGCGCTCAGGTTGACTCTATTAACTTGTTAATTATGTAATTCATTTTGCTTACTGTAAAAACAAATATGCAATTTACTTAAAATATACTACCTAAATTGTCTGTGTATCCTCTTCCCCCCTGTTATCTCCCTTTAGGGAACTCAGGTAAGGGTATGAAAAGCGGAGAGGCTTAGGGGCTCTAGTTTAATAAGCATCCATCTTGCTATTTTTCTGGTTGATTAAAAATAGTGACCTCGAAAGCTAGTTGGAGTAGAAGACCGTGGGCGTCTTTAGGCGTTCTACGTCCTCCTTGTTGTTAAGCACCGGGGCATTGGGGTTTGACCTGGGAGCTACAGGTGGACTTGTTTCCACTGTTTTGAGCGCACCAGCATTCCCTCTTTGACTTGAGAAATACTAGATTGGGGTAGTCACACCACCGGATCTAAAACTTAATCAAAGACTTCAACTTTAATAAAATTTATTAAAACGAACCAAGAGACATTGCAAAACATCTTACCCACATTTCAGTTTCTGTATTTGCTTCAAAGTCCTTGCTTTTTAAGGCTTTCGTTTTACAAGTACACCTTGCAAGCATCTCAATTTCATTTCAGTACCTTGCACTTTCAAGTATAATATCTTTAAAGTATTGTGGCACGCTTGAGTAAAACATTGTTTAATCTTGTAACTTGAAAGCAATTTGTTGTTTGATATTTGGCATAATAACTTGTTCATACGGTGTATATCTTGTTTCCTTTTAGGTATCATTGTATATTCTTTTAACCATTATTTAACACTTGTTCATACTGTGTAATTCATTTACATTGTTCATATTGTTAATATTGTAGGTCTTGCTTAGCTTAGACAACTATGGATAATCATTCTTAATTCTTTTGTAAGTTTGTAACTTGTAATCTTTTGACTCCATTTAATCTAGGCACTGATTTTGTAATCTTGTAACCTTAATCAAATAAAATCCCTTTAACTAAATTGTTAATAAACCTTCTTGTAGGGACTACCCTCCTTGGCTCTGTTGGGATTTGGCCTAAATGAAGGAGTTGGTAGACTGTGGTGACAGTGGTCCCCAGCTCTAACTTTCCCCCAAGGACACACCAAGCGGGTTGGAGACTTCCCCACGTCATAAAGTGTGTATTAGGCGGCAATAGGTTGCTAGTGTAGTCTCAGTGAAGTATTGCAGTGTCTCAGTTGGTAAATTTTAGATTATTAAATGAATAATTAAGGGCGTGGGTTAATTGTGTGTTTGGCCCAACAAGTCAAGTCCCTTCGAACTGAGTGCTAAAGCGGTAATACCAAGTGTCCAACGGGGCGAGGATGAACTTGCTTAGAGTAGCCCCCTGACTCTGTAGTGCTTACCCTTTGCAACGTCCTGAGTTCTCGAGAAAATGACTTGTGTGGATTTCCCTATTAAATCTACTAGCTCGTATCCCTTTATGATACAACCAACTATCAGACAAGATGTAGTGGTGTAGAGCATACGGGGAAGGAGTCTTTGGTTTATTTTATTAGAGACATAACAATGAGTTGTTTAGATGTTGATCGAAGAGTCTATTTCACCTTTCAGATACTCGAGAAAAAAATGGTCAGATTGATTAAATAAACAAATAAATTGGGAAAGATAAAACTAATAGTAAACTCTCCAACAGAGAGCACTCTTGATCCACCTTTCGGTGAGATTCAAGAGATTTTGGATTCCTTTTATTACTAAAGAAAATGATAAACAAAACTAATCTAAAAAATTAAACCTCTCCAATAGAGAGTGCTCTTGATCCACTTTTCAGTGAGATTCAAGAGGCTTTGGTTCTTTTTACCTTTCGCAATTTATATAAAGCAAAGAATGCGAAAGTAAAACAAAACTAAACAAAAATTTTCTCTTCTTTTTACGAAAGCAAAATCAAACTAAACTACTCTAAACAATTATTATGCATGTAAAACTAAAACAAAAAAAGAAAGCAAAAGAGGCGATACAAGCTTCCCCAACTAGGGCAAGGGGGTGTGGGGGCCTTTGTCCCACTTGCTTTTTATTAAACCTTTTACAATGATTTGAAATAAATTGTGCCCTTTGAGCATTGAAAAATAGGGTAAAAAAAGGCCCTAAAGTGCCAAGATAGAAAGGGAATGAAGAAGGGGAAAAGCAAAATTGAATATGGACGCTCCGGGTGGCTTGAAACTCAAAATTTCGGCAGCATATCCTTCTCTTTTTTCGTATACCTGCTAAAAACCAGCAAGATATCAATAGCAAATCAGTGGGTTAGATGCAAAAATAAACTAATAATCTACACCTTCAACACTTGGAAAATATTTTGCAAAATTTTACCTCAAAATGCTAAAGCAAATGGAAACTAGATCTAAGCCTTAAGATGTAAAATTCCAACCCTTTCTTAGATCTTAAATGAAGCAAGTAAAATGATAAATGATAAATCTTTAATGATCAACTTTTAACTTGCAAACCAAAACAAAACAATTTAAAAAAAAAAGATTTAGGTTGAGTGTTTTTGTCCTTTTTTCGTTGAGAAGGAAGAGGAAGAGCTCAAGCTTCAATCTTTGAACAAGGTTGAGGAGGAGGATGCCTGCATGGTAAACAAGTTAGATCCAAAGTCAAGCGATGAAGAAGACAAGATGCAACCGAGCTCCAATCTTACTCCGTCGTCGATGATCTACAAAGCTACACAAGAAACCTTCATGCAAAGATCAGATCTAGTATGGAAATCACATAAAATCAAAAGCATACAAGTATTACCGACTACAAAGTATAACTCTTGAATCTTAAATGATTACACCTAAATAAGCAAATTGAGATTCAAATGCCTATTCTATGGATTGGAATACAAAATTTTAAGCTAGATATTCAAAATTGCATGAGCCACAAACATAACTAAATAGATATCACTTCGGTTAAAAACCAACATTCACCACGAAAGAGTATTACACTAGCAGATTTGTCATCCAAAGTCTCAACTTTATTCCATCAAAAGATAAACAATTACAACTCATATAAGCAGAGGTCCCTTGCTTCCATCTAGAATAAGGAAGAAGGCCTCGTATTTATACAAAAATCAAACCCCATGGGGGAATTTATGTACTAAGGATCAAGCCAGAGTTAAGTGAGCTTGAATTGAGTTTGAACTAAGTTGAACCAGAGCTTAAATGAAAAGAAACTGCCAACACGCCAATCAATCACCCCAAAATCCACCCACCAAGATCTATTGGCGTCAATCTCCTCTTCACGCAATTTAAATGAAGGCTCGTGGGTGAGAGTGGGTGATGTCATCCCAATTAACATTCGCTGGCCACACCTTGACATCATACTCATCCTTCACTTAAATCGCAACCATTCTTTATTAAACCAAAGTTCCATAATTTAAGCGAGTGAGGGGTCCACTATCCACCTCACGCGAGCTTTAGACTATCGAGAGGAGGCTGACGTCACCCATAAACATGAGCTTCCAAACTACACAAAAATCATGCCTTGATTTTAGGAAGAGACTGCCATGATTTCAATGTTAACTCCACACTAATAGAACAATACCACATCACTATCCTCCTTGCGTGGGCCATATGATGTGACTTGGAGTGGGAAAATACTTGGTTCAAATCATAACTATATATATATATATTATGTGTAGGTGGTCCACACTTAATAGAATCGCACCCCCCACACTTGCTAGCGTGAGGCTCTACCTCACCTTCACGTCACCCCTTTTTTTAAAACAACTCATAACAATCAATTAAACGAGGGCTTATTCATGCCATTACATTATGAAGTGGGTCGTGAATCAATGGGGACACATGCCAAGTCATCCCCACTAATTAAATTATTAACTTTGACCTTGAATTTGACATTTTTTAATATTTTGACATTAGTGCATTTTGTTCAAATTTAGCATTAAAATGCCACTTTAATGCTTCGTTAGCCAAATGATGTTTTTTGGGATGCTTTAGCTGGCCAAAACATAGTGAAAGTGACCCCTTGGGTAAAGATGTTGCTTCAGGCTTGAAAATAAGCCCAACCACACCAAAAACGGACTTCGGATCATTCTTTTTTTACATTTTGAATTTTTTCATTTAAACCATTAAAAAATGGCTCAAAAAACGGGAATTTTTTTTTTTTGTCTCGAAATCAAACAAAACTCTAGGGGGGCCTAGTACATCTTCATAAGACTCAATTAGAATGTCTAGCATGTTGAAAAACACTGACACAAAATCTCTAATAACCTCCCAAAGCCAAAACATCAAGAAAACTGCCCCAGCTTTGGAGCTGTGAGTGAAAAACTCAGAAATTATTAGTCGTTTGTTCAACAACCAATAATAACCAAGGGAAAAAACACTCTGGGCTAGTCCGTTTCATGCTTAAGTCTGGGAAGCCAAGCCTTTTATAAAAAATTAAATGCTAGGACATTTTTTACAATTTCACCAAGGGAGTATGAATATGTGTTACAAATTTTTTTGAACAGACTCCCAAAAGAAGGCTGGCAGACTTCTAAACTCTGATCATGAATAAGTGTACTTGTTCAATACTCTGGCAGTTCACCGAAAAATCCACTAAGTGCAAAATTAGTGGATAACATCTGGCTCCAACTACAGGACATGTGCTCGATCTAATCCCTTATGCAAGGAGAGCATACGAGAACACCAGAATCTCCAGTCTCTATATCCTGTAAAAACCTCTGAACTTGATAAGAAAATCTCAATAGCACAAGTTTTATGAAAAAGAGCCAATGATCCAAAAGTTGTTTTATTCAAAGGAATGACAAAACTTAACTAAAAATTATTTATTCCTAAGTACAGAAAGAAAATGCGAAAAGTAAGGAGCTTATTTTCCTACTCTAAACATCACTTAAAATGTTAGGTGTAATCGAAAATCCAATGTAGCCACCTAAGCATTTTATTAATATAAAAAAGTTGTGCCTTGTCTTTGGTTACCAGCCAAAGTAAGGACACAATTTCCATAAAATGCAAACCTACGTGATGATCCAGAATGGGTGGGATGGATGCAGAATCATAGGCATGAATAATGTCGTCGAACTTCTTCCCAAACTGGTAGGTGCTCTTGCAGGATTCTTCCATCCAAGATTGGATAGGACTGATGTAAAAATACGTATGATAAGGCAGATCATCATACTCATCAAAAGGGCTTACCTGCTGATAACTCTGTGTGTAAGCCAAAAACTGCTCCCAATCATAAGGAACCTCTATATGTGAAGATGATGGTTGAGAAAAAAATTCAACTAGTTGCACCCCAGCTGATTCTTCATTGCACTGTTTCTTCAAGTCCTCATTATAAATGCTCAAATACAACTTTGACTGATCATATGAAAACTCCAACTGTTCTTTATAATTTTCATAAGTTTCATAATAAAAACTCCCCTCGCTGGACACATCATAGATGGGATTCTCAAAAATATTTTCAAAAGTATCATAGGTTGGATTTTCAATAAAAGTCCAATAGTCATCATCGCCATCAATGTCAAATATGAGAGATGCCTCATCACTGGTATCAAATCCCTGGCTACACTCCTCATCCTGCTCAAAACAATCTTCTTCAAAAAGATGGGTTTCAAAGATATCATAGGGAACCCAACTTTCCAAATATTTGTCATCAGGTGAAGAGCATGGAGGATTCTCATCACACAAAAATTCTAAGATTGGATTTTCAATTAAAGTCTCGTATTCATCATCCATGTCAGGTGTAAGAGACTCTTCATCACTTGTATCATGCTCTTGATTGTACTCTCTCACTTGGCTCCAGGTTTCTGTGGTGACAGGATAGAGCTGCCCAACTCTGTTAATGTAATCAAGCTCTCTTGAATATTGTTTTACCTCTCTCCAACTTTCTCTGAAAATATTATGCATGTCACCTACATGGTTTACATACTCAGGCTCGCTTGATGACACTTCAGGACCACAACCCCTTGGAAAACCATGCTCCTGAACATAACATGCATAACGGCAAGAAGATTCTTCATGAAAGGCTTTACATGCCCTACAAAATGGCGTGTAAGATTCAACCATGTTAGCAGCCTCTAATTGATGAGGAGGCCTCTGTTCATGGTTGGGTGCTTTTCTTTGCCAATTAGTTTTTGGAAGGAATGTTCTTGGGGCAGGCTGTGACTGCGCTCTTTCCATATTGATAACCTTGTCCTGCATTTCTTTCATTTGGGCTAGATGTTTGTCTTCCATTCTTTCAAATATTTTCATCTCCATCATTTGTTTCTTATAGGAATCCTCTTCTTTATGCTCATATGACTTTAAACGAGTCAAGGACCTTGAATAACCAGGAAGCTTGGATTCACCTAAAGATTGCATATTTCTGTCTATTTTGACTACCATTTCTTGTGCATTTAGAAGAGTAGTGGGTTCTTTATACCTGATCTGATATTGCATCCTCCCACTAAGTGCTTCAATGTAATAAAGCAATATAGATGGTGCAGGTGGTTTGTAAGTGGCAGGAATGGCGTTGCATAGTTCTCTGAATCTTTGGTTGAACTCATCCATAGTCTTGTTACCCACTTATTTGTACCATAGTTGGATTAGCTGATGAGCCGCAAGTTCAAAAACATGATAAATGTTTGATTCTGGTGTATCAGTTGATCCGTCTTCATGTCTAGCAAATATTGGCTAGCCAGTTTTTCATTTGAATAATTTTTTACCATGGCCCCGCGGGGTTTGTAATAAAATATGCTAGTAGGGTATTTTGAGTGGTTTGGTCTCTTAAGACATAGAATCTCAACTAAGGTATTCCAGGGAGTTTTTTTCCCTTGACAATTATGCTTTCCCTATAGCCAAGTATAATTGACGAGGTTTTCTTCCGCTTCCTCCAAAGCTGGAATGCTCGATTTTGAATTCTGGTCCTTGGGGGGTTATTAGAGCCCAACTAAGTGTTTATAAACCTACTAGGAATTGTTAGAATAGAGCATAGTCTTGTCCTAAGTCAATAGGACCTCTAAAAATTTTCTGAAAATTTTTTACCGGACGGGTTAAAAATAATTTTTAAAATTTTTTAATTATTTCCCTAAGTTTTTTTATTAATTTTTCCATAAATTAATTAGAAAAAACCCGTTTGTAATAAGTCGGTCATCCGGACCCCGAATTGAATAATTGAAGGCTCTAACCTTAAGCCAAAAATCATTCTTGATCGGCCAGCCAGTCAAATCCAACTTTCAGATCATCAATTGGACACATAACACTCATTTTCTCAAAAAAGTCATTTTCGAGGAAAAAAATGATTATTTTGGAGAAAATTAAAACTCTCCAAATTAATCCAAATTCAGCGAAATAAAAGGCTAAGTGACATCTCAATGGGCATTTATGATGATTGGATTTATCATAACTCAACTTCAGTCAGCATTCAGTGAGCAATAAAGTTATAATAAGTTAACAGATTTGTCTAGCTAAACTCCCAAATTGGATGAGATGGAGAGCACTCATTGGTTTGATGATTTGATCGAGGTAAAGACTGAAGATAACACTAGTAATGGCTCCTCCAGACCTAGCAAGTCCGGCTAGGTCTGGTTTTCTGGTTTTAGGGTTTTGGGTTCTTCATTCATCGTATAAATAGAGGCTTCTTTAGCTCTATTCGGAGGGAGAGTTTGGCATAGAAACTCTGTTGGATTTTGTAAGCTTCTTTTGTTAATAAAATATTGAGACTTTGGAGGTCATTTGATGGGCTTTTGGCATTGTGTCTTCATCCTATGTGAAGTAAAATCTCTTTCACCCTACCCTTGTATTGCAATTTTATTTTTATGTTTATTGAAGACTAACAATCTAGTACTTAGGCTTCTAATCAAATCTGCATTGAGTGTTTGTGTTTATAGGGTTTGAATCTAGTAGGAGCTTTCAACACCTAATACCTTCACCATACAAGTGTTCCATTATTAATATATTTTGTTTGTAGGGTTGCAAACGGTTCCTAATCTTTCTTGCCTTCTCCAACAAACTTCAAAAAATTATCTTGGTTACATTGGTTACTACAAGTGGATCTCTATTTTCAAGGTTCTATTCTACCTCTTTTCCACTTTTATTGAAGTTATCAAGTGATTTAGATCTTTATTTCAAGCTTCCTTGGCTTCTACTAAGTTAGATCTAGGATTTCTAGCCTTAGATCTACTTTTTCAAAGCTAAATCCATCTTTCTAAAGGCCCACTTTTAAAGATTTAGTTTCATTTCCATTTTTGTGAATCCATCTTTCTTTTTTCCTTGGAAAACATGCACTCTTTTCTCGGAAAACGTGCATTTTTTCTCAAAAAACGTGCAAATTTTCCACTTTTAGGCTTGCTGGTTTTTTTTGTGTTTTTTCTTTTTTTTTCTTAATTCTGAAATTCATAAAATCAAAAAAAAAATTCGAAATTTTTTCAAAAATTTTATTTTGACTTTTTCTTGAAAAACGTGCCATTTCATGCTTGTTGTTTTTGACATTTTTCTGCTATTTTTCAATTCTAGAAATTAGCATAAAAATCATAGAATTTTTCGAAAAAAATTTCAAAAATTTTATTTTTTGACTTTTTTCTCAAAAAACGTGCAATTTTGTACTAGCTGTTTTTTACTGATTTTCTGCAATTTTCTGTTATTTTTCAGATTCTGGAAATTAGCCTAAAATGTTAAAAAATATTTAATTTTAAATTCGCAAAAGGTCTCAAGTCGTTTCGTCAAAAATCATGCATTTTACATAAAAATCGGTGAGCTTGCCTGGTCCTTTCCAAGTTTTGATTTTGGGTCTCATTCCTTTGTTTTGATCTTTTGTTTCATCTCATAAGGCAGTTGTCTTCTCATCCACTTAATCTTTTCGAATCACAGGTTAAATTTGATTTCTTAACACTCTTACTAGTCCTTGTTTAGAGTTATTATCCACAGGTGAACCAAAAGCAAAACCAAACAAGAAAGAGCAAGTAGAACTGGATCCAAAACCAAAAAAGAAGTCATTCTCCTTTGTACAAACTTATAAGAGTTTTTTATTTTTACCTAAGTTAGTTCTCAAAAGCCCTAACAAAGATTAAATTCTCAAGACATTCGTACTTCATTAATAAAACAAGGCGAAGTGGGATAAGGCCTCCCATGGTTTTTCTTCCCCATTTGGGGAAGAGTGTCTTTGTTCTTAGCTTAGATTTATTTCAAGTACTTAGAGTAGTTTCATTTTTTGCAAAGTAGATACTAATTGTTAGATTAGCCAATTTTGTTTCATTAACTAAGTTGATTACTTCATCTTTTAAGTTCTTGTATCTTTCATAAGTAATTCAACTGTTTAAAGTAGAGATCTCTTGAATCTCACTTTGTAGATCAAGAGTGCTCTCTATCGAAGAGTTGTCTTTTCATTGTTTAATAAGTTAATCATTAAGTAAGACTCTTGAACTTGTAGTAACACAAGTCAAGAGCACTCTCTATCGGAGAACATCATTAGTTTTGTACATCCGTGCATTAGGCATTTAGATTAGATAAGACTCTTGAACCTTTGTCATAAGACAAGGTCAAGAGCGCTCTCAGTCAGAGAGTTTAATTAATTTACTTAATAAAATCTTTCAACTCACATTCCCTCTAATTAATTTACTTCGTTGATATCCTTCACCTAGTATGCTCTGCCGACTTTGGAGTTGGGCTCGTACTCAGAACGGTGAATGGACTTGCTAAGACCGCAATAACAACATAATTAAAACTTTTACCCCATAACCAACGCACCAGTGTTGTCTCGATAAATACTCAGGTAGTGGGCAAATTCCAAGTGTGGGCACCGGGCAACCCAATTTGGACACTCGTTGGTTAAGTTATTGAACACCTAGCTTGTGATTCCAGACAGGTCCGTCATGTCTTCGAACGGAGCCACTGAAAGTATTTCTGGTTAGGTTTCCTAGACACCTTAAGCAAGATCACCATTAAAATCCCTAAAACTTCCCAAGAGCACTCGCACAATTTAACATTCACCGGTTTAATTTCTAGACGTGTATTTAATTCTCTGGCGCATTTTAGATTCATTGACTCCATAAGGCACTGGTCCTTGTTTGTTTTGCATAATTATATTGTTCGATCAATTGTCTATGGCTTAATGTAATTGTTATCGCTGAACATTTAATTGATGTCTAGAATTTAAATTTATCTTTTAATCTTTTGTTGCAACGTGGATTGCTTTTGATCTTGTGTCACATTCATAATAAGTAAAACACTTTCAAACTCCTAAACAACACCCATCCGCATCTGCAACCTTTAAAAACACTTTAACAACTTAAGAGCCATAGAAACTCTTTTATAGGGACTACCCCCCTTGGCTTTGTTAGGAGTTAGCCTAAACGGAGGAGCTAGGAGTAGGTCATAGTACCTAGCTCTGGGGTTGCCCCCAAAGTCACACCTCTCCCACTTTCCTAAGTGAGGAGACAGCTTTCAATTGATTTCTGCTGTTGGTGTGCAATCGACGGACAACAAGTGTCATTCTCCTTCTTTATATTTGTTAAAGAAGCCAGATGATGCCTAGGTTCCTTCTTTTCACCAAATTTGCTAGTGAAGGCAGTTTTGAAGCTTCAAGTGTAGAAAAGGAGTTGTCTGGTAAATTGTTGTACCAGTCACTAGCTCTTCCATCCAAGGAAAGTGCGAATATTTTCACGCAAACATCATCATGTTGATGTGCAAGATGTAATATCCTAAATACTGATAGTTTCTATTTCTATGCAAAGTTATTGAAATAGCCGGGCAAGCAAACTGCCATGCAAAATTTCCCTATTTTATAGCTGAAATTAGGGTTACAGTTTGCATGATAGAATGAACACTTACCACTGGCCGACTGAATATGCTCCAAAAAGAATGCGCATGCAAGATGAGCTGAGCTAATGAAGAAATGACTTGTTTCCCGCTGTAATACCCCGGTACGCTGAATCAGACAAGTGTGACGTTTTTGTTGAAGGGATGGTCAATTTCAACTGGAAATAGGTCGGAAGGTAGGTGTGCCCGTGCCGGAGAGGATGGCTAGAGCATGCAAGAGTTTTGACCTCTCCAGATGCCCTAGCGAATTGGTCTACCAATCTGCTGCTCACGCCCCCACAACCCTGTAATCTGCTGCTAGTTGCCCCGGATGGACAATTTGATGGCTGATAATCACTCAATGCAGTAGAGTGATCCTATCAGTGAGGATGAAGGCCACATGCGAACGAAATATGGTGATCCAGAGTCTTGGTGAATGATTGGGGTTTCCCAGCTAAATGCCCCGAGTTGTACAAATGAACCTGCAAATAACCTTTGGACATATAATGGAACACTGGATAATGATGAATGCAATAAACACGGTGACAAACTTGGATGGTTTATCCGAAATCCCGTTAGCTGAAGACGCCGTCTCCAACCCCAACTGTTGTGGCCACAGGCTGTGCTGCTACTCAAGAGCTCCAAAATCAATAATAATCCAAAAGTAAAGTCTCCATTCACTTTATCTTTCTTTTATAACTTTCAACTGTGAAAACCCTAACTTTGACCTAATTAGGTCACTTTAACTTCTAATTTGCAATTGACTTGCATGCATGCGCATGGAGACTTAATTGGATGCATGCATTATTAAATAATGCTTAGATGTCATGCATGCCGATGGCCCTCTTCGACCCAATGGTGATATAATATTGATGCCCTAGATTTTTTGTAGATGGCATCAGTCTTCAGTTGATTCCCTAACTGTCAGTAACCACTCGAACCCACAAAAATCACATAGGTTAGCGGTTTGGTCCTCAATGCCTAAGCAGACGAGGACATTACAGTCCCCCCTGCTTGAGATTGCTTGTCCTCAAGCAACTGCAAACTGGGATGCTGCAAGACATGTTCTCCTTCCCATGTGGCATCCTCTGGAGTTAGTTCTTTTCATTGAACCAAGTATTCTCTAATCACCCGGTTCCTGAGTTTTCTTTCTCGAGTCTGTATGATCCGTTCAGGAATCAGTATCAATAGTCCCTCATCATCTAAAGGAGGTAATTCTGTTGATGGAGCAATGTGTTGCCCAATGGTCTTTTTCAAGTTGGACACATAGAATACATTGTGAATTTTACTTTCATGTGATAGCTCTAATTCATATGCCACCTCTCCCACCTTCCTGATTATTTTGTAGGGTCCACAAAAGCGAGGTTTTAACTTTTCTGCTCATTTCTTCTTAAGTGAAGACTGTTTGTAAGGTTGGAGCCTTAAGTATACCAAATCTCCTACCTCAAAGCTCCACTCAACCCTGTGTCTGTCTGCATACAACTTCTGCTGATTCTAGGATGTCTGTAAGTTCTCTTTCAGGATTTTAAGAATATCCTGACTGTATTGTATCCAATCCTTTGCTTTAGGAGCCCTACTGTCCCTGAATGCTAAATCTGCATAGTCCAAGGCCTCGTAGCCATATAATGCCTTAAAAGGTGTCATCCTAATAGACATGTGATAGGTAGTATTGTAGCAGTACTCCCCTAAGTGTAGCCATTTAATCCAGGATCGTTTCTGCCCTGTTACACAGTTCCTAAGATATCCTTCAATCCACTTGTTGACAATTTCGGTTTGTCCATCGCTTTGGGGATGATAACTCCTGCTGGTAGCAAGCTTGGTCCCCACTAATCTGAATAGTTCTTGCCAAAAGGCACCTGCGAATCTACTGTCCCGCTCACTGACAATGGTCTTAGGCAACCCGTGTAACTTGAAGACCTCCCTGAAGAATAACTCACCTACCTAAGCTGCAGAGTAATCAGATGATATAGAAAAGAAATGTGCGAACTTGGTAAGTCGATCAACCATGACATATAAACAATCTCGCCCTTGGACCTTGGGAAATCTTGTAATAAAGTCCATGGAGACACTTTCCCACTTCTGTCCTGGAATTGGTAGTGGTTGAAACAACCCCGCTGGATGGATGTTCTCAATCTTGTTTTGCTGACATATGCTACATTCCCGTACATGCTGCATAACCTCCCCTTTGAAGCCCTTCCATGAAAACCTCTCTCGGATCTGCCTATAGGTCTTCAAGAAACCCTGATGTCTTGATAGTGGAGATTCATGTGCTACTTGTATGATTTTCTTTCTCAAAAATGATTCTGGGACGAGGTATATCCTGTTCTTGTAATAGATGATGTCATCGACAATCCTGTACCTGTCATCCTGAATCTGTCCATCCAATAATTCGCAAGCGAAATTATTTTTGGAGTATTCTACTAAGAGAAGAGCCCTCCAATCTGTGGATATACTCATGAGAGATAATGGGGCGGGTCACCTGGATAATGCATTAGCTACTATATTGTTCTTACCTTTTACATACTCAATCTCGAAATCATAGTCTTGTACTTTGCTGACCCATTTCTGTTGGCGCTCATTCAATTGCTTCTACTCCAAGAAGTACTTGAGGTTGTTATGATCTGTCTTGATTTTGAACTTACTTTCCACCAAGTACTGTCTGAACTTTGTGAGAGCATGTAAGATGGCTATCATTTCTTTGTCATATATGGAGTAGTGGCGCTCGTAGTTCTTCAATTTTTGGCTCTCAAATGCAATAAGGTGATGGTTTTGCGTCAAATACTGCTCTTGGCCCTTCCCCTGAGGCGTCACATTCTACTACAAATGGTTGTGAGAAGTCTGATAATGCTAAAACTAGGCAAGAACTCATAATGACTTTCATCTCCTCGAAATTTTCTATGCTAGTTCTGTCCAGGTTAATGCTCCCTTCTTTGTGAGATCTATGAGGAGTGCGAAAAATTGGGAGAATCTCTTAACATACCTTCGAAAATAACTGCAAAGGCCTAAGAAGCCTCTCAATTTTGTGACTGTTTTTGGCGCGAGACAATCTCTGATAGCTCAGATTTTCTCCATGTCAACCTGTACTCCATTTTCACTGATTATGTGCCCTAGATACAACATTTTCTTTATGCCAAATTCATACTTGGACATTTTTGCATAAAGCGAGTGTTCTTCTAGAATGCTCAATACTTCATCTAGGTGTTTCAGATGTTCCACCCATGTTTTGCTGTAAATCAGGATGTCATCAAAGAATACTAGCAAAAGCTTACGTATCTGAACTCTAAAAGTATGGTTCATGCATGACTGAAAAGTGGCTGGAGCATTGGTAAGTCCAAAAGGCATGACCAGAAATTCATAGTGACCATAGTGATTGTTACCAACTTTTTTGTATCATAGTTGGGTTACCTGAGGAGCCGTCGGTTGACAAACATGACCAATGTTTGATTCTAGTGTATCAGTTGATCCGTCTTCATGTCTAGCAAATATTGGCTAGTCAGTTTTTCATTTGAATAATTTTGACCATTGCCCCGTAGGGTTTGTAATAAAATGCGCTAGTAGGGTATTTTTGTGTGGTTCGGTCTCCTGAGACGTAGAACCTCAACTAAAGTATTCCAAGGAGTTTTTTGCCCTTGACAATTATGCTTTGCCTATAGCCGAGTATAATTGACGAGGTTTTCTCCTGCTTCCTCCAAAGCTGGAATGCCCGATGTGAATTCTGGGCCTTGGGGGGTTATTAGAGCCCAACTA
Source organism: Pseudotsuga menziesii (assembly GCA_001517045.1). Lineage (NCBI taxonomy): Eukaryota > Viridiplantae > Streptophyta > Pinopsida > Pinales > Pinaceae > Pseudotsuga > Pseudotsuga menziesii. The sequence continues at coordinate 2,793 of LPNX010977091.1, read as the reverse complement.
AGTGTTATCAACTTACTAGGCATTGTTAGAGTAGAGCATCGTCATGTCCTAAGTCAATAGGACCTTTAATTTTTTTTCGAATTTTTTTTCTTCGAATGGGTTAAAAATTATTTTTAAATTTTTTTAATGGAAAAATCTCATTTGTAATAAGTCGGTCATTCGGACCTCAAATTCAGTGATTGAAGGCTCAAACCTTAAGCCAAAAATCATTCTTGATCAGCCAACCAGTCAGATCCAACTTTCAGATCATCAATCGGACACATAATGCACATTTTATCAAAAAAGTCATTTTTGGGGAAAAAATGGAATTTTTGTTAAAAAATGATTATTTTGGAGAAAATTAAAACTCTCCAAATTAATCCAAATTCAGCGAAATAAAAGGCCAAATGACATCTCATTGGGCATTTATGATGATTGGAGTTATCATAACTCGGCTTTAGTCAGCATTCAGTGAGCAATAAATTTATATTCAATTAACGGGTTTGTCATCTCCAGCTAAGCTCCCGAATTTGATGAGATGGAGAGTACTCATTGGTATGATGATTTGATTGAGGTAAAGACTGAAGTTTACACCTCTAGTGGCCTCTCCAAACCTAGTAGTGGTTGCCTCCATACCTGGAATGTGGTTCTACCTACATGCTCACGCCTCCTCTCTCCAACAGGGGCGTCATCACACTTGTGGGCTCAGTTTGGGCTTGGTTTTCAGTGCTGAGGGTTGGAATGGGGGCGCCTTGGCCTCCCCTCATTCCCAGCCAATTTTCTTTAGGTTTGCTCTCTCAGTGGTGGCCAGGGCAATTAGGTCTGGTTTTTTGGTTTTAGGGTTTTGGGTTCTTCATTCATTGTATAAATAGAGGCTTCTTTAGCTCTATTCGGGTAGATCTCTTGATTGTAAACTTACTCTGTAAGATTTTGTAATGGCTTATGCTAATCTTCTGGAATAAAATCAAGACTTTGGAGGTCCATGCAGCAGTGCTTGTGGTGAAAAAATTTGTGAGGTGATTTCTGTCCATTTATTTTACTTGCAGTACTCGTACATGATATAATCAATTAGTTTTAGAAGTCTACTATTTAAAACGTAAAATCTTCCATTTACAGTTGTTAAGTTGGTTGATTGTGCTATTTTATAAAAGATTTCATGAGCAAGACATATTCAGGTATATTAATGTTGATGAGTCTTTATATTTATTAGCATGCTAGTTGATTGATCTCACTGGGTTTTGTGAAGTGTTTTAATCTTGGACAGGATCTTCTATCTTGGAGAAGGGTGTGAGCTTGGTTGCATCTAGCTCATCTTCAAGACCACAAGTTTTCTCTTTTAACATTGGTTTCTTTGTAGGATCTACAATAACTTGGATTTTTTCAAGAAGAAGGCTTTAAAGAGTCTTGTTTATTTCAAGTTCCATCTCATAAAATTTTCATAAGTTAATGTTCTTTGGTTACAGGTCACTTTGGAAGCCCTAGTTCACTTTTTTCAACCTTTAGGCTTCCTCCCCATTGCCTTGTTTGGCTTGCCTTTACTTCTTATTCTTTGCTGCCCTCTTTTCACTTTAGTTTGCAGCCCCTTTTCTTCATTTAGGACATCCCTCTTTTGCCCTAGTTTTGGTCCCTTTTTGCCCTAGTTTTTTGCCCTATCTTTCTCCTTTTTGGACAGCCCTCATTTGATTGTTCGCTACCCTCTTTTTTACTGTTTTGCAGCCTTCTTTTTGCTTTTGGACAGCCCCCTTTCTCACCTTTAGGACAGCCCTCTTTCCCATCTTTTCTCTCCCCTTTTCTTTGGTTTTTCTCCTCTCTCTTTCCTCTTTTTTCATTGCTGGTTTTTGTCCTCTTTTTCGAGAATTTAATTTGTAGTTTGCCTTTAAAGTCTTAACTAATGCATAACGTTTAAACTATTTTAAGCTCTTATTTGCAGGAGGAATCAAGAAAAGCCCAAGGGCTAAAAGCAAGCAAAAGAGAAAGCAAGAAGTGCAAAAAGAACAAAAAGACAATTTCCCCTCTTCTTCCATCCCTTTCTTTCCCTGTTCTTCCAAGAAAAGGCAAAGAACAAATCATCAAAAAATTGTAAATTAATAAAAAGCGACTGGGATTACAGCTCCCACACCCTTATTCCCCCATTTGGGGGAAGCTTGTATCGTCTCTCTTTCATGCTTTCCATTTTTATTGCTAATGGTAGAATAGTGTAGTATAATCATCTAATCTTAGTCAAAGTAGTGCATATTTGATTAGTTTGTTGTTCATAAAAAGTGAGTTAAAATTTTTATTTGATCATTCCAATCGAATGTGGCATCATTTCTCTTAGAATACTAATTGTTAGATTAGCCAGTTTTGATTCATTAATTAAGTTGATTGCTTCATATCTTAAGTTTGTATCTCTCAATAAGTAAATCAACTTTTTTAAAGTAAAAGTCTCTTGAATCTCACCATAAGGTGGATCAAGAGTGCTCTCTGTCAAAGAGTTTAATAAACTGTCTTCACTTTATTTTCGTGCATTATATTGTTAATCAAGTTAAATCAATAAGTAAGACTCTTGAACTCGCAAAAACACAAGTCAAGAGCACTCTCTATGGGAGAGCATCATTAATCTTGCATATCCTTGCATTAAGCATCTAGATTATATAAGACTCTTGAACCTTTGCCATAAGACCAGGTCAAGAGCGCTCTCTGTCGAAGAGTTTAATTAATTGATTTAATAAAACTTGTTACCAACTTTTCTGTACCATAGTTGGGTTACCTGAGGAGCCACCAGTTGACAGACTTGTTCAAAGTCTGATTCCAGTGTATCAGTTGATCCGTCTG
>LPNX010977069.1:2626-42127 GCA_001517045.1 Pseudotsuga menziesii | reverse complement strand
GTTTGAATGATTTCTGTTTTATTCTGTGGAATTGCCACCATGAGTAATGTATGCCGTTCATAAACAATTGGCTATTTGATTGTCTAAATATTTTTAATCATTCATATGTTGTAAGAAGGAATATCAGCTACCTGTAAATTGCTCTTTATAATGCATGCACATAACACATTACTCATAAATAAATTACAGTTTAGCTCCCCTGGGATAGGTAGATGGATAGTTAGTTTTACTTTACTGCTGCATATGTGATTGAGATGCTTGTGAGTTCTAAGATGAGAGGTAAGAACCTGCGCATCACATTGTGACTACTCTTTGCATCTTTATCACCTTGCATTGTTAATTAGGCACGTGCATGTCATACTTAAGTCAAAAAGTACAAAAATATACACGGTGGACCAGGCCGCAACCGGTAAAACCCTTTGTTTTTGTTACTTGACCTACGGTAGCCGGACTGCAAACCAGACGGATTCCCTACACCAAACAGTCACAGGCTAGTTGGGAACGTTGATTGGGGAGAATCCCTTGTTGTTGTTTCCTATGAATTTCCAGGCCTCAACTCAATTTATTTATGTACAAAGCAAAAAGAAAAGAAAATGTGTGCCTGCCCTAGAAATATTCAATCCAACAAGTTAAAGGGCTAGGATGTAGTGTAGGACAAAAAATTTATCCATGGTCTAAGTGTACCATTTTTGAAATCGAAACCATGTCTACTAGTCTACCGTCATCCTTATCAGCCTAAGGAAGTTGAAGGAGCTCAGGCTAATTGTCAATCATAGAACTGGTCTTTCTCTTGCTATGATATCCTAGTTTAAGCTCGGTTAGATAATTTCCTAGGACCGAATTAACGCAATTAGATAGCACAGGTGTCAAAGTAGTGGGGGAAATGAAAAATGTTCTCATTCGCTTTTCTGCAAATAACAAGATATGTCAATTTATTGACATTATGGTGGCTGAAATACCAGGTGGATATGGGCTTATTCTCAACCGAGATTGGTCTGCTAGATTAAAAGGTTATTTTGCTTCAGACTGGTCTCATTTATGGTTGCCTCTTAAGGGTACCCCTAATCGGATTAAAAATTTGAGAGAACCTTACATGAAGCACACTATCACTAAGCTGGGAGAAAGTAATGAATCTGCTAATTCGGTCCTAGGAAATTATCTAACCGAGCTTAAACTAGGATATCATAGCAAGAGAAAGACCAGTTCTATGATTGACAATTAGCCTGAGCTCCTTCAACTTCCTTAGGCTGATAAGGATGACGGTAGACTAGTAGACATGGTTTCGATTTCAAAAATGGTACACTTAGACCATGGATAAATTTTTTGTCCTACACTACATCCTAGCCCTTTAACTTGTTGGATTGAATATTTCTAGGGCAGGCACACATTTTCTTTTCTTTTTGCTTTGTACATAAATAAATTGAGTTGTTTCTTCTTTAATGCTTTAATGCTGTTTCCTTTGGATTGATTGCTTTGATGCTGTTTTCTTTTGTTGATTGATTTGATGTTGTTTTCTCTTTTTTTAATGCTTTGTTATTAGTTCTTTTGGTTTTGAATAAAGAGGAAAACTTTTGGTTGCAATGGAAACATTAGGGTTCTTAGTTAACTGAAATCTTGAGTAAAAGACTGCGCTTTTAAAACATAGAATGTCTTCTAGTAGCAGTGTTCCTAATGGGCCATGAATTCATTGAAGTTCTACTTAACCCCTGTAAATAACTCACAATTAAGAGGTCTGGAATACTATTTTGAGGCTCCATCCATTTTCACACCTAAAATTTCCAAGGGAGTGACAGCAAAGGACCCACAGAAAGGAAGCAAGGTAAACAATATATCATATATAAATGATCCCATGCCATAATTTCAGAAAAGCTAAAAGCTATCAAGAGTCAAAACTCCTTAAAGAAACAATACATATCAAAGCAAAGTATCAAAAGCATGAATTTGAAATTGCCAAAAGTTCCTCTCCATTCGTGAGATAAACAGTAAATTATTCTCTCACACAAAAGGACACTATGGATAGAGGAGCCTGAATAAAATTCAGAAAGAAAGGCAGATGGAGGACTCACAAGAACTAAAGTTCAAATAGCACAAAAGTGCAATTGGCATGGGAATGAGGAACAAATGGATAGTGATGTTTACTATATGTTACAATCATGTGGTGTCCAAGCTAGAAAATACCTAAGGACGGGTAAAATAAATCTCACTTATTTGGCCTCAAAAGAGTTATTTAGACTTGCAAATATTTCTGGTGTTACCATTTCCCAAAGAATGGATTACTTCTTAATGATTTAAATGCATAGGTTGGTCAGTTTAGGAATACAAACATCTAGAAGTTTTCAACTTTTATTCAGATGGTCTTGCACTGGGAAGAAGTTAAGTCAGAAATCTGGGGTTCACCAGGTAGTCGCCAATTGTTGCAGCTGCAACAATTTCCCAAAATTCAAAAAATTTCGGGACCCTCCTTTTGCTCATATTAGCTTGATTTGCTTCTTTGTTTTGATCTCGTGATTCTTTAGAAATAATTTTTCCAATGCTTGAATTGAGCCGTTGCTTGTTTGAATTCATCAGTGCCCTTAAATGCCTTTAAATGTTTAAATCGGAAGTTTATTTTCTTATTCTCCTGCTGTTGCGGAAGGATAATCAACTTTGGCTTCGTTATTTTTCTTCAATGCTTTTTGTTTAATCGGCTGATCTTTCGTTTTACATCGGAACATGTTGTTACTTTGGTCTCTGCCGTTGCGGATGACAGATTGCTAAGTCTTCCGATCCTTGTATTGACTTTCTGGAGCCTGCTTTGTTGTTTTCGCCGATCCTTAAGTTTACGGTTTCGCCGTTGCGGCTTCCAAAAGCACTAGGATTTCTGATCCTTCAGTTATTTTCTCTTTCGATTCGGACCCTTAATGGCGGGGCGTGATGTCCTTTATGTTCTGCCATTGCAGAGGGAAAAAGAATTGTCCTTCTGGTCATTTAGTGGGTTTTTCTCCGATCAATATTTTGCCTGTCGCGGACCGTGATATCCTTTATATCTCCGCCATTGCGGCTCCCGTTACGCTATCGCTTCGATGTTTTAAAGCTCCGACACGTTATTGTTTGTCTCCTGGTTATCCCCACAGATAGATTAGTGGTTTGGCCACCCGACATTGCGGAAGGAATTATCTTTGTGTCCTTCGATCCATAGTTTTCCGCCAACCGATATTTTGTTCCCCGCCGCACGTGGTTGACTATATATAGGTATGTGGTTGGGCTTGTTTATTATTCTATTACTATTGCCGTTTCGACTGTCGCTCGCTGTCGCTCTCATGTGCTATTATCCTCTTGAGCTCGCAAGGACCCCGTTTTCGGTACCCGCGTCCAGGTGGCTCAACTGTGGAAGCTTGACCGCCATTCTTCCCACTGTCCACGTAGCGTTACCAGGTAGGCTCCTCGTAGCATTATCCCGTTCCATTCGAACTTTGTTGGTTTTTCTACGGTTGGGTTTTTTCCACAGCCATTTTCCTTTGGCTTGTTAGTTACATGCATATATAGTGGATTGGGGATTTGTATCATAACTGTCCGTGGGAGGGCATTTTGGCCCATAGGGTGGTTTTACTCCGCGGCTTTTGGTTATGCAACCCTACGCTTAGAGAATGGGGGGTTTGGTGCAAATGACCGTTACGTTGTCTGCACCAATCTGCCCTATGTGATGATGTTTCGATAGGGGAAGGTTTTCACGACCTCTCCCTATGAGGCTTGTAATAGTTGCCCCCCCCCTTTTTGTTTTTGTGCTACCCGCATCATCAAACCACAGTTGCGTTTCACCACACTGTTCCGCGCAAAATCGGTTCACGGCCGGTTTCTAACCCAAGCCGGTGGAGGGGGATATATCACTGCATATAGTTATTGACCATAGTTTGCACAGACAACGTTTCTTCTTGAAAACACACCGTGAGAACTTGCATAGTCTCCCCTGTCATTCCCACGCAGCACGATGATCATGGTGCCCACAGATAGCCCGAGTTTCCTTCATTTTTATGTAGATTCGCTTCCCACTCGATGTTATAATTGACAGAATTGTTTTGGTAGCAAATAGCGGTGCTAGCTTGCACATATTTACTTCATTTAACTAATTGCTGTCATGGTAAACATAGATGAAGTAAAATGCTGCACATGTTGTCTCAATGTTTGCAACGTAGTCAGGAATGTCTTAATGATGATAATCGCATGTATAACAGGAAGATTCCGAATTCAAGATGTCAAAGCGACAAAAGAAGAATGCCCCTGTGGTCGAAGAGGATCCTGAAGTGGAAGTGATTACCAAAATCGAATACATCTATGAAGACACCAAGTGTATATCTGGTGTAGAACCTGAATACCAATGGGGAGAGATATACAGGCTGATCACACGCCGAGAGGTGCTTGATATGGGTTTGGAAGAAGAAGGCATATATGCCAACATAGAGAGATATTCACTAATGAAGATTGGCACCAGAGCAGAGCTCTTCCCATGCTTTGAAGTGATTGGTTGGATTCTTCCCCGGGCCGATGTAACTACTATGATCCTCGAAAATGTAGACAAACAAGGCTATGCCGCCTATAGCCCAGGATATGTAGCACTGGCCTACCACTTTCCAGAATATCAAATATTTTTTTTCTTCTGATGATTGGTTGCACAATATCAGAATGGACCTAGTTGAGACCCTTAAAATAATGTTGTTGTCTGGAAGACATTTCAGGACTACGGCAATGGGAGAGTATGACACAGCAAGCTTAAGGGCCCCATACAGGGTCATCGCCCTGATGCTTAACAGGATTTTTGGAAGAGCTCATGGCAAGAGATTCAATTTAGAATGGATACCAATTATTTTTTATGTTGCAACCCAGGGGACCATTTTCAACTAGGCCAATATCGTATCAAATAGTCTTTCAGCCTACATGGCCTTAGCTTTGGGAGGAGTGTCCCAAAAGAGGTCTGAATTTTATATGAGTTCCATACTTGTTGATTGTATATTGTGCAATCATCCTTTCCCTAGTCTAAGATGCATCTGGGACAGGGAGAGGATGCTTGTTTATGCTACATACAAACCACTATGGGCACACAAATACCATAGTCATTACCGGGAGGTTTGTGAACAGTTCATCATGCCCTTGTATACGCTCATTTTCTTGAAGGAGTGTGATTGCATGTCAGAGGAGGCGTTGCAAGTAATTGAGGAATATGCAGACTATTATCTAACTATGGATGGCCTTTACTTCAGAATGTTTGGAGGTTCCAGAGCACCCTCCCTGCTGCCCAAATACGCCATTGACTACATCATTCAGAAAGAGGCGGTCAAAGAAGTTTTCCTGGATGGCATAGGGAGATTTCTATTTGAGCATAAGAAGGCTGCCTATCCCCCTTTTCCCTTCAAGTTAGGCAGTTACAAGTTCACTAGAGTGAAGAAAGCGGATGAGTTTGTAGAAGAGTTGGAAAGGTTTCATTTTGGTGAGATGCCTTTCCATAGAAATGACTCCCACAGTAAAGTAGTTGACCATTGCAAGAAAAACAACGTACATTTCGAATACACCCATCATTGGGATAGAGAAGAATCTGTCTTCCGCAATGCATTGAATATAACAACCTTAAGGAGAAGGTTCAATAATAAGAGTACCAAAAAAGGTGGGAAGGGAACGGATGAACAAGCCAAAGCTGATGAAGAAACAAGGAAACGAAATGCGGAAGCCCAAAGGCTGGCCCAAGAAGCTGCAGGGTGGCTGCAAGAAGAAGAGACAGAGAAAATAAAAGATGCAGAAGAGGCAGCCAAAAAAGCAGAGGAGGATGCAAGAAATGAAGAAGAAGAAAATAATAAGAAGCTTGATGAGGAGCTACAGAAGCAAGAAGCAGAGAGGCTAAAGCTAACTCAGACAAAGACAGAATAGTCAGCCTCTGATACCGTTGGTGGCCAGACTCAGGACATGGAGAACCCCGAGGTTTAGGATCCAGAAATACCAGCTGTCAAAACACCTGGACAGTCCATGGTCCCCACACTAAAGCTGATCCCTTTTGTACAGAAGAAAGGGGAAGAAATACCTGATTTTAACATTGTTTTCTATGACAGGGAGACAAAGAGGATAGTGAAGAGAACGGAAAGGAATTTTGAAACAGGAGGTCTACCCGGGAAAATGATAACGGATACGCCTGTTGTATTGGGAACGGACTAAGATCCAAGATTCATCATTAGAGCCAGAGCTGCACTGATTCATGCCTCGAAAGATAATGTGGAAAAGATTATGACAGGCTTGGAGCAATACAAGAAGTCCTCTACTCAACTGAAAGATACATTGAGAAAGGAGAGAGAGGAAAACAATAAGCTGAAGAGGAAATATGAGGACATGAAAAAAGAGATAAGGTATTCAAAGGATGAACTGCAGCTCCTCCAAGTGGAGAGACAAGTTAGGGAAACTACGCAGGAGTGTCTGGAGAGAGTGCAGCGAGAGTATCAAGAGCTTAGGGTGGAGAAGGAACAGCTGCTGGGGAGGATAGAAGGCTTAGAGCTGCAAAAGACCACTTGGGAGGCAAGTGAGAAGCAAGCTCAAGAACAAGAGTTGAAGCTTCAAGAGCATATTTCTTCTTTAACAACTGCTCTAGAAGAAGCAAGAGATCAGCAAGTCAATCTACAACCCTTCAAGGAGCATGTGCTGGCACAAAAGGCCAAGATGCTGTAGCTGCAAACTGCCATATAAGAAGAGAGATGTAAAGTTGTGCAAATAGATGGCCGATTAGAGGAAATTCTGGAAACTTCCTCTTATTTTGTTGACAGATCGTAGGATGTCCTGGAAGTCCTGACATCAAGAATGGAAAGGTTGGAAAATAGCGAAGAAAATCCTGCAGAGCTGCCTTCGAAAGATCGACAGGCCCTGAAGTAGGATTATGAATTCGTAGAGTTTGCTATAAACACAGCAGAATATTTCAAAAAGGCTGTGAGAAATACTAAAGGAGCATGCACAGAATTTTTCAGAAGGCTCCTGATTACATACAACCGGTGCCAAGTAGAAGCTCAGCAGAGGCTTGATGTTTTTCTAGACCACAATTCATTTGTGGAAATTTTGCAGAAGAGGTATCAAGAGGAGGAAGCGAAAGTACAGCACCTTAAAGCCCTTGATGACTAGATCTTAAGGAATGAAGTTGATCATTCTGCCATCAGTGTGCAGCTATTGGAGGACCAGCTTCATTTAAGTGCGGCCAGAATTGAGGCCATCAAGAACCAAGCTGTGAAGTTTGAAATAAACATTCAGTTTTTGGAGCCTTGCACATTTGAAGGCATTGCCTTTGAGGCTTTGGCATGGAAGAAATTCCTAAATACGCAAGCCGGTCCCTCCTTGTGATTAATCATTCACTTTTATATGTAACGATTTTGTAAACATTAGAGGAAAGGAAAATTTTGGGAGGCCAAAAGTTGGGAAGCCCAAGAGTCATTTGTGGGCAACCCAACAGTCTCATCCTTTTGTATAAATATAGGAGAATTAGAGTAAGAACGGGCTTTTTCCCATTTAGACTTGTAAAGCGATATTGTAAGAAGAACTACTTTTTTTTACAATAAAGAATTATTGTTTTCCTGTTGGAGAAATATCGGTGGGACTTTCAATTGTTATGCTGTGGATTGCGGAAAGATGAACTATTTCATTTTTTCAGCTTTTTATCCATGAACTGTGAGATTGTTCTAACTCTTAGAGCCTAAGTTCTTGTTTGAATGATTTCTGGTTTATTCTATGGAATTGCCACCATGAGTAATGTATGTTATTCATAAACAATTGGCTATTTGATTGTCTAAATATTTTTAATCGTTCATGTGTTGTAAGAAGGAATATGAGCTACCTGTAAATTGCTCTTTATAATGCATGCACATAACACGTTACTCATAAATAAATTACAGTTTGGCTCCCTGGGGATAGGTAGATGGATATTTAGTTTTACTTTACTGCTTCATATGTGATTGAGATGCTTGTGAGTGCTAAGATGAGAGGTAAGAACCTGCGCATCACGTTGTGACTACTCTTTGCATCTTTATCACCTTGCATTGTTAATTAGGCACGTGCATGTCATACTTAAGTCAAAAAATACAAAAATATACACGATGGACCGGGCCGCAACCGGTAAAATCCTTTGTTTTTGTTACTTGACCTATGGTAGCCGGACCGCAAACCGGACGGATTCCCTACACCAAATAGTCATGGGCTAGTTGGGAATGTTGACTGGGGAGAATCCCTTCCTGTTGTTGCTTGCGAATTTCCAGGCCTCAACACACTGCCTCGTGCTTAACTCCCTTGTAACAGGAGGATCCTGAGAAAATATAATTAAATAAACGATTTCACACTCTCACCTTGACATATACCTAATTGTTTTGTTTAGTGGTCTTGGAGAATTAACTCATAATTAACTATTCCAAGACCCTAAAACCTATTCTTGTTGGTGAACCCTATAAAATAAAAATGTGTAGTTCATTTTAAATTATGCGTTGATTTTAATGGTTATAATTACTCAAAGGGAAATGGCTGTGCAAATAATGATATAAAGACTCAGTGTTGAAATAAAAGTGCAAACCTAACAAGCAATCCCAAGTGCAATCTTGTAGAATGAAAAACAGGGTATGCCACTACATGAGATGGATAAATATATATTCATTTCCGAATGCCAATCCAATCCTTCCTATATGAAATCCTAAACACAACTCCCATCCAAGCAATTCAATGCAAGAACCTCCTCAAATCCATATCTAAGATGCAACTAAGAGTGTAACTTCCCACAACATCAAACTCACCAAAAGGGAGGATGTATGCGATTGTTTAAAGAACAACTGCATATATACATGACTTTTGGTCAAAAAGCTTCATGTATACATGGATTTTGGTCAAAAACCTGCGTATACATAGAAGATAGTGGTAAAAAGCAGGCCAAGGGTCAAACCAATAAAGGGGAGTGTCAATTGATGAACATACTATAAAATGCAACAAAGAAACAAATAAACGAAGAGAAAGTCAGGAATATCAAGCACATTGTGCCCCCAAACCCCAAATAAAAACAAGGAACATCCCCAGTATGGTCACCAATTCTGTTACGAAGAAAGCTTCCTATGGCTTGGGGTGTACGACAACAGACAGAGCAACCATAGAAATCAATCCCTTCTCAATATGCAAGAGAAATAAAACATCTAACACTAAAGGATCTCGAAACATACCTTATTCCAGATGGTTGATGTAGATCCCCGTTGAGCTTTTCCAAACCCACTTGTGTTAACAATTTGCTCTCTCAACAATCAAAAAACAAGAAAAGCATGCTATATAATGGTGTTAGACCTACTATATCATATATAATAAATAATGTATAAGCAACTAAAAGAATCCATGGATTCAATATTCATTTAAATGCACATCATTGGATAGGAAAATATATTTCTATTAATATAATTCAGAGATTACAAGAATGACAACCTCTGTCAGCATGTTTGCGAACTGGAGAAACTGAGTCCTCCACCTGGGCCTCCACCACCTCAATCCTTCATCTCTCAGTCGCAAGATCACAAGCAAAGGAAAGCTTGGGAAGAACACCAAGTGCTCCAAGGGAGAAAGGGATGCAGACTCAAGTATAAGCTATGGCAACAATGGTCTATAGTTTTCTTGCTCTTCAATTCCTCCCTTTCTTCAATCTATCCAAAGGGCTCCTTATATAGTGCTTCAATGGGGTAATGGAAGGTCAAATCTGAGCTATATTGAGGCATATGGAAGGCCAAGAGACAAGTGATTTGGATCCACATCAAGGAAAACTCCAAAAATATTTGGCCTTTTGCACACATCCCAATGTACACAAGTTTAAGGGTATATCCATGTATATACACGAGAAAGGGTTTAAAATTCGTGTATGGAAAATAACATGTGTTTTTAGGGATGATATTGGAAACATCAAAGGTACAAAAATAGTCAATGGGGTCCAAAGAGTCTGCAGAGGGATAGGGAAGGCTATAAAAGTGTGATCAACCATATGTGGTAAAATCAGCTATAACAGAAACGTATGATCTTGGTTTGGGAGATCGTTCCAGGTATTATCCTTTCATGTATCTATGCAAGATAATACATATAATAAAATCTCTACTATTCATTGTATATGAATTTGCTGTTCTTCAACCAGATATCAATCTCCTGTATGATATTCAACATTGACTCAAGCATTGGTATGTTGTGTTATATAAGTTTTAATATACCATGTGCCAAAGAAGATGATTTTTTTATGTTGATGGATGTAGTACCAAATGATATTTTTGTATGAATATAGTGGTTGATTTATTGAATGTAATGTGTCTTCTTCACCAATTGTTTTCAAAATGAATAGAAAATATATATGGTTTCAATAGACATGAAATGCTTACTTGGCTTGCAGAGAAATTATGTCAATTGTTAATTATTAATATTTTTCTTCGAAGGAAAATCTCAATATGTGTAATCCCCGACTTTCTTTGAAGGAAAATTTCAATTTGTGTAATCCCTGACTTTCTTTGTCCCTGTTTGAGCATAAAAAAAAATTCTCTGTTATTGATGAGTATTTCTGGAACCGAGGAATAACGAAGTTTCTGAACCTTTACTATTCCAAACAATCCTGGGCCGGAATTGCATTGGATGGGTACCAAGCATGGGAATGTACATTTGCTTGACTCCACTATGTTGATTTTGGTGCTTAGTTTTAGGTCTGCGCTTTCGTGATGGTTTATTATCAAAGGGCATTGTTGATCAATGTATTGGGTCCTGAACTGTGTTCGTTGGGGTTGCTGATTTTCCTATATTCTGTCTCATAATATCAGTCTTGCAGGACACCATAGAATTCTTTCATGATCAAAATCCATTGCGGGATATAAAGCGCCCTAGAAACCTAGTTTGTTTGTGATGTATAGACTATGCATTTGACTAATGCAATGCAATCGAAATATGGTAGCAGTGACCCTTACCTCACACACAGAGGGAAAATCAGGGGAAGAGAAGCTCAACTTTTAAACTATACTATGAATAGAGTCTTTTCAGCTTTTCCATACCAATATAAATCTATGCTTAATTAATATTTCTTCTGCATATAGAACTTGTCTTTTAGATGCAGAAATCGATTAAGTGTTTTTTTGTTTTTTTAATAAGATATTTTGGATATTTTTATTTTATTTTATAAGATATTTTGGATATGCAATTTCATTAATTTAAAATTGCAATTTCTTATACCATTTTCTCAAAAAATGGAAAACAAAATAAAATTCGTCAAAAAAAGAAAAACAAGTACAAGTACCATTAGAAATCCCCTAAATTTAATAATCCATCTGATCCAAGGGGAAGAGAAGAAGCCATTGATAACAACATCATCAATATTAAATAAAATTCAAACATCTCTTTTTTATAAATGGTATATCAGCGACGGTGAGTGCATGATTGGAAAATCCTTAAACAGCCGTTAACAACTGCTTCAGGGCATTGCATTGATGTTTCAGGAGGAATTCATGGGGACTCCATATCTTGGTGTTTCCATTACTATATTTTTTCTTTGCATGTGCGCTGGATTTTCAGGCCTCACAAACCCCCAACGAAGGTTAGCTCGCCACCCCATTCGACTTAGCTGTCCATGCAGTCTCTCATATATTCAGTTTTCACTATTTCCATCATCTGACACAATTGAAAACGTTCTGTAACATTACACAACTTGAATAGAGCTCCAGATTGTCTTATATTTATTGCATTTTTCTTTGCATCTTCCATTCTCAGTGCACTCGAATCAAATTGGGGAAACACGGTGCTACAAACTTGGAGTGGCTCTGATCCCTGTAGTTCTCAATGGGTTTGGGTCAACTGCACAAAGTCCTACCAAATTACTTCACTGTAAGCATCCATTTACAATATTATATGATTGTTATTCATGTGATAACTCTAAATTAAATGTATTTTTTTTAAATTTCACATTAATCATCTCGTATTTGTTAGAATTTCTACCAATAACATAGTTTGTATGTTAAATACCTAAAACCCATAAAAACATAATTGACATGGACTTCAATCCTCATTCTGTCTGTGTGTATCAGCAACTTCTCATATAGGTTTAATGTCCATCAGTCCCATGGATATAGTGTTGAATGCTAAAAATATCTCGTTTATTTATACCATATCCACGTTAGTTGGTCTTGGACTGGATTTCTACTACTAAGCATTTGTCTCAGAATTAATAATCATGTACAAGACACTATCAGCCATGGGGCTTTAGGGAAATCTCCCATCTGATATTGGTCACCTTACTGAACTTCAAACACTTTAAGTTGCTTATTGAGCAAACATAGATTGTTTTTATAATTTTATTAAATCAGTTGTTTCTTACCTAAAAGAAATTTTGTTTCAAGAAGAAGACATGGAATTTATATTTTAATTTTTTTAGAACCTAATTGAAATTTTGTTTCAAGAAAAGTACAAGGGATTACAGTCTTTTCATCTTTTTCCTACCAGTATAAATCGATGCTAAATCAAGTTTTTTTCTGCTTTAAATTTTTTTTTTTAATAATTGTAAATCATAATTATTTGAGCAAACATAGATTGTTTATATTATTTTATTAAATTTTTTGGTTTTTACCTCAAAGAAATTTTGTTTCAAGAAGAAGATAGGGAATTTATATTTTGATGTTTTCAGAACTTAATTGAAATTTTGTTTCAAGAAAATACAATGGGTTACAATCTTTTCATATTTTCCATACCAGTATAAATCCATGCTAAATTAAGATTTCTTCTACATATAGAACTTGTTTTTTATAATTCCAAATCAAAATTATTTGAGCAAACATAGATTGTTTTTATTATTTTATTAAATATGTAGGTTCTTAGCCAAAATAAATTTTCTTGACCAAGAATTTATATTTAAATTTTTTCAGAACCTAATTCAAATTTTGTTTCAAGAAAAAGACAAGGGATTTATATTTTAATTTTTTTAAGGATAATAATAAATGAGAGTTAAAAGCTTAAAGTATAATTGATGGTATTGCTTAGAGGACCCATGTGCATGGTCGACAGGAAAAATGGTGTCACTTATGCAAATTATTAGGTGCATAAATTTTGATGTATCGCATTGTTCAAGTTTTAATTTCAAAGGTATAATCTATCCATGTCCAGGCTTGGTCTCAATTTTAAAGGTATTTGCTTTCAAATTTCAATAGGAATAATGCCATCGACCAGCTAGAGATCTCCACCTTCAAGAAGAACTACAAATCAAAACAAGTGGGGTGCCACTGTTGACTTTCAAATCCCTTGTCTTTGATTCCCATTGCAATGGACTTAAACTATTTTAAAAATATCTATGCAAATTATTTAAAATATTCCATGGGTTTGAAACTTATGTAATGAATTTTTAACTTGCCTCACTTTACACCTTGATACCGTCTTTATGCCTTGAGAATGACATGACTGTGTGCCTCACTTTACACCAAATCTTCATGGAAATCCTTGTTCAACGATGACTTTGCATGACAGAAATAGTATTTTTCAGGCCAAAATGACAAGACAACATGGCCATGTTCCAGACCTTGGAACAAGGTCATCAACAATTATATGTATAAAATCAAGATCTCCTCACCCTTTGAGATTTTCTATCTCTGCTCTTTTAACAACGTCCATACCTTTTTCATATGATGTAGAGGTAGGGTTGCTTGCTGTTAAATTTTTAATTTGGATTCAATTTAATAGCAATAACAGTCCTTTTTAACTTTAGAAAAATTCAAGAAATGTAAATATGATTGTAGAAGTAGTAAAGTAGATAGTATCTAATCAATAGTAGAAGGAAGAACACAAATATTTTTACAGGGAAACCTTTCAAGGAATAAAAACCTAAATAATCGGAATAATTCTTCTTCTAAATGAGTTGACTCAGTTTGTACATGAGCAAATAATGAGTAGAATTTTACATGACAATCAAGTTTCCTCTAGGGAACACATATTAAGAGAAAAAAACCCATAGAATATGACTATCCTGAACAATTGAGCTACTGCCACTTTTCCAAACCCAAAACTGAGACTACGATTTACCAAGGAGAAGCTTGTTGTTAACCAAATTGAGTGGGTTGTTGACTGTTTGAAGCTTACAAGACTGTGTTGCTTGACTGCTTGACTTCCTATTAGATTCGGTGGCTGATTATTAGCCCTTACAAGGCTGCAACTGGATGGGACAGGCCATAAACAGAGCTAAAATTCTTTGAGAAGGCCCTAGATAGGGCTCGCCAGCTATAAAACTGTTTTTGCTTAAATGATCTGGGTTTAAGATGGATCTATTCTAGATTTTTTTTATTTTTGTTTTTCGGGTGATTGTAATTAATAAACAGATAACTCTTAGTACGATATTAGTTATTAATAAATGGTCAAAAATTAATGTAATTAATCCATAATTTATTCTTTAGGGCCTTTCGATGCCCATACCTACTTCTACAGAGAGAGACCAACTTGGTGCTTGAAGAAGAAAATTGTTCCTAAAGTGAGGACCTCCAATATGGTCTGCTACAGGTTTTAAACTCTCCATTCAATTTGTTAATTCCATGGACATAGTAACTTGATATGAAATCTTCTGAAAGGAAATCTAGTTGATACAAATGTATAAATGGTTTCTGACAACTTGAACATGATTTTTATCAAATCCCCTTAAGATCCATTATTCATAGGTATGCAGTATTGTTTTGATGATAAAATTGTTTAGAATACACCCAAAAATAATTAAACTGTTGTTCAAATTTCCCCAAATCTCCATTTTTAGACATCCACTGAGCTTTGAGATACTCCAAGAAATCTCTATAAAATCTCTCATCCAAGATATATGACACATTCAACGCACATGTGTACTGTTGGTTGTTGAAAAAGGATTCCATAGAACAGGGCTTCTTCGCCCTTGTAGCAACCTTTATTATACATGTAGATGATGATCTTGGAATTTTCTTTGGCTTGCTTACGATTCTCAGAGGCATGATTACAACTACAATGATCTGAAAAAGTGCCCTAAACAACCCAGGACAGCTGTATGTGCTCAAATTGAATTTTAATGTTGTTGCCAATGCTTGCTATGTGGATGTTCCTTGCCATAAATTCATGCTTAGTGTTGTTTCTTCAAGGAGATACTACCCAACATACTTCTTAATGACTGCTTGAAATGCCCAAAATCATTTTTTGATGGCCAAATACGCTATATTGTAACATACAAATTGTGTCTAGTATATTGTAACATATAGATAATGTGTTAGTTAGCTTGTTCGTATCAATTTTCATATTGGTGAGAAAAGACAGCCTCATCCTATACTCTATGGCCACATGAATATGCTTATATCCAATGCTGTTGGGGATCATGTAGATCTCCCAGTGCAAGCACTGCAGCATCACCCTAGGAAGAGAATAAACATTATGAATTGGCATCACAATATATCCTAACCATTTGTCCTTGTGGATACTCATTAGCTTGATGGAAGAAGGAACTTTGCTCATCCCATGGTGGATAGGATCCATGTGAAGCACCAACTATTTGGTTGATCATCCTCTTTTCATTCTCCTTATTGCTCCACTTATACATGGATCTAGGTTGATCATGATTATCTACTATATCCTTGGCACCCACACTAAGATAATTGTTGTTCAGATAGGTCTCATATAGTGGTACACTTACGGTTGCTAGGGAATAGAGATTTTTGCAATCCCATTAAGACAATTTCTTGAGTTTTGTTCAAAATTCCTAGAAAAGGTTTATTGATTTCATAACCTGCTTGATCATATACTGTGAAATTATACAATCTATCATCCTTTTTCGACCATTAGATACTCAAAGTTGTGTTTTGATCCTTTTTACAATTATAAATAAGTCTGTAAGTTAGGTTCTCAAATTCTTAAAGGGTACTAGCTCAATGGAAGAGCACCTTCCTTACAAGCAGGAGTTTGGTTGTTCGATTGCTCCATGCCTTAATGATATTATAATATTGATTAAAAAAACTAAATTAGTAAGAAAAAAAAAGAGATAAGTGACCAAACAAAATGACCAAAATCTGTATATAAAACTACTAAAAACGACTAAATTAGTGACCAAAAAAATGAGAGATTCGAAACTAGGAATTAAAAAGGATGCAACATGTGGCACTAATAATGAATCCAAACATGGCATTGATATGGTAGCAAAATAAGATGTTACTTTGTATGAAGAACATGGTTCTACATAGGAAGCAAAATATGGTGCAACAATAGAAGAAATATTTGGCGTCATTTTGGTAGCAAAACAAGATACAAAAAATAAAGCAAACATTGGTGCAAATTTGGAAGCAAAAATTGGTACATACTTGGAAGTAAAACATGGTGCAAAATGGGATGATAAAGTGGTAGCAAAAATGGATGCAATATTGGATGCTAATTTGGATGTTAACATGGTGCTATAAAGGATGCAAATATGGCGCTAACGAGGATGTTATTTAAGAAGCAAAAGAAGACACTCACTAGGAAGAAAAACATGGCATTATTTAGGAAGAAAACCTCAACGTTGTTTAGGAAGCAAAGTTGGATGCTATTTCAGAAGCAAAAAAATAGACGCTATTTTGGACGTCATAAAGGATGCTATCTAGGAAGCAAAAAAAGTCATTTTTTGAGACACTTTAAGTTTTGTTCATGATGTGTCCCATTTAACGTCTAGTTTGACGACTAAATGTAAAAAACATTACACTAAAAAGGGATGCTAAATGGGATGCTCATTCCAGGATTTGTTGTAGTGATAGGTTAGTGTGCTCATCAATCTCTCAGCACCACTTCCACCCCCAAGCTGGGTATGATTTCCACAAGGAACTAGGGAACAACAGACTTACACACAACAAGACCAATAACAATCGGGTCTCAACGGCTACTAAGGAAACAAGCCAATAACATGTGGGTTCCTTGGACTTAGCCAAGCCAACCTTCACATCAAAACAAATTCAACCAATTAACAGATGGGTTTCTTGGACTTACTCATCCAAGCCAACCTTCGCATCAAAACATAGTCAAACCAATTAACAGATGGGTTTGTCAGATTGCTAAGGCAAAAATCCAATAACATTGGGCTCCTTGGACTTACTCAGCCAAGACAAAGATCACATCCAAGTACAATCAAACCATTGAACATATGGGTTCCTTGGACTTACTTATCCAAGCCAACAAAAGGATGCACTTCACAGCCAAATACAAGTTCTGGGTTTGTAGAAAAACGTCACGGGGACCAAAAGCAAAATTGGTGAAAGGGAAAACAACCCCAGGTGAGAAAATATGATTTTAGAAACGTCTATGGGCTTCATAGGGGAAACAACAACATCCCTAAACACCCAATTCATGGATCTATCTTCCCATCCACTGAACATTACCAAAAACAAATTTTTGGGTATGGAGCAAAAACGTTTTGCAACCGAAAAGAGATTGGTAAATGGGGAAATCAATCTCCTAAGTGAGAAGTTTGACTTCAATAACGATTCTGGGCATTTCATGAGCAAAAATGACTGCTATAAACCCAAAAAATAGTGAATCTCTGCTAGCCATTCACTCAACAACCCAAACATGGATTTTTTGGTCATGGAAAATGAGGAAAACAACTGAAAACATGAAGGAGAAACATGCAGGAAGCTCCATCTACGTGAGAGAGAAAAATTATGGGTGAATAATGGCTTGGGCCTCCATTTGCAAGTATTTACTTTTCTCGTAAGTCAAAATTTGTTTTCCCAAAAATGGGTGGCTTCCTCAATACGAATTTGAATACCATACTCTTCCCATCCCCAGGCATTAACTACCTCAACCAATTTCTAAATTATTGGGCAAAAAAGACAAAATGGGTAGTCGATAGCTTTATGGGTTTTCCCTTTGACATTTGTCTCAACACGATTTTCTCAAGGGTTTGAATACCCCCCCTATTCCTTGTGAAACCATGCCACCATCTCTTTTGTTGCATTGACATAGCTAGTTGTGGGTATTTTTATTAATTTGCATGTTTACATGATGTCCAATAAATAATGTTCCATCGGCTAGCACACATACCATCAGCATCGATTTAATTGCCAAAACATAAAACACTAAATTCATGGTGGGGCATTTTCCTTGAGCTCCACACCATGATTAAACAACAATATTTACATCATGTGCAATTTTAATATAATGGGGTCAAAACCGGGGTGTTACAACAAAGCTAGGTAAGAACTATAACCATGTTACCCTAGCATCAAAATAGGGTTAGTAAGCAGAGGGTTTAAAATATTAAAAACATGGCGAATCGATACAAGTTAAGAACACAAATTGTAACTTACGACAAGGCATGCATGACTCGTTAACTTTTGAAACAAGTAAATTTATCATAATACTTTAAACATGTACACTAGTATAGTTTTATATGATTCATAAATGGAGTTTTCATATTCGAGTTGTTAAGTTTTAGTTTTCATAATTTTCCATTATAAGCTAAATCCTAGGTAGAAAATGGAATGTTGAGTTTATAATAGTTCGTAAAAGCTATGTGAAGCCAGATTAGGTCTTATATTGATCTAAACATTTTGTAACAAAAAAAAAATTTATTTATGGAATTTTTGGAGTTGTTACATGTGGTATTAGAGCATGGAGTTCAAACACTAGGCCTGAAGTTTGTCTCAACTCGCATGCTCAATACAAAAACAGGAAAAAAAATACTGACTTATGTTTAAAAATTGTTTATGTACAGAAATATAAATCTTTATTTTGCAGGAAATGGAAGGAGTAGAGTCATCTGCTGAGGATGGATAACATCATAATGAACAAAATAATCTAGATAATTTATACGTGGAACTAAATGATCACTGATCCGAATTACTTCGAACTGTAAAAGACTTAAATGTTGAACTACAAAATCTTAAGGAATATCTAATTAAAGAATCCTTAGAGCACATAAAGAATTAAATCAAATATTGATGGATAAAATACATAATGAAGGAAAGGATAAAAGAAAATAACTTGAAAATGAATCTAGAACTATATCCTACAAGCGTAAAGGTGAAAAGTTAAAATTCTTTGATAATGAACATAATTCCTCCTCAAGAATTAATGTTAGGTCACATAGAGAGAAACATAAATATTCCTGTGAGAGTAGTGATAGTGACAACACCCATAAAAATAGAAAATATAAACCATATGAAGAAATTTCAGGAGAGTTTAAGAAGATAAAACCCCCAATGTTTAATGGTGAGGTGGAAAACAGAGAAGAATCCAAGGCATGGCTGCCAGGGATGCAAAAATATTTTCAAATCTATAATTACTCAGACAAGATGAAAGCTAGAATGGCTATTTTTAACTCAACACGAAAATATGATATATGGTGGCAGGATATAAACATAGTGGAGAAAAGTATGTAACTTGGAATACTTTTAAGAAATACTTTAAAAGAAAAATTTTGTCTGAACAATGTTACAAAAAAAGGGCTAAGGAATTTTATGATCTTAAGCTAGGTTCAATGTCTATGAAGGAACCAAGTAGTAAATTTTTTAGTTTATTACGATACATACCTTATATCATCGATGAAAATCCTAAGATACAAAGGTTTCTAAGTTGTTTACCTTTAGCTTCAAGGGCAGAATTGAATACAATAAACCAAAAACCCTTGAGGAAGCAATGAGGAAGGCTATTTTCTGTTATGAACAAATCATAAATAAAAGAGAAGGCGTACCTAACCGGAAGGTTAAAAGAACAAATAATTTTGAACAAAGAAGAAGAAGCTTTAAGTCCAACAGAAATTTCGGAAATAATTCCTGAAATTATTCTAAGAATACTTATCAAGGGACAGACTTTAAAAGTAATATACACAATAGAATTTTACAGCAACAAAGATCAAAGACATACCTAACAATCATGTTAAAATAATGAACAAAGAGAACTTGTAAAATGTTGGGAATGTCAGGGACCTCATTATGCGAAGGACCGTCCAAACAGGAAGAGGAATTTCAGCAATGAGGATACAATACAGGAAGCAACAACTGTTGGTGACATAGCCAACGACATGCCCAGGATTAATCCAACTTTGGAGAATCGACAGGATGATCACCAAACATCTATGGTTGAAATAGAAGGTAATATAAAGAACAAACCCATTTATATTTTAATAGATACGGGTGCTAGTTTAAGCTATGTGTCACCCAGTATAGCAGAAAGTTGTAGATTTCATTTCAAAAGTTCAAAAAATCTTGGTTTGTTCAATTGGCTACAGGAACCACAAGAAAGCTAGTTAGCTATATTGAAGATTGTGAAAATGTTTATGAGTCAATTCAAAACTAAAGTAAAATTAAATGTATTACCTATAGGATCATATGATGTTTTGATAGGTATAGACTGTCTGGAAAAACACAAAGTAGTTTTAAATTTCTTTGAGAAAACATTTACATGCATAGATGAAAAAGGAGAAACAATTATAGGAAGAGGAATACCTATAAAAGTTTATGTTAGACATATTTCAAGTTTACAAATGAAAATGTTTGTACGTAAAGGTTGCAAAGTTTATGTTGTACATCTAATGAATGATGAACACATGAATAAAGAAGATAAATTAAAATTCAATGATATACCAATTTTAAAAGAATTTTCAGATGTATTCCCGGAAGAAATTTTAGGATTACCTTTAAAAAGAGAATTGGATTTTACTATTGAATTAGTACTAGGAGTTGTACCTAATTAAAAATCTCCTTACAAGATGAATATACCAAAACTTAATGAATTAAAACTACAACTATAGGAGTTAATAGATAAAAATTACATAAGACCAACTGTATCCCCTTGGAGAGCACCTGTCTTATTTGTTAAAAATAAAGACGATACCTTACACTTATGTATAGATTATCGTCAGTTAAACAACATGACAATTAAAAACATATATCCATTGCCTCGCATAGATGATTTGTTCGATCAGATACATGGAGCAACGCTATTCTCAAAAATATACTTGAGATATGGATATCATCAAGTCATAATTAAAAATGAAGATATATTTAAAATTGCATTCAAAACCCCTTACGGACATTATGAGTTTGTAGTTATGTCATTGGGGCTAACAAACACTCTAGCATCTTTTATGTGTTTAATGAAAAATGTCTTAAGTAAGTATTTGGATAAATTCGTAGTTGTATTTATCAATGACATACTAATTTATTCAAAAAAAAAAACGAGACCATGATTAACATTTACAGATAATATTACAAGTTTTAATAGAACACAAATTGTACGCTAAATTCAGTAAATGTGAATTATTTAAAGATAAAATACAATATCTAGGTGATGTGATATCCAAGGAAAGGATATCAGTGGATCCCGGTAAAATAAGAGAAATAATGGAATGGCATGTTCCTAACGACATATCGGATGTACGATTGTTCATGGGGATTACATGTTATTATCGATAAAATCATAGAAGGATTCTCGAGGATCACGAACCCCATAATGTGCTTAGAGAAAAAGAGAAAAATATTTGTATGAGATTTAAAATGTGAAGAAAAATTTAAAAAGTTAAAAGAATTATTAACCACTGCACCTATCTTAAAAATAACAGATCCAAATAAGGACTTTGTTGTATGCATTGATGCATGCAATGAGGGCATAGGTGGAGTGTTAACACAAGAAGGTCATGTAATAACATATGAATCAAGAAAGTTAAAAATACATGAAAAAATTATGCAACCTATGATTTAGAATTGACTTCCATAATACATGCCTTGAAAATGTGGCGCCATCATCTAATTGTCAGAAGTTAATATCTGATAACATAAGTTTGAAATACTTGTTTGATCAACAAACTCTGAATCCAAGGAAAGTAAGATGGTTAGCTTTCCTTAGCAAATATGATTTCGAGATCAAACATATAAAAGGAACAGTGAATAAAGTGGTTGATGCCTAAAGAATAAATGCAACTCTGAATTTTATACCCGTTGTTAGTAGCTATAAAATAGAATTGGATGATAAGTTTGAAGACGTAGTAAAAATGGATAAAAATGATCAAAATTTAAGAGAAAAAGTTACAAAAAACGAATATGACAATATAAAAACATATTTTAGTTTGAATAAAAAAGGTTTAATGCTGTATAAAATAAGATTATATGTACCCAATGTACTGGAAATTAAATTGTTGATCTTAAATGAAGTACATAAGAGTCCTTACTCAAGACATCCTGGTTACACAAAGATGATAACAATTCTAAGAAAAGACTATTTCTTGCCTAATATGAAAAATGAAGTGGTTGAATATATAGCTAGGTTTATAGAATGCTGTTACGGAGAGAAATTACTATGGCTTGGGGTACCACAACAGACAGCTTGACTCCAGAAATCAATCCTTTCCAATATGAAATAGAAAACAAATATCTAACACTAAAGGATCAGACCTCGTACCTTATTCTGGATGGTTGAAGTAGATCCCCGTTGAGCTTTCCAACTTCAACTTGAATTGATTAATCACTTTCCTCAACAACAAGTAAACAAGACAAGCATACTATATATTGGTGTTAGATCTATTCTAGCATATATAATCAACAATGTATAAGCATTTGAAATCATCCATGGATAAAATATTCATTCAAACATACATTATTGGATAGGAAAAGATATTTCTATTAATATAAAATCAGAAATTACAATGGATACAACCTCTGTGAATCGGAGAAACTGAATCCCCCACTTGGGCCTCCACCACCTCAGTCCTCCATCTCTCGATAGCAAGCTCACAAGCAAAAGGAAATCTTGGGAAGAACAAAAAAGTGCTCCAAGGGACAAAGGGATGCAGACTCAAGAACAAGTTCCAACAACAATGGACTATAGTTTCTTTGCTCTCAATTCTCTTATGCCTTCAATGTATCCAAAGAGTTCCTTATATAGCTTTTCAAAGGGGTAATGAAAGGTCGAATCCAAGTGATCTCAAGGAAAATGGAAGGCCAGGAGTCAAGTGAGTCAGATCCATGTCAAGGAAAACTCCAAAAGAATTTGGATTTTGCACACATCCCGATGTACGTGGTTTTAGCAATTTTCACATGTTTATAGGGATGGTATAGGAAACATCAAAGGACAAAAAATGGTCCAAGGGGTCTAAGGAGTCTGCAGAGGGATAGGGGGAGGCCATACAAGTGTGATTCACCTGGTGTGGTAAAATCAGCTATAACAGATGCCCCCTAATGTGTGAGGTCAGAGGGGTTATACGATGGCCAAAATACATTATAAATCCATCTGAGAAGTGGAGTGATGAAGGATCCCAAATGGAAGACTAGCCACCCAATAAACATAGTACAATGATACAACTCTGCACATAACTGCAAATACATATACCAGTGCTGGATATATAAGAGTACAATGTGTTAAATTTCCATATGCTTAGCTAAGACATCAGTATTTCATTTCATTTTCATAACAAAAGCATATAAATAGGATCACTGAAAGATAGACAAGCACAACCATACAATAGGAACACAAATATTTATCCTGGGAAAACCCTAAAGGGAAAAACCTAGCAAAAGCTTCCTCAATATAGATGCCCAAAAAAGATAAAAGATAAAACCAGCAAGGAGATCAAAGCATGATCCTCCTCCTTCTCCAGCTACTTTTCTTCTCCACTAATGCGCTACACAAGTAAGAGTGTGTGTGTCTCAAATTAGGAGCACTACACATCTATTTATATTCATCCGTTTACTTAAGTTAACTCATTTGACATGTAGGCTCGAGTTACACATGTAGGATCAAGTAACCACACTGGGGTGATGATGACCCACCTTTGCAATTAGAGAGGACTACGTCATGAATCTTATTATTTCTTCTGATTAGGAGCATCGGGGTACAATGTAATACAAGTGGTTCTCCCGGTAGGACCATCGGGGACCACAAAAAGATACATATAGAATATTCTTTGAAGTTACAATATTTCAACACTCCCCCTTAACGAGAAGGGTATTCTATAGCAACATCAACAA
Organism: Pseudotsuga menziesii; assembly: GCA_001517045.1. Taxonomy (NCBI): domain Eukaryota; kingdom Viridiplantae; phylum Streptophyta; class Pinopsida; order Pinales; family Pinaceae; genus Pseudotsuga; species Pseudotsuga menziesii. The sequence continues at coordinate 18,179 of LPNX010977069.1, read as the reverse complement.
AAACAAGAGTAGAGATAGGGGACATCATCAACATCAATAGGGTAACACATCTATAAATCATTGGAAGCTTTTCAACATCATGTAGTCTTCATCTTCAATCTTTAGTCTTCATCATCAGCAACATCTTCAGTCTTTGATCAGCAACATATTTAGCATTTTGATCTTTCAATTAGCAACGACATCTTTAGCACTTGGACCTTTCAATCAGCAACAACATCTTCAGGATTTTGACCTTTCGATCAGCAACATCTTCAGCACTTTGACTTTTCGATCAGCAACAACATCTTCGGCACCTTTACCTTTTGATCAGCAGTAACATCTTCAATACTTTGACCTCTCGATCAAGAATATCATCATCAACACTTTGCCCTTTCGATCAGCAGCAACATCATCATCATCATATTTTGATCTGTCGATCATAATCATCATCACATTCTGATCTTTCGATTAGAAACATCATCATCATACTTTGATATTTTGATCAAAAACATCATCAACATAGAAACATAATCATCATAGTCTGATCTTTCGATCATAAACATCATCAACATACTCTGATCTTTAGATCAGAAACATCATCATCATACTCTGATCTTTCGATTAGTATGTCATCATCATCATACTCTGATCTTTCGATCAGTACGTCATCATCATCATACTCTGATCTTTCGATCAGTACGCCATCATCATCATCAGCAACAACCTGCAATCCACAACTCAAAGACAAAAAGTCTTTGGATCACTTTTGGACTTAAAGTCCAGGGATGATACAATCCCACCACAATCTCGACAACCGAAGTTACTGGATTGATTATGGGAGAATCAGTTTCTATCACTTTAGGACTAATTCCAAGGACGATGCAATCCTACCACATTCTTGAGGATCGAAGCCACCGGATTGATTACGAGAGAATTAGTCCCTATCACTTTAGGACTATGTCCAAGGATGATGCAATCCTACCACATTCTCAAGGACCGAAGCCACCGGATTGATTACGGGAGAATCAGTCCCTATCACTTTTGGGCTATGTCCAAGGATGATGCAATCCTACCACATTCTCAAGGACCAAAGCCACCGGATTGATTATGGGAGAATCAGTCCCTATCACTTTAGGATGATGTCCAAGGATGATGCAATCCTACCACATTCTCGAGGACCGAGGTCACTGGATCTATTATGGATAGATGTCCTGGGATGATACAATCCCTCTTCATTCTCGAAGACCGAGGTCTCCGGATCACTTTAGGGAAAGTTCCCAGGGATGATACAATCCCACCACGTTCTCGAGGACCAAGGTCACCGGATATATTGTGGACAGATGTCCCGGGATGATACAATCCCTCTTCATTCTCTAAGATTGAGGTCTCTGGATCACTTTAGGGAAAGTGCCCAGGGATGACACAATCCCACTACAACATCACTACTCCCCCTTTTGGGGAAGATATTTTCGAACCACACCAAGCTTGTCTTGAAAGTGTTCGAACTCTACTCGAGGTAGAGGCTTCGTCAGTACATCATCATCCAAACCATCATCATCTACATCTTCAGTATGTGAATACTGAACTATCACCATCTGTATCTCCAGTATGTGAATACTGAAAGCATCATCATCTATATCTTCAGTATAGAAATACTGAATCACCATCATTTGTATCTACAGTATGTAAATACTGAAATATCATCTATATATTCAGTATGGGAATACTGAAATCATCATCATATATATCTTCAGTATGGGAATACTGAAACATCATCATCTCTATATTCAGTATAGAAATACTGAATCACCATCATTTGCATCTACAGTATCATCATATGCATCTTATCTTGTATGTAGAAATACTGGATTTCTACGTGTTACGTCGGAACAAAAGGTTCTTTGTCATCACAACTATGTTTATCACATAGAATCATTGTAGTGTCCATATTCAGGTCAAAGAGACCTGGTATCAACTTCTGAAGCCATATGGCTTCACAACTTAGTAGAGAAATCTACTATGTATTCTGCTTCAACCGTGCTAAGAGAAACATTGGACTGTTTCCTGCTAAACCATGAACTCATAGCAGACCTCAAACAAAAGCATCTACCTGATGTGCTTTTCCTATCTGAGATACTTCCAGCCCAATCTGCATCTGTGTAGCCATACAATCTATACTCATGGCTACCATCATAGTATAGACCAAAGACTATAGTCCCTTTCAGATATCTCATCACATGTTTTGCAGCTACTAGGTGAACCCGTCTTGGTTGAACAAGATATTGACTTAAGGTGTTCACAGCAAAACAAATGCCTCGTCTGGTATTTGTTAAGTACATCAATTACTTAATGATCTATCTGTAGTGAGTCACATCCACTAACTCTAATGAGTCATCAGCTAACAGCTTCAGGTTGGAGTCCATGGTTGTGGCCATGACTTTGCATTCCAACATATTGAATCTCTTCAATATCTCTACCACATACTTTCCCTGGTTGACAAATATTCCTTCTGAACTTTGCCATACTTCTAGACCTAGGAAATAATGCATTAACCCAAGGTCTTTCATCTCAAATTCTTTTGCTAGTTTCTTCTTGCTTTCCATGATTTGTTTCTCATTCCCTGTCAAGAATAAGTCATCCACATATAGTAATAGAATGACAGGTACATCTTCTACAACCTTGTAGGAAAGGTTAGGATCGACTTTACTCTTGGCAAGGCCCATGCTCATCAGGAAACTATCTATTCTTCCATACCAAGCTTTGGGAGCTTGCTTCAAGCCATAGAGGGTCTTCTTCAAATTGCATACTTGATTCCATCTGTCTTCAACTTCAAATCCTCGTGACTATTCTATGTAAAACTCTTCCTCAATCATACCATTAAGGAAGGCTTGTCTTTACTTCATCATGGAAGAAACTACCATGATAGTTTTGAAGGAAGTGTACCTTTCTTCCTGGAGTAGGTGTCTCTTCATAATTAATACCCTCTTTCTGATAGAAACCTCTAGCCACAACTCTAACCTTACTTCTATCAACAACATATCTTATCTTGCAAATCCATTTGGAAGATACCACATTCTTTCTTTCTGGTTTGAGTACTATATCCCAAACATCATTCTAGTATCATAACATCTTCTATGAGTTTGTCTTCTTAGGTCATCAACATTTCCTAGTCTTCTGCATTCAACGTTGAACGTTGGAATCCACTCTACTCTTGGTAAAGTCTCAATCCATCACAAATCTATCCATCATGTCGTACCATGTCGAACTCAGATATAATTTTCTGTAGTCACTCCCCCTGAAGTGGAGTATCATCTTCCCTCTTCATTATGTACAGGTGGTTCTATGCTTGATATATACTAGTCAGCAGAGTATGTCATGTCATAGTCTATTCTTTCTGGGGAGAATCATGAACCTTGCTTTGTACACTTGTTCCATCATATTGTATACATCATTCCCCATGATCAACTGTTATTCTTTAATCATAGCTTCTTTCATAGAATTCTTTTCTTCATCTTGAGTTATCTTTTGTACCCATGGTGATCTTCATCCTTCAAGGTCGATCTACCACTCTCTGAAGCTATTTCTTTCATCATGGTGTCTCTGACCCTGGGAGCTTCAGATTCATGTTTATTGGAGTGAATCTTGAATTGTCATCACTTGTTCTTCAGAACAAGTCTCATCCTTCTTTTCTTGTAGGAGGTTGTACATGACCTTTCCTACAATTCAAATGTACCAGTTGCATGGTTAGAACTATTTCGTAAAACATATGCATAACGACAAATTATTATGCATCATGCAACTGTTTAGTCAATACAACATTCATCCATATCTCACATAAACTTTATAGATGCCTTCCATCTCCACCATGACATTATTGAGATTGTGCACTAATCCAATATGTCAGCAAAGAGGTTTGATAAGTAGCAATGGAGAGTTGTATAGCACCATGAGCTACTTACCCATCACATGCATATTAGTAGTATACAATTATTAACGCAAACAATCTATCATGCATAACACATCAACTGAATATAATCAAATGCATAACAAAACAATATCATTAAATGACAATTGAATACTTATCTTTTGATTGTTTTGTGGGTAGACTCCTTCTTGATCATTCTGCTTCATCATCTTCTTCATTCATGAAATCATCATTTCTTATCCAGATGATAAGATGGATAAGAGGTTCTTTAAGAATTGAGTTCTTCATATTCCTCATCGCTTGAGGGATCTTCTTTGAATGGTGAGAGCTTGATCTTCAATGGCTTCCATATTTCTTCTTCTCTTCTTATGAGACGAGCTTCTTCTTCTTCCCAAATTATTTTGAAAGTAAGTACTTCCTTCTGGCACACATTCTTTGCATGAATGAATCCCATGATCCTGGGAGGCCATTTAAGGTGGCTATCACCACTTCTGCATTCTCCACTTCTTCTTCTACCGCTTCAAGTTGTTCTGCATTCTGGATCTTCACATTCTTCAACTGTTTTCTCAAAGCCATATTATGGTTTAAGTTATTATCTTAAAATAGCTTGGTCAAGGAATCAAACATATTCGGTGTCTTTGGGGAGACACTTGTGGTACAAGCTGATTCATGACTAAATCAACAATGATCTTCTTGGCCTTGACCAAGTTCTTCTTGTGTAAGGCTTCTAGCCTCATCTCCCTCTGGAACTGGAACCTCTATACTCATGTAGGTGTCCAAACTATTTTATTCAGAGAGATCATATAATTCTATGCTTGGAATTTTTCAACTTCACCAAGCTTATCATCAAGCTGATGTGATAGATCACTTTGAAATGAGAACCTCAAATGAAAATAGCAAAGGATTAGATCTTACCGATTTGAGGTGTCCGTCTTCGTTGCGAAGCTCGCTGATCTAGGGTTTGTCACAGAAACCCTAATTTTCAAAAATTGGAATATTTCAGATCTAATTGGATAGACAGATAGATCTCTTCAAATGGAGCTGTCCAATGTACTCCTTTTCTGAAAATAGTGGAGGCAAGCCCCTGGAACAGGAAGCCTTAGATTTCCAATTTCTTCTGCAGAAATGCATGTTACTATTTCTATGATATCACTGAAATTACTGATCCTATGTGTGTAAAATTTATCATGGAGGTAAAATTACATGTCCCTGATCTAACACCATAGGTTTCATCAGAAGTGGTTGTACCATTTGGGATTTATGATCCTTTTCCCAAGGTGACCTGTTACAGGACTGTTCAGAACAACGAAGTTGTACGGCATGCCACGTGTCACTGGTTCATCATCTGAGCCTGATATTTGAACCACTACAATTAAATTCCATGTGCATTCCATGAAATCTTCAATAATTTCATTTGGACCTATGTAGCCCAAGATATTTCAGTTCTCCCCAGGTGTCCTGTTTAGGGATGAATTCTGGAAGAGGCTATAACCCTAATTGGGAGGGATAATATCTCCCAGAATATAGTGAATCGGAGGCTGAAATTTTGACACAGTGTACATCAGGATTTGATATTATACCCCTGAAATTTTCATCCCCTGAGCCTTCTCCAATATCGGGATATAGCAAATATACCAAAACTTATCTGTTTTAGTACTTAGGGTTTTTCTAGCTAGGGGTCAAACTAGGGTTTGACTTTCCCAGAGTTTCACCAAACCAAATTTCTTGATCCAAGTCTCTAAACTTTGGTTTTGATGAGGAGAAAAATCCTATGCTGGTCTCACTCAAAAATTCCTCTTCTATAGAAATCCCTAATTTCCGCATCGAAAACTGAAAAATGCTCTGAATCGAATTTCGCTTCGACAAAAAGATGCACCCTTCAATGGAGAGTCATCCTAGCATACTTTTGCTAATGGATTGTGGAGAGAGACCCAAAAAGTAAGAATCCATAGCTTCTGTAGCTACACAATTTCTTCTTAGGTTAGCTCTGATACCATGTTAATTTTCCATATGCTTAGCTAAGACATCAGTATTTCATTTCATTTTCATAACAAAAGCATATAAACAGGATCACTGAAAGATATAAAAGCACAACCATACAAAAGGAACACAAAGATTTATCCTGGGAAAACCCTAAAGGGAAAAACCCAGCAAAATCTTCCTCAATATAGATGCCCCAAAAAGATAAAAGATAAAACCAGTAAGGAGATCAAAGCCTGATCCTCCTCCTTCTCCAGCTACTTCTCTTCTCCACTAATGCGCTACACAAGTGAGAGTGTGTGTGTCTCAAATGAGGAGCACTACACCTCTATTTACATTCATCCATTTACTTAAGTTAACTCATTTGACATGTAGGCTCGAGTTACACATGTAGGATCAAGTAACCACACTGGGGTGCTGATGACCCACCTTTACAATTAGAGGGGACTACCTCATGACTCTTATTAGTTCTTCCGATTAGGATCATCAGGGTACAATGTAATACAAGTGGTTTTCCTGGTAGGACCATCGGGGACCACAAAAAGATACATATAGAATATTCTTCGAAGTTACAATATTTCAACACAATGGCCATGAATAGGCATGATACAAAATATGACATAAGTGGTCATCGCCACATACAATATACATATATCAAAATCTCCATGAGGAAGATATACAAAGGATCATGATCTCCATAATGGCTGAAGATATACAATGGATCAAGATCTCCCTAATAGCTGGAAATGTCTGACATATACTGGAATCAAGTCACGAGGGCGAAAATCTCATGAAAACTAGCACGATCAAGGAGGTAGCATATAAAAGATGCCACCAATATGGAAGGTCTTCTACACAAATCACTACGAGTACATGTCCTACTATGTGAATAGAGGTGTCGAGGTCAAACATAGTAGTCAATCGTCTTATTACCGGTCATTGATGTATACCGTTAACAGAGGCAAGATCACCCACCGATAATGAAAATGGGAATCAAGGTACTAGAGTGCAAACTATCAAGTGTGAATAAATGTGTTGACGTCGAACACTTGAGAGCATCCATTGATGAGGGGACATTAATGTATTCCCAAAAACTGCCTATGGCGAGAGAACCTGCCACTGATGACTACAAGTCTCAAGGCACTCAAAAATGACTCTAGATTCCAATCCCAGAATAAATGATCTGAAGTTGATGGGATGAAATCCACTGGGAGGAGGGTATTAAGGCATCCCCCATCATCCAAACAGGAGGTACTCAGCAAAGCTATATAATGTGGAAGGACTCGATCATAAGGTGCACGAACCAGTAACTGTATCGGGAATGGCCAACATGCAAAGTCAAGATAACTGAGGAATGGCCGACTCAGGTTTCAACTTCCTTCGAACAAGAGCATTACGGCGAATGGTGACTAAATAAAGGAAGAATAGACTCAATATACAGAACTGGGACATCTTTACGACACAGGAGGCATCGATAGAGGCTCCATGGGGACTGGAAGCCGAACTAGTCGGTGGAGATAAACTTAGATAAAAATGAGTACAACTCTTAAAGTCAAACTATAAACCTAACCAACGAATGTGATATACAGTGCTCTGTTCGAAGGCGACACGACTGGACAGCTACCAAAAGATAACATCTTTCCTTGTCCAACTTTTTGGTTTTTTGATTTTTTTGGACTTTTTCAAATATTTTAAAAAGCTTGAAAAAGAATAAAACTGCTTTATAGTTATAGACTAGGAGGAGATGAGTGTCATATGGGAAAACAAACTAGTTCCAAGCAGTGGAACATACCTATGCTCAATGGAAGGATACATGTGTAGGATAGAGACACTCGGGGAAAAATCCCCTCTCGGTAAAAATAGGGAATCAAGCTGCAAAGGATATATAAAATGTCTCTGCATGGCTAGAAATGAGACAAACTCGGGCTATATGGCTGAAACTCAATGTCAGGGAAGCCGACGTAAGGCTTGTCAGGGAAGCCGACGTAAGGCTCAATAAGGCAAGCAAAGCTCATGATAATGCAGCTACAACTTGACATAAGGGAGTCCTAAGGGAAATAGGCCAGCAAAAGATCAAGAGGAGTATGAAGCTATTGCTAAATGTCATGGTAATACTATACAACGGACTCCCACACCCTAAGAGACAAAATGTCAACATGCGCACCAAATGCAAATAAGGCACTAACTAGGGTACCCATGTAAGCTCAAGCTCTACCACTCATATCGTGCCACTTCTAAAACAACAAGAAGGTTCCGTGACATAATAGAGTGGGTTCGTACCTAAGGCTATAATGAAACGTTCATAAGGTCATGAAAAATGCAAACGGTGATGAAACCTAACCTATATTCCAGTTTAGACATGATACCTGCAATCGGTACGAACGGGTCAATCCAACGGTTGAAATGACACTTTTATGATGATCGGTTTATTTATTTACATGTGTAAAAATTTATGTTTGTGATGAGCTTATTGTGTATGAAACAAAATGCCAATCTAACACGTAGTTAGCATATGAGTCAGTAACTTGATTATTAATTCTTGGAATATGTATGTATGTTATATTGTCAAATTGTTGTTCTAATAATCTCACACGTAAGAATATTCTTAATAATGTCAGATCTCTAACATGGTACAAACCATTAAGCTGTGACACTACTAACTCCGAATCAAGAAATACCTCAAGAGAGAGAACACCATGTACAATGGCATCCCGCAGAAGCTTAATAACGACACTATACTTAGCAACATTGTTTGAAGATGGCCGTAAACATACACCTCCTGAAGACAATACCTGACCCATAGGAGTATAAATCACCCAAGCAGCAGAGGCTGAGTGTTGAGTGCGACGGCTCGCACCATCTGTGAATCCTATGAAGGTGGAAGATTCCCTTAACATCTGCCAAAAGAAATGAAAACTAATCACAAACCTGATCACCATAATAAAAAGACCTACCTATGCAAAACTGTACAATAATATACAATAACCAGCCTTGGCTGAAAATCATGCATAGTAATTTTTGAGTAGTGTAGTTCATTTTAATTAAGCATTGATTTTAATTGGTTTTATTACTCAAAAGAGGTATATGGCCGTGCAACTAATGGCATTATGACACAACATGAAGCAAAATGCATACCTAACAATCAATGCAAATGGATTGTGTCCATGAAAAATAGGGTATGCTACTATGTGAAATGCACAATTTTCTTCGAATGATAGATGCAAACTTTCCTATATGAAATCTTGACTAATACTCCAAAGCAAATCTAGTGCAAGTACTATGCAAAATGCAAGATGCAATGCATAATGATAATCAAATATTTTTTGATTTTTTGAAATAAAAATGAGATACTAAAGAAAAAAAATGTGTCTGCAACCCCCAGACTCTGCAAGCACACTCAAGCAGCACTCAAGCAAAGTACCGAGGTAAAATAAATCTAATGCACTAATCCCAAAACAAAAAATCGAAAATGCAATGACAAGAACATTCTCCAAAAAAAATGAAATTTTACCCTAAAAAACCGTCTTTGGTCAGAAACAGAGGTGTATACAGAATCTAGCAGTATCAAAGGAGACTCAAAAATCATCCAACTTCACCCAGCAACAATCAATCTTCCTCTAGAAGGCAAACTTAAGGGCATACGCGACTGTTCGCAGTAAAACCGCGTGTGTACACAGAAATAGCAGTGAAACCCGCGTATATACGCGACTGTGAGTTAAAAAATCGTGTACAGGAAGAAAGGTGCATAAAAATAAAGGAAAAGCTGAGACAAACTTCACACCAATCAGACACTACCAGGAAAACATGTCCCCAGACCCGACACAGAAACAAGAGTAAAAAGAGCAATTCAAAGTCATTGAATGCCGATATAAAACCCCCAAAGGACAACTACTAGGAACTCCCTAGTGGAGTCACCAATTCTGTTACGGAGAGAAATTCCTATGGCTTGGGGTACCACAACAGGTAGCTTGACTCCAGAAATAAATCCTTTCCAATATGCAATAGAAATCAAATATCTAACACTAAAGGATCAGATCTCGTACCTTATTCCGGATGGTTGAAGTAGATCCCCATTGAGCTTTCCAACTTTAGCTTGAATTGATTAATCACTTTCCTCAACAACAAGTAAACAAGACAAGCATACTATATATTGGTGTTAGGTCTATTCTAGCATATATAATCAACAATGTATAAGCATTGGAAATCATCCATGGATAAAATATTCATTCAAACATACATTATTGGACAGGAAAATATATTTCTATTAATATAAAATCAGAGATTACAATGGATACAACCTCTCTCGACACGTCTGCGAATTGAAAAAACTGAATCCCCCACTTGGGCCTCCACCACCTCAATCCTCCATCTCTCGATAGCAAGCTCACAAGCAAAATGAAATCTTGGGAAGAACACAAAAGAGCTCCAAGGGACAAAGAGATGCAGACTCAAGCACAAGTTCTGGCAACAATGGACTATAGTTTCTTTGCTCTCAATTCTCTTATGCCTTCAATGTATCCAAAGAGTTATTTATATAGCTTTTCAAAGGGGTAATGAAAGGTCGAATCCGAGTGATCTCAAGGCATATGGAAGGCCAGGAGTCAAGTGAGTCGGATCCATGTCAAGGAAAACTCCAAAAGGATTTAGATTTTGCACACATCCCGATGTACGTGGTTTTAGGGGTAAAACCCGCGTATATACGCAATAAGGGGTTTAAAAGTCGCGTATATCAATTTTCACATGTTTATAGGGATGGTCTAGGAAACATCAAAGACAAAAAATCATCCAAGGGGTCTAAGGAGTCTGCAGAGGGACAGAGGAAGGCCATACAAGTGTGCCATTCACCTGGTGTTGTAAAATCAGCTATAACAAATGCCAATAGATTAAAGCTGCACATCAACACCTAGAAGGTCTTTTGTAACCATTAGCAATCCCAAATTGGAAATGAAAAATTATCAGCATTGACTTCATAACAGGACTACCTAAAAATAAAAAATAAAATGATTCTGTGATGGTAGTGGTAGACAAACTTGGCAGGGAAACTCATTTTATACCTGTTAAAACTACTTATAAGGCTGCTAATATTGCTGATATTTTTATGAAGGAAGTTTTTCGTTTGCATGGAATTCCTAAGATGATAATTTCTGATAGGGATCCTAAATTTATTGGTAAGTTTTGGAATTCATTGTTTAAAGGATTAGACACTAAATTAAATTTTAGTACCACTTATCATCCACAAATGGATGGACAAACAGAAAGAGTAAATCAAGTTTTAGAAGATATGTTAAGGATGTATGTTATGGATCATCCAAAGAAATGGGGAGAATATCTGCACTTAGTTGAGTTTACCTATAACAATCATTATCAAGATTCCACTAAACTTAGTCCTTTTGAAATACTGCATGGTAGGAAGTGTAATACTCCCATTTCATGGAGTAATCTGGTTGACAAATTAATGTTAGGACCTGACTTGTTAAAAGAAATAGAACTCATAGTGAAACAAGTACAAAGAAATCTGAAAATTGAACAGGACAAACAAAAGAGTCATGCATACCTTAAAAGAACTCAAAAATAATTCCAAGTAGGTGCGCATGTTTTTGTTAAGGTAAAACCTAGAAAAATCTCCTTTAATTTGGGATTTGTGCTAAATTAGCATCCAAGTATTGTGTACCATTTGAAATATTGTCAATAGTTGGACCAGAGGATTACGAGTTAGCTTTTCCACCTAATCTCAAAATACATAAACTATTTCATATTTCTATATTGAAAAAGTATGTACATGACGCTACTCATGTAATCAATTGGAAAGTTATCCAACTAGAACCAGAAGTCGATTTTCAAGTGGAACGAGATTGTATCCACTACAAGAGAGAAATTTTTCTTCGGAATCGCACCATTGGACAAGTAAAGGTGAAATGAAAACACCTTAGTCCAGATGAAGCAATTTGGGAATTGGAGAGTCATATGTGGGAAGAATATCCAATTTTGTTCCAGGAAGACTCAGATGATATTTAAGCAACATCAAGGACGATGTCTAACTTAAGAGAGGGTGTTTGTAACCCACCTATAACTAAAAAAAACATTTAATGTTGTGGAAAGACATTACTTTAAAATTTATTGTAAATTTTTATGTTGTTCACCAATGATGGTCAAAGATGATTGGAATTAAATATTTTATTATTTAATAATTAAAAGAATGGACACCTATCCAAAGAGGATTGTTGAAAAATGTTCACTGACCCACTAGAAGGAATGATCTGGTGTAGAAGACAAAAATGACAAATGGCAGCAAGAACATTCAATTTCTAGCTGATGCAGGAGGAAACTTCCCTATAAGTGTGGTCATGTTACCAAGAAAGGAGGAACTGAGCAGGTGGCTCACTAAATTAGAAATTGACCCAAAGACCTAAACAAGCACATATATATCCATCGAATGAGCAGGAGGCTCACACATATTCTAGATATTAGAACCTTGGGGATTGCTAGAAACTGAAAAGTTAGGCACATAAGAGGAATTTGATGAGGGGAAAGATAAAGTGAATTGCTAGAGTATTGGCTGCAAGTGTGACTGCTAAGTTACGGAGAGGATAGAACATGCTTCTACATAGTATCTTCATCCCAAGGGTTCAGTGAACAAGCTCAAGGGTCCTAAAGCAAGTAATATTGGATTCTTTTAGGAGACAACTGGGAGGAATGGTCTTCTTTAGATGTTTGTCCACTTTGAAGTTTAACAAGTTCTATATTGTTTTGGATTTTATCTTTAAATCTTTTATTTTTATATTCTGAAATATTTCATGAATGTTAAAAGCTTCAAAACTATTAGTTGTTTTCGAAATAAAGTAGGAAATTTTTTATTCCTGTAAATTATAGGTTAAGATGAATTATATTGCATAAACAATTTTTCCATAGTAGGAATCATAAACTATATTTTGTTATAAATTAAACACGATCATTTCTCTATACATAAATTATTAAAATGATTAGCATTTGCAAAGAGGTTAAGCAGAGCTAGTTTTGACATCTCTAGTAAATATTTTCCTGTCTTTTTAAAACAAACACTAAATTTCTTTTTATAGTTAGGGATTTCCCATAACTAAAATCCATAAAATTATTAAACCTGTCAAAACAACATATCTAATTTAAAGACGCAATGGTTTCCAACTAAGGGTTCGAGACCCATCAAGTAAAAATACTTGAAAATAATAATAAATATTCAGTCTCAACTTCGCATAGTCGAAAGGCTTAATGTTACAAAAGGAAAATGATTTAGGGTTAAATCACTTTCATTTAACAAAATAATAGCTTAGAATTTACCGTAATAACAAACAAATTTCCTTATCTAAGATAGGTCGAGGGTTCGAGGCATGTAAGACCAAATTTTCCAAGTAAATTATTAAATAACTAAAACGTACAGTGAATCTCCCTAAGCTCAAACAACAAAGAAATTCTGTAACCATAACCAAGTTAAAAACCAAAATGGCATGAATGTAGTAAATAAACAATATACAGAGTAGTGTTATCAAACAATATGACATAGTAGTATCGAAAGTTTAAAATGATTTTTAAGCAAATTCTTCAACATTTTAATAAACAAACTATTATTTATACAAAACAGTTCTAAAAGTTATAAACGGTTTAAATAATATTGATAAATCGTAGACAGAGTATCGCCGAGAGCTTCGAAGAATTTAAACAAAACCATAGAGGTTGTATTCTTTAAACTCTGCTAAGATTTACAGTAAGATTTTCATATTTACAAAATGACCGCATTACAACTTCCCACAGAGACTCCACTGTCTGTAAACAAAGGGGTTTTAAAAAAATATTTTAACTTTGTGTAACCCCTATCGTAGCCCGAAGGCTCTTAAAATAAAAGCAACATATATGCTTCCCTTTAACACTGTGGAGGAAAAACATAAGATCATTTACCATCGAACAAAGGGGGCTCGTAAATACCCTTGCATCTCCCAAAATGAATCCAACCCAAAAGAACTTTGTTCCAGCTTTTCCATTTATCATTCACACCTTAGACCATAGGGTTTCAAGGATGCTAGGTCTTACAAGAACCATACGACGTTGGCTAAACTCGACTTGAGATCACTCCTTCAAGCCAAAGCAATCATTGAACCTCCTTATAGTCAAACAATGGACATAGGTTAAGTTTTGGCATTTCGACATTATAAAATTAAATTGCAACAAAATAGAAAATGAACTCCGCAAAAGAGGAACTTACCCATCTCTGCAAAGGGCCGAGGCATGAAGTAAAGGATTGTTGGTGTGGTGATGAAATAATGCTAGAGTGTGATGTTAAATTTCTTAGAGTCGAATGCTGGAAGGGCCGAGAGCCTTTGGCTCTCCCCACGAGTCCCACAATGCAGAAGAATAAACACTATGGTTTCTCATTAGGGTTTTAACCCTTTTTACAACCGAATGGAACCATAAAGCCCTTTCGTGTGGGCACCTTAATTCTTACACCTACCTCCATGTGGATCAATGTTTTGACATCCACTCTCTATATTTTATAATGATTTCAATAGTATGGCAAATCCATGGTATAAATAAGCTAAACTAGGTCAAGCACAGTATAAAATGACCATTTCATAGTTATGGTGCAAAAATAGTCTTTCAACTCCTTTTTTTCCTTTAGCCATGTTAGGGTCACCTTGGTAGTTATTTACCTTTGGCTCTTTAGTTGTTTACAAACCCAAGGGGGCTAATCCACTTTCAAAAAAACCTGCAATAATACACAGATTTAACAATGCATTAGCTTACAAAGCTAAGTAAGACCTATAACCCTACAACCCTAACATCGAAATGGGGCTAGTAAGAAGATGGTTTAAAATATTAAAAACACGAAGATAAGCACACAAACTGTAACTTACGACAAGGCAGGCATGACTCATTAACTTTTGAAACAAGTAAATTTATCGTAATACTTTAAACCTATACACCAATATAGTGTTATATGATTCATAAATGGAATTGTCATATTCAAGTTGTTAAGTTTTAGTTTTACATAGTTTTCCATTATAAGCTAAATCCTAGGTAGAAAATGGAATGGATGGATTATAATAGTTCTTAAAAGCTATGTGAAACCAGATTAGGTCTTATAATGATCTAAACACTCTGTATCATTTTTTTTTATGGAATTTTTGGATTTGTTACAATATCAATGTGAGATCACTTTGTGAAAAAGGCACTGTGAAGTTGCATCCTTTATTATTGATATTAACCTGAGAGGACAACTAATGAATGTGTCTCCTTATTTGTTTGAAAATAAAGTAAGTGGTTTTGTTTTGGTTATTAAATGGAAATGAAAGTATTCTTAGAGTTTTTAGTGTTCATAAGAAGTCATTTAGCAATTAAAGTTATTCAGAACATTTTTTCTTAGTGTTCATAAGAAGTCATGTAGCCTTGTGGGATATTAAATCTAAATTTTTAAGCGTATGGTTATTTGGAAAAAAAACCCATTATTTTAGACCTAATTGATATATCTATAGAAAGAGGAAAAGTGGTGTTATAGATCAATGGGCATTTAAACACTATTCACAGCAATTTTTGAATCCATAAGAGGACCTTGGGGGTGTGCCTAGCTTGAGAGTGAACCTTGTGGAAAAAAGAGATGGTAGAACTTTCACACACAAAAAAATTTAAAGAAAAGGTAATGTC
>LPNX010977028.1:141007-203987 GCA_001517045.1 Pseudotsuga menziesii | reverse complement strand
GTTGTCTTGGTGGGGCCTTGGCCTTGAGCTCCTCACCGAGACAAGTACAATAATATGCAAAATTACAAAATATTCCAGGGCATAGGAGAGGGATATTACAACAAGATAATTACTAAATTATTATTTTATTCAACATAATTGATTGAATAAGACTATCTATTAAACCACCATCCCGTGAGGGACCAATGGTGAACATTCCAAGAATTAATAAATGCTAGACAACCAACTTATTCGATTCAACTTAAATAACCTTAATTATTGGGATGCTCAAGATAAGGACAATTGAATAAATAAATGTATATTCATGATTATAAGAATTGACTAGCATCAAAAGCTGAAGGAGGGAGGTGAATGAAGTGTTTTGGGGGAAAGGCGGTGGAGAAGGTGGAAGAAAGTAGGAGGAAAACGAGTATTTAAGGGGGGTTGGATTTATGGGGGAGAGGAGACTCAGCATCAGGGGAGAATGACTGATGGAAAAAAACTTGAGGAGGGGGATAACTCAAGGACGAGTATATCTAGAAAAGGACTCAGGAAAAACTTGAGGAGGGGGATAACTCAAGGACTAGGATATCTGGAAATGACTGAGAAATGGGTGAAAAAGAAGAAATATATGGAATGGAAAGGAAGTTGCTCTCGGTATTATTGGTCTATGGGCTCGGGGGCTAGGAAACCCATGGGTTTCCTAGGGCCAGTACATGATGAGAGTTGGTCGGCACGGTGGCACATCATTTTGTTAATCAAGGCTTGGATGGAAAGCTGGAAGAGGAACGAGCCTACAAGGTCTACAACAAACTGTTGGATCTACTACAACAGCTGGTTCCACGTATTTAAATTTCAGGTATTTAGATACTAAATTATTGAATGGTATTATTGTCAAATTTACAAAAATTCATGAAGTTTATCAAACATGTACAACTCATAGTTCTACATTAATATGTTTAAAGTTCATATTTGTACATTTATATGTTTATAAAACTAATAGAACAGAGATGGATATAAACCTGTAATATGATTAAAATGTCTTGATTTTATTAAAAACTAACTCAAAATGAGCTTAAGATAAAGAACATCACAGAGAAATGGACACAGTGTTCTACTGGTTAGGCAGAGCACTATAGGAATCAAGCGAGGTAAGAAATGAGGTTAATGAATATAAGAAGTTAATAAAAAATGTCAAAGACCATTGTACTCGGGTTTTATTGATTTCACAAACTTTCAACAAGCGTTAAATTATACAAGTGATGAATGAATGGTAACATTCAAGTTTTGGTCAAATGTCAAAGTTGCAAAAAGAGATGCTTTCTAAAGATAATACACTTCTGGACTCTACACATGCTGCAAAAATTTGATAAAATCATTGGTATTACATTATGATATCACAAGTAAATTTGAACCCAAAATTCGATGGTATATTTGTCTGAATTTCGATAACACTTCGTCTAACATCTGATAAAGTAGATTATTTTTAAACATCGGTAAATATTCGTTGGATATTCGATGGATACATCAAGTTTTCATAGATAAGGAAACCAATCATCCCATAACTGACAAGTAAGGACCATATACCAACAAATTTTTTTTGATGATCTCTCGTCAAATTTCTGACACGTACTTCGTTGGTTAACTAACAGCATATTCCTCCTAGCTTGTCGAATAAACGACATGTAAGGAACATTGATACACGACAAAATATGACAATCTTTCATCAAATTTCTGACACATAACTGGTCAATTAACTGATATCTTATTCCTCCTAGGGTGTCGACTAACTGACATGTATGCGTAGGAAATTTGACGATAGATCCGACAACCTTTGCCATCGAAGGTATAACATCCTTGCCAGATTATTGTTGGGTGTCCGTAAGATATTAGAAACAACCCGAGAAAAATTGTAGACTCCTTTACCATCGATTCTATAGAAACCTCGTGAGATATAGTCAATGTTGTCGTCGAAAATGCGACAGTATTGAGTAATTAAAGAAAAATCTATGTCCATCTTGAAATGTGAGAAATTAGCATTTTTATGTCTAAATGTTAGAAAGGAGCATATTTCTAAGTAGCATAGTCAACACTGACGTTTTCAACATTCACTAGTAAAAAGTGACCGCTACAAATTTTTAACGATTATCCCTCTTCTATCGGGGGTCCAATGGTTTACTGTCGAAATACCAACTAAAATGCCTTAAATGTTGGTGGTATGACGATTCAAGAAAAAAATGTTGGTATATCGACATTTGGATGTGGCAATACCGATGGTTTAATTATAACCATCGGTCAATTGACGGACATGGGCTATATTTAAAAAAACGTTTTTAACAAGTATTTTCGATGGTCTTTCCGTACTGTCAAATTTTTTCACTGAATTTTGAGCGAAAATGTTCTAATGGGTATTGAAAGGGAACCTTGGACTTCAGATTGTGCTACTCAAAAGGTGAAAATTTTACTCTAAGAATATCTTATGATGTACATTGGGTAGACAATGTCAATGATCGAAAAAGTATAAGTAGAGGAGCATTCTTTCTTGGAAACAATATAGTGCCTTGTTGAGCAAGAAACAATATTCAATTATTTTATCCACATTAGAGGACTAGTATATAGCAATGACATGAGGTTGCACAGAAGTTCATTGGATGAAGTAGACAATGAGAGATATTATAGTAGAATATGATCATCCAATCTCAATACTTTGTGACAATACAAGTGAAATACATATTTCAAAGAATCATGTTATTCAATAAAAAACAAATCATATTCCAATCAGGTATCAATTCTTAAGAGAAAAAGTAGTATCTAACAAAATGTCAAGTTGGAATATATTGCATATATTGTCACAAAACCCCTCCCCAAAGATATATTTCAATATATCATAAAGAAATTGGGAGTAATACCCATCTCATCTAGTCACTAAGTCCTTAAGGAGAATCATTAGTTCAATGGGAGCATCCATTTACCATTGATGTCAAAGGGGGAGAATATTGCAGTAAGAATAATTCTTTTTATGCCTAGTGGACTATTTGTTTTGTTGCATGATTTCCACCAATGACAAAGGGTAATATTGTTATCAAAATTATCATATATGTCATCATTGATGTCCAAGAAAAATACGATGGTTGGGTTTCCAAAACCATGGGCTTATTGGTAAAAAATGAGAAAGAAAATAACTATTTGCTTAAATTTCTCTTATATGCAATACCATGGAAAATACCATTTGTGGGTTTCCAAAACCATGGACTTAGTAAAATAATAATAATAATTTGCTTAAAAGTTAACACGTATTTTCAAATAGACACTAATCTAAATATGAAGGGTTTCTAATAGGTATGCATATTCAAGAATATTTGAAGGGAAAGTGTGTTAGCAAAAAAAAAATATCATTCTAAGAGGAACTTCTTAATTAGAAGAAGTGTGTATGGTGACAATTATTCAAAAAATTCTTATTCAAGGAAACACAAATTGTGATTAATGGAATAGTGTCTCTTGCTAAGTTGGGGTTTACCAGTGAGGATGGGTGTCTCCAGTAGGTTGGTGCTTGTGAAGACCCACAATAGTAGGTCATTTCATGTGAAGATACATAACAATAGGTTGGTCCCTATGAATATTTGTAACAGTAGGTTTGTGACAACGAAGAATTATAAAGAGAATTTTTTTGTGGTTTTATTTTGAAAGAGTTTCCACATAAATCTTGTTTTTTATGTCCTGTAATTGATACATCTTATGTGTGATTGTTTTATTGTGGTAACTGAATTCAAATAAGTGTAAAGAGTGTTTTATACTAACTCACCCCCCCTCTTAGTATAAGTGTGTGTTAAGTCTTTCTTACTGTTTTTCAAAGGGGTTGACAATGATGAGCCTTGCTTTATGTATGGAAAGCTCTAAACCAAAATTTTTGCAAAATCCACTAGGTATGTTGTTTTAATTCATTTGAATGACTTAGAGAATAAATTTTCCCATAGATAATCTCTATGCAAATTAGCACTTCTCTATGGTTGGATCATTCTAGATTTGGGTGGTTCAACTGAATCAACTGTTGGGTGGTCACATTGAGCCCTCTCGTATACAAACCAACAAATTATTTTATGATTAAAAAAAAGTAGGGAAGGGTCATGAAGCGAGAGGAAGTAGGGGTCACCAAGCGTAGAGGTTTAAGCATTATCCACATGTAGTGCATGAGGCGACAACTTTGAAAACATATAAAACGTATACTCCTACTCATATTCAACATGAGATAGACAAAGCACAGGAGTGGGTCAAGCAAGAGTAGTGTGCAGTTGGGGAGGAGGAGATCATTTAGTAGGAAATGTCACAGTGGTTTCATGATGCAGGGATTTCCAAAATTAGAGATACTAAATACTTAAAGGCTCGTAGATGAAATATTTATTGGGGGAAGGCTCTAAAAAACAAATGTTAGATTGCATAACCAATTTAATATCAAAGGAAAGCACATGATTTGAGTTTGTAAAGAAAGCTATTCTCACTGAAGATCAACCACTAGCTTCAGCTCAAGAGGTACATTTAATATCAATTTCTCATGATGATGGTAATTCTCCATAGTCTTATTTAGAGATCAATGTTTGTTTTCAAATGTACTATATTAATATAGTCCTCTTTCTCTTTCTAATTTAGTTATCTATATTATTGATTTCTTGGTAATCTTAGGTTTTTAAGCATTTTGGATAATTCCTTAAAAAGAATTTTAGAAAAAACTTAAAGTTTTTAAATGAAGAGCCCTTGATTTTGTGAATGTTTGAACCTATCATATGATCAATTAATGGTTTAAAACTTTATATATTTTTTATTTAATATATAATTAATTTATCTTAAAAACATTAAAAAAAATTATTACTAAATTTATATTCAAATTTTTTATATATCTATTTATTAAAAAATAAATATATATTTCAAATTTATGTCACTAATAATAAAATATTCTTAAACTAATAAGTATTCTGTTGTTTTTCTTTTTGATATGACATCTTATTCTTATACTTTCTTATTCATATTCTCAATCTTAATCTTCTTTTCAATATATCATAGTATTCTTATTCATATTCTTATACTTTCAATATATCATAGTATTCTTATTCATATTCAATATATCATAGTATTCTTAATAATGCTATTTTGTTTTTCTTTTTGATATGACATCTTATTCTTATACTTTCTTTATTCATATTCTTAATTTTATTTTAATCTTATTCATATTCTTTAATAATGCTATTTTATTTTTATATTAATGTATCTTTTATTTTGTTTTTATTTTTATATTATATATATATAAGATAAGAACCGTAACCGTCGACAAGATGCGTTAAAAGTAAATATTGTTTATATCCAAGTTCTATGTAGCTTAACCACTTCTATATATCTATGTTTAAACACACCTAAGACACCTTTTTAAGGGTAATATAATGATAATTTGATTTTCGTTATGCTATGTATTTTCAAAGTAAAAATGAAAAATCCAACTCAGAAATTAATACTATGAAGAATCTTTGCGTTTAAAGTGAGAGCTGCACATTATTCTCGATCATTTCATTTAAATGTCGGTGATAGCCACTTTGGTCCTTTATACCTGTCTGTTGCATTTCCTCGGCATTTATTCTAAACTTGCACCTTAACGCTACTTTCGTGGAATATCTTTTATTATTATTTTAGCTGTGTTTCAGAGATTTGAAGCAACGCAACCCACAAATTTCATTTGTAGCACAACCAATTCGACTTTCCTCGCATGTTGTTGTTGTTTTTTCCAATAACTGTTGCCATCCTGCGTGTGCCCTCGTTCTTAACGCTCTGAGTGGATTCCTGGAGTAGCCCTCGTTCTTGATTTATTGATTTCTGTATATCCTGACAAGCTCTAATTGCTTTGGTGCTATATTTCATATGGTCTCTCAGGTTTACTTTTGTTCTGAGGGTTGTAGTTCACGTCTTCAAATATTGGATTATGGTTTCTGATTATGTCATGGTTGGGTTAATTTCAGTCCAATAACTGTTGCCATCCTGCGTGGCCCGGTAATATTCACAATTTCTTGTGTGATTTTTGTGTAAGAAAACTGAACTGACCTAGCAATGATATAGTCAGGTGAGGTTGAGAGACACTAACTACAATCCAACATTTGAGGACGTGATCTACAATCTTGAAAGGAAGGATATTGATGCTAATTTAGTTAATGTAATTTAGGATTGATGGCCAAAGAACTCATAGAAAATTGCACTAAATGGGCTTAGTGCTGAAAGCGCGTCCAACTTTTATTGCAGGATAAGCCAAGGGCGCACTAGAGAAGCTAATATTAATGGATGACTTACATTTATTCGTTCAGTTTTATTTTTATTTTTATTTTTTATTTTTATTATTATGTGGAGATGATTATCTATGTATAACCTTTTGATTTGTTTGTTTGTAGATTGACGATCCTAAGAAGTTTCCAGTAGGATCAACAAAAGTTTAAGATATAATAATTATCCTTTGTTTTTAGAAAATTTGTAACACAACTTTTAAATATAATGAGAATTTATTTTTTATTAATTATTTTATATTATTTTTTCCTTTTTCATGTTGACAATCTTTCATGTTTTTTTTTCAACTTTTTAACATTCATTATAAAATTCATTCTATACAATTTTGTAGCATACTAAAATATTGCTTATATTGACCCAAAAAATATTACAAAAGGAAATTCATCTAAAAAAACCATAATATATACATTTATTGTGAGAGAGTTAAAAAGGATTTAGATAGCTGCCATTGATAGGATATAGGATATTCACTAAGTTTCTCTTTTAGATTTGCAAGGTGGAAATATTTGAGAGACAAGCTTATTCATTTCTCTATCATGAAAGTATCTAGCTAAAAATTATCAATATTTTTAATTTAAACAATATATTTAATTATTTAATTAAATCTTTAGTCATGCTACCAAAATAAAAAATAATGGAATGAAATCTAATCATACTTACATTATAAATATTTCAAATCTTGTTTATTTATTTTATTTAAATTGACTATTATGAAAGAAGTAATGAATAGCTATCTGGTTTCCTAATAGCAATGAAATTACTAACTTTCAAAACTCACCCACATGACCTAATTATTACAAAGGATTAGTGCAATAAGTAAAGATAAAACACACCAGTAAAGTAAAGTTGATTCAGGCATCATAAACATGAAAATAAATATCAGAAATTAATTTGATAGCCCATTGAGTTCATAAAAAATAAGTCCATATATATACATAACATTACAAAATATTACAAAGTGATCATCATGAAATCAACTACCACCACTACCATCACTTAAAATCATGTAACATACCATCATTAATGCATCACTACCATCACTTAAAATCATGTAACATACCATCATTAATGCTCAGTGACATAGGAGGGCTTTAAATTAGGCTATAGTGTTACAATTTACTAAATTTTAACATTGGAGATGGATTCAAAGACATCCTAGAAAGGGGTTCTGATCCATCTTAAGTTTTAAAATTTAGTATGACAATTGAAAAGGGAGATGGCCCAAGACCTAGGCCATGTTATGCCAATCTGCAAGTTCCTAAATTTGCAATTGAGATAAGGGTTACTATTAAGAATGAACTTCCATCATGGTTTGTCGAATATGAGATCTATTTTCAACTAATTCTTGAGCCATTTTGGGCCATTTCAAGGAAACCACTATGAGGCATTTCTAGATGACCATAAAACATTTCGATGACTTCTTTGGAAAAGTATAAGAGTACTTCTTCACAACGTAAGTTTAAAGTAGAGGTAATGAGGATGAGAATGGATTGTTTTGGATAAAAAAATGCGCCAATATATGACCAAAATTCCAATAATTAGATTTAACTACTCTCTTGATTAGTATATATCTACTGAGTCATCAATGCTTCATGAAAATCTGGTTAAGATTCAAACTCATCAATTTGTATACATTAAAATGGTGACAATTAGGGGCCCGAAGGCTCCTATCCAACATATCCCCCTCCTCGAAGACCTTTTCAACATCATATTTCCTTTAGCATGATTCAATACTCAAGCTCTTAAGGTTTCTATTCTCTCTTTCATATTTGCATTTTTTCAAACTCTAACATAGTTGACTTATTCTGCTAATTAAATACTTTGTTCTAGTAAG
This sequence comes from Pseudotsuga menziesii, assembly GCA_001517045.1. NCBI lineage: Eukaryota > Viridiplantae > Streptophyta > Pinopsida > Pinales > Pinaceae > Pseudotsuga > Pseudotsuga menziesii. Next base: position 195,859 of record LPNX010977028.1, on the reverse strand, counting down.
AAAGGAAGTTAGCATGATTCTTGTTATTCCAAGGAATTAAATAAAACATGTCTTACATATCATATATCATCTTCCAAAGAGATGAAAATAACTAGCACGAGTTTGAAACTACGCGAAAAGAACCCAAAAATAGCTATAGCAGACTTACAATATCTACCCCACATTCATACGAGATTTGCAATCTCACAAATTCTTAGCAAAAACACAAAGTCTTAGAAAAAAAACTAAAACTAATTCCTAACGAGACTGAACCCAAAAAATAACTATTCAAAATATCAAATTTAACAAAGCTCCACAAATTCAGTCTATATGCAAGATATCAAAAGATCCCTCAATGATAAGCTCCTCCTCCATATATTCTTCAAAGAGAAGTGTTCTTTCACTCCTATCAATGGTTCTTTTAGATAATTTGTCAATAATTATATTAAAATCCCTCTAGATGTGACATATAGAGAATTCACATCTACAGGGAACCATGAATTAGAAAGATCTTTGACAACATTGATCCAATGATAGAACCTCTAATTTTTTTCTTCCATTTGATAATTTTTAATAACTTATGAAACACCATAAATCTGTACAACTACTATAATGTAAGAGAATTATTTTATCTCTAGTAATTTTTTTTAATATTTTAATGGTGTTTTGATTTTTTTGAATTTTATATAAATTTTTTTATATTTTATTTAGAAAATTAATATACTTCAAGCTTATACAAATTTTCTTTTTTAACTTAAAGATACATCAATTAACAAAATATGCATTTTACATAATATATTGCTAAAGAGATGTATTTTACATAATAGCTCCGAAGTAGAAAAGTAAAAAGTTTTGGAAAGCATACATAGAATAATGGGGTTTTTATTTAAATTGTATGCAAAGGATGTTGGAATTCACAAAGAAAAAAATACCCATGTACATGAAACTATGAGTTGATTTATTTATTTTGTGTGCAAAGATGTAGTACTACACATGTTTTTTTGTATTTTTATAATTTGATTTAAGAAAATTTGTATAGTAAATTATTGGTTTATAAAGGTATGTCTTTCAATTTTGATTTAGCTAGAGAATATGTAAAATATGTTTTTATTACAATCATGAGAGAGAATTGAATGATTTACATGGCAAATAAGTACTAATTATAAGATGTGAAAGGGAAAGATAATAATGAATAACAATCATCATAAAAGAAAAATGTAAATTGGTTATTTACTAGGAGAGCCATTCAATCTATGGTTGGTAGACGTTGATAGACTCAACCACAATATCAACAATAATGATTAAATGATATGCAATTAATTAGTATCAAAAAATGCATTAGAAGTATAGGAACAATTCGACCAACAATTTACCTAAATCTAAGAGTTTAACAGTACATTTAAGTATAACAACAATTCGACCAACAATTTACCTAAATCTAAGAGTTTAATAGTACATTTAAAGCCTCCATGCAGTAGGCACAATATCAAGTCATGCTTCCAAGTTTTACGAAAAGTTTCCATAGATATCTAAAGAAGAAGTGTCGATTCAGTGGTTTCCATCTAGCAAAAATTTCCTACAATATTATATTGCCTTCATGAGATCTAATTGTATAGAAAAAATTATATGATACAAGACGATAATGTAGACTTATTAATTATGATAATTATTAGATACATTTATAGCCTCTTCTACCTTGTCAGTGTATGATTCTTGCACCTCTTTTGACTCCATGAAGTATTTTGTGACACATTCTGCAAGCATAGAAACAAATTTTGTGTTAAAAAATGGGGATATATATAACTCTAGTCTGAGGCCAACTAATTTGTTGTCTTTATGCACTCCAACTTACCTTGTAGATATTTAGCCAATATTTCCTTGGTATGTATAATTGAATTGTGAATATCATATCTAGCCCATATGAGAAAGGGAACATGTTTATTAGGAAACATAGTGCATACCCTATGACTATCATATCTATCCTATGATGCCCCATTTGAAAAATGTTTTCCATGTGATAACTAGGGATGGTTATGAGATTGAAGTTGAAAATGAAGATGACCATTTCGTAATCATCTCTTTGCTTGATCACTAGAAAGAAACATGGATATGTGGACACGTAGCGAGGTTCCCAACCAAAATAGAGGAAGATCATTATTTTCTATGTGCATTCCCTTATTGTCACAAAAATTAATTTAAAAATTGTTTTTGCTTAACAATTAATCCACATTTTCCACATTAATCCACATTTGTTAGACTTCTTAACCAAGATGACTATGATTCTAGATGAAGGTAGATATCTATACTGGTTTTGAGCATCTCCTTTGAGTGAATACAAGAAAAACTTCATCAACATGTCCTCATGATGAATGTTCATTTGATGCATTTGTTCATGGAATTCTAATAAGTGATCTATAGGATTATTATCCTAATGTTATTTGAATCTGGGAAGGTGACCTTCCCATTGATTTGTAGTTGGAACAACATTTGGAAAACCATGGAAATTAGAAAATTTTAAAGGAGATAACCTTGCAACAAAAATGTCATCCATTCAATAAATCTTTGACATTTTTAACCAATGGAGTCACTAGGTGAAGGATGCAGTCAAAATTATTTATCCAATTACTATCCACCATTAAGAAGTAGCTCTAAAAATTATGAAACACTCAAGAAAAATACTCAAATTCGGTCCTTGAAAATGATGCTAGAAGCTGTTATCTCTAAAGTCTGCAACTTGAGTGCTACGGGGCAGAGTTAGAGCACCTCAATTGTGATAATGGTTTGGTTTGATATGGTATATCAAATAAAAGTGGTTCAGAAGGAATTACCAATGAAGTATCAGTTCGGATTAGCAACACTTTGTAGATCAGAGGCATGACTGTTATGAGCTAGACATTAATAATGTAAGGAAATTCTACTCTAAAACAATGTTTTTAACTAAAATAATCCACGAGAATACCTCTCATTGATTTCAGGAAACAAACAATAAAGGTGTCATTGTTGTTTGATCTAAAACAATGAAACAACTGGTGCAGTGTAAAAAGTAACTCTGTATTCAATTTAATAATGAATTAGTTGAAAATGATGACGATACAACCATTGTTGATGATGAAATGCTTCAAATGGTGAATGATGCTTATCAATGTATTAATGAAGATATCAACGAGATTTGTGAAAATGAGGGTTTGGAATTGTAATGCCCATATTTGACTAGACATATTGACATGTTGCATTTTATTTTCTTAGTAAATGTTGGACTCAGTTCCACTGAGTAATCCATATTTATGACATGATAGATGTTGCTACTATGTCTAAGATGTTACTATATGCTTATGTTGATACATTGATTGTGATGTTATGATTACGTTTGTGAGGTTACTATGTTATAGTTATCATGATATTCCTTTGTTCATAAAGACTGTGTATGTTTAATTGTCATCATTGATAAATGTAATATATATGATGTGGTACATGGATATTGACCCATGATGTGATCAATTTAATGATTTATACAATGAAAGGAAATGTTATTGATAATATGCACCAACTGATGATTGAATGATGATTATGTTATGTAAAAGTTCCATTCATCTTGTAAGGATACCCTAAGTTAGGAGTGGTGATCACATGGTTGTATGAAGTACCTATGCAGAGATAGTAGGTCAATATTCATAGGGATGCCTAAGCAATTGCATTATTAGCAAGAATTTTCATATTGTAAACTTGATATACATGAATTAATGAAAAATTAAAGGTACTAAAGATACATCTTGATGACCATTAGAGGGAGTGGTGCAATAGAATGGTAGTTGTGTAATTAGTAAGTGACATGTGTGAAGTGATGATGATATCAATTGGTAAATTTATGTGATAAGTAAACTAGGTTGAAGACAATATGTTTTAATGACACATAATTACCATAAGAGTGTTAGTGATAAACAACTAGTACAAAAGGGAGGAGTGTTTCAAACTTGATAATAGGAATTAGTATAGAAATAGGTGAATGTATAAATGACATTTAGATATTATCATAGAAAAATGATACGACAAGCCAAGAAACTATCAATTAAATTACATAGGATAGAAAGTGTGTCCCATTATTAAAATTACAAAGAAATAAGTAGCAATTGTAAGTATTCTATGTATAATGTGCCATTCATGGGGTAAGAGTGCTCTTTAAAGAGAATTGATTGGTGAATGGGATTTGATTAATAAACATAGTGTTATTCAAGTTAGTATAGACGTACCAATGTCAAGATGGATCCTAATTAACAATTTTAATGAGAACAGAAGTGGTGTAAATTGGAGAGAGATTCAATAAAGCTAGAAATTCATAAACGAGTCAACAACAAACAACAACAACAACAACAACAAAAGGGAAATAACATCTTCTTATGAATCACAACAGAAACAAGACTATAGATTTAAAAAATAAAAATGAATAGATTGTTGTGGATAATTGTCTAGTAAGGCATGATAAACCGTGATGCATGTTACAAATGGGGATCCTCAAGGAGTTCATAAGTAGTTACTAGGATATGTTTTTCAGATAAAGTTTAAGAGCATATATTACATGATAAAAGAAGCAAAATAGTAAAATGGCATCAACAAGTGGATCAAGTAAAGATCCAGGTGGGACTACCATAACTAATGAATTCTAGTAGTAAGACACCTATATTATGCATAATATCATATTATTATAATCATGCACAACAATAACTTCGGGACGAAGTTTCTTGAAGGGTGAGTATATGTAATGCCCATATTTGACTAGACATATCGACATGTTGCATTTTATTTTCTTAGTAAATGTTGGACTCAGTTCGACTGAGTAATCCATATTTATGACATGATAGATGTTGCTACTATGTCTAAGATGTTACTATGCTTATGTTGATACATTTATTGTGATGTTATGATTATGTTTGTGAGGTTACTATGTTATAGTTATCATGATATTCCTTTGTTCATAAATACTGTGCATGTTTAATTGTCATCATTGATAAATGCAATATATATGATGTGGTACATGGATATTGACCCATGATGTGATCAATTTAATGATTTATACAATGAAAGGAAATGTTATTGATAATATGTACCAACTGATGATTGAATGGAGATATTGTTATGAATGTATGTTTTCAAAGTACTAATGTGCAGGACACATGGGCTATGTAATAAATGGATACTTTATATGAAGTGTGGTATAGTACCTATTTCTACCGAAGAGCCTTGATTACCAAAATTGATGATACGATGACACAGACCAATAATCTCAATTGTAGCAAAGTATGTTTTGATAGGGTATATAGACCCAGGATGTTGAGAGCGATGGATGTGTTCCACCCTATGTTTTTATGATACCCAAAGAAATGGGAGGGCCGTGCTGAGACACGCTCCCCATGTTGTTGTGATGACGATGGTCGGATGCCTGCTAGGAGAGGCTAGGTCCGCTGTTCAGCCGACGCTATCGCTCTCAGGTTCTTATGTGGTCAGGTCGGTGAAGCTGACATCCACTTCTATACTAGCAGAGGAAGGATAGGGAGGGTGCAGACATAGGTTAGGATGGGAGAATGTTATAGCTAGTACTGTGTTGGGTCAAGGGGGGATCTACGACACCAAGATTAGTAGTAGTAGGTGTCTCTTCCTTGAAAATAATTGATTGAGTAATGAATCTAAAAATATAACGATGTTATAACTTAATTCATCAATAATTGATGATTGATGATGCTAAAAAGATTACATGTTTGTATGTTAATTCGGTTAGGTATTTGCGATTGTTATGTCTTGTATCCATGAATGTCCTATCTATTTAAATCATTATTATTTTGTTATTATATATATATGATATATGAGGTTTTCTTATAGTACGTGTATGATCTATGCATGCACTGGCCACGCATGCACACTTTGCACACGTATACCAATATCGGCATACCAATACTTAACACGATCAATAATGGTATAGGTTTTCATAGGTAAATATGTTAATGAAATAATGAATGTTAAGTTAACATATTCATTAATGATAGATGAACACTGTATTACGTAAGTGATCAAGTGTCGTAAATTAGAATAATCCTCAAAAAGTTGTCATGCATAGACTTAAACATTGTTCATTTACATTAACAAAATTTTCAGGGTTGTTTAAACCCCTAAGGGTTCTTGATTATGAATCTAGAGATAACATGCTCATGAATATGATACTTGTCATTAAAAACAAATGTCTTTAATTATAATTATTATTAATGGTATCATCATCATCATCATCATCATCATCATCATTATTATTATAGTGCGTCTTGTGGTAAACATAACTAATAGTTTAATTAGACAATTATTTCTATTATTATTATGATGGTTATTAAGATCTTGTGTTAACCATAGTCAATTATTTAATTAAACAATTAATATTATTATTATTGTTATTATTACGCTCTTGTGGTAAAAGTAGTCAATTGTTCAATTAAACCCAAGTGGAAATAACTAGAATAAAGTAATGATTAATTAAATAGACCAAATCATTCCGTGTAGGTTAAACATGTATATTGAACTATGGAATATGACCATTAAGATATAACATGATTGATTTTATAATACTACTTATTAATATGATTAAAAACATCGGATTCTGGATCAAGTAAGACAACTAAGATACTCACATGTACACAAGATAATTACTAAATTATTATTTTATTCAACATAATTTATTGAATAAGACTAGCTATTAAACCGCCATCCCGTGAGGGACCAATGGTGAACATTCCAAGAATTAATAAATGCTAGACAACCAACTTATTCGATTCAACTTAAATAACCTTAATTATTGGGATGCTCAAGATAAGGAAAATTGAATAAATAAATGTATATTCATGATTATAAGAATTGACTAGCATCGAAAACTGAAGGAGGGAGGTGAATGAAGTGTTTTGGGGGAAAGGCGGTGGAGAAGGTGGAAGAAAGTAGGAGGAAAATGAGTATTTAAGGGGGGTTGGATTTATGGGGGAGAGGAGACTCGGCATCAGGGGAGAATGACTGAGGAAAAAAAACTTGAGGAGGGGGATAACTCAAGGACGAGTATATCTAGAAAAGGACTCAGGAAAAACTTGAGGAGGGGGATAACTCAAGGACTAGGATATCTGGAAATGACTGAGAAATGGGTGAAAAAGAAGAAATATATGGAATGGAAAGGAAGCTGCTCTCGGTATTATTGGTCTATGGGCTCGGGGGCTAGGAAACCCATGGGTTTCCTAGGGCCAGCACATGATGAGAGTTGGTCGGCAGGGTGTCACATCATTTTGTTAATCAAGGCTTGGATGGAAAGCTGGAAGAGGAAGGAGCCCACAAGGTCTACAACAAACTGTTGGATCTACTACAACCGCTGGTTCCAGGTATTTAGATACTAAATTCTTGCATGGTATTATTGTCTAATTTACAAAAATTCATGAAGTTTATCAAACATGTATAGCTCATATTTCTACATTAATATGTTTACAGTTCATATTTGTACATTCATATGTTTATAAAACTAATAGAACAGAGATGGATATAAACTTGTAATATGATTAAAATGTCTTGATTTTATTAAAAACTAACTCAGAATGAGCTTAAGATAAAGAACATCACAGAGAAATGGAGACAGTGCTCTACCGGTTAGGCAGAGCACTACAGGAATCAAGCAAGGTAATAAATGAGGTTAATGAATATAAGAAGTTAATAAAAAATGTCAAAGACCATTGTACTCGGTTTTTATTGATTTCATAAACTTTCAACAAGCGTGAAATTATACAAGTGATGAACGAATGGTAACATTCAAGTTTTGGTCAAATGTTAAAGTTGCAAAAAGAGATGCTTTCTAAAGATAATACACTTCCGGATTCTACACATGCTGCAAAAAGTTGATAAAATCATTGGTATTACATTATGATATCACAAGTAAATTTGAACCCAAAATTCGATGGTATATTTGTCTGAATTTCGATAACACTTCGTCTAACATCCGATAAAGTAGATTATTTTTAAACATCCGTAAATATTCGTTGGATATTCGATGGATACATCAAGTTTTCGTAGATAAGGAAACCAATCATCCCATAACTGACAAGTAAGGACAATATACCAACAACAAAATTTTGATGATCTCTCGTCAAATTTTTGACACATACTTCGTTGGTTAACTAACTGCATATTCCAACCAAGTTGTCGAATAAACGACATGTAAGGAACATTGATACACAACAAAATATAACAATCTTTCATCAAATTTCTGACACATAACTGGTCAATTAACTGATATCTTATTCCTCCTAGGGTGTCGACTAACTGACATGTATGCGTAGGAAATTTGACGATAGATCCGACAACCTTTGTCATTGAAGGTATAACATCCTTGCCGGATTATTGTTGGGTGTCCGTGAGATATTAGAAACAACCCTAGAAAAATTGTTGACTCCTTTACCATTGATTCTATAGAAACCTCGTTAGATATAGTCAATGTTGTTGTCGAAAATGCGACAGTATTGAGTAATTAAAGAAAAATATATGTCCATCCTGAAATGTGAGAAATTAGCATTTTTATGTCTAAATGTTAGAAAGGAGCATATGTCTAAGTAGGATAGTCAACACTAACCTTTTCAACATTCACTAGTAAAAAGTGACCACTGCAAAATTTTAACGATTATCCCTCTTCTATCGGGGGTCCAACGGTTTACTGTCGAAATACCAACTAATACGCCTTAAACGTTGGTGGTATGACGATTCAAGAAAAAAATGTTGGTATATCGACATTTGGATGTGGCAATACTGATGGTTTAATTATAACCATCGGTCAATTGACGGACATGGGCTATATTTAAAAAAACGTTTTTAACAAGTATTTTCGATGGACTTTCCGTACTGTCAAATTTTTTCACTGAATTTTGAGCGAAAATGTTCTAATGGGTATTGAAAGGGAACCTTGGACTTCAGATTGTGCTACTCAAAAGGTGAAAATTTTACTCTAAGAATATCTTATGATGTACATTGGGTAGACAATGTCAATGATCGAAAAAGTATAAGTAGAGGAGCATTCTTTCTTGGAAACAATATAGTGCCTTGTTGAGCAAGAAACAATATTCAATTATTTTATCCACATTAGAGGACTAGTATATAGCAATGACATGAGGTTGCACAGAAGTTCATTGGATGAAGTAGACAATGAGAGATATTATGGTAGAATATGATCATCCAATCTCAATACTTTGTGACAATACAAGTGAAATACATATTTCAAAGAATCATGTTATGCAATAAAAAACAAATCATATTCCAATCAGGTATCAATTCTTAAGAGAAAAAGTAGTATCTAACAAAATGTCAAGTTGGAATATATTGCATATATTTTCACAAAACCCCTCCCCAAAGATATATTTCAATATATCATAAAGAAATTGGGAGTAATACCCATCTCATCTAGTCACTAAGTCCTTAAGGAGAATCATTAGTTCAATGGGAGCATCCATTTACCATTGATGTCAAAGAGGAAGAATATTGCAGTAAGAATAATTCTTTTTATTCCTAGTGGACTATTTGTTTTGTTGCAGGATTTCCACCAATGACAAAGGGTAATATTGTTATCAAAATTATCATATATGTCATCATTGATGTCCAAGAAAAATACGATGGTTGGGTTTCCAAAACCATGGGCTTATTGGTAAAAAATGAGAAAGAAAATAATTATTTGCTTAAATTTCTCTTATATGCAATACCATGGAAAATACCATTTGTGGGTTTCCAAAACCATGGAATTAGTAAAATAATAATAATAATTTGCTTAAAAGTTAACACGTCTTTTCAAATAGACACTAATCTAAATATGAAGGGTTTCTAATAGGTATGCATATTCAAGAATATTTGAAGGGAAAGTGTGTTAGCAAAAAAAACAATATCATTCTAAGAGGAACTTCTTAATTAGAAGAAGTGTGTATGGTGACAATTATTCAAAAAAGTCTTATTCAAGGAAACACAAATTGTGATTAATGGAATAGTGTCTCTTGCTAAGTTGGGGTTTAGGAGTGAGGATGGGTGTCTCCAGTAGGTTGGTGCTTGTGAAGATCCACAACAGTAGGTCATTTCATGTGAAGATGCATAACAATAGGTTGGTCCCTACGAATATTTGTAACAGTAGGTTTGTGACAATGAAGAATTATAAAGAGAATTTTTTTGTGGTTTTATTTTGAAAGAGTTTCCACATAAATCTTGTTTTCTATGTCCTATAATTGATACATCTTATGTGTGGTTGTTTTATTGTGGTAACTGAATTCAAATAAGTGTAAAGAGTGTTTTATACTAACTCACCCCCCCTCTTAGTATACCAGTCTTTCTTACTATTTTTCAAAGGGGTTGACAATGATGACCCTTGCTTTATGTATGGAAAGCTCTAAACCAAAATTGTTGCAAAATCCACTAGGTATGTTGTTTTATTTCATTTGAATGACTTGGAGAATAAATTTTCCCATAGATAATCTCTATGCAAATTAGCACTTCTCTATGGTTGGATCATTGTAGATTTGGGTGGTTCAACTGAATCAACTGTTGGGTAGTCTCATTGAGCCCTCTCGTATAAAAACCAACAAATTATTTTATGATTAAAAGAAAAGTAGGGAAGGGTCACGAAGCGAGAGGAAGTAGGGGTCGCCAAGCGTAGGGGTTTAAACATTATCCACATGTAGTGCACGAGGATACAACTTTGAAAACATATAAAAGGTATACTCCTACTCATATTCAACATGATATAGAGAAAGTAGAGGAGTGGGTCAAGCAAGAGTCTATGTAGTTGGGGAGGAGGAGATCATTTAGTAGGAAATGTCACGATGGTTTCATGATGCATGGATTTCCAAAATTAGAGATACTAAATAGTTAAAGGTGGTTTTGTTATACTGGTAGATGAAATATTTATTGGGGGGAGGCTCTAAAAAACAAATGAATGAGTTCATAACCACTTTAATATCAAAGGAAAGCACATGGTTTGAGTTTGTAAAGAAAGTTATTCTCACTGAAGATCAACCACTAGCTTGAGCTCTAGAGGTCCATTTAATATCAATTTCTCATGATGATGGTAATTCTCCATAGTCTTGTTTAAAGATCAAAGTTTGTTTTCATATCTACTATATTAATATAGTCCTCTTTCTAATTTAGTTAGATATTATTGATTTCTTGGCAATCTTAGGTTTTTAAGCATTTTGGATAATTCCTTAAAAATAAGTTCAGAAAAAAAATTAATGTTTTAAAATGAAGATCCCTTGTTTTGTGAATGTTTGAACCTATCATATGATCAATTAATGGTTTAAAACTTTATATATATTTTTATTTAATATATAATTAATTTATCTTAAAAGCATTAAAAAATACTATTATTAAATTTATATTCAAATTATTTATATATCTACTTATTAAAAAATAAATATATATTTCAAATTTATCCCACCTTATTCTTAATCTTTTATTTTTTATTATTCAAGTAATAAAAAATATTCTCAAACTAATATGTATTCTATTTTTCTTTTTATATGACATCTTATTCTTATACTTTCTTTATTCATATTCTTAATCTTAATCTTCTTTCCAATATTCTTATTCATATTCTTTAATAATGCTATTTTATTTTTATATTAATGTATCTTTTATTTTATTTTAATTTTTAAATTTATATTTAATACATAATGGTTCTAAAGTCCATTTACATAAGAAAACCCAACTTTATAATTGGTAGATATTTTTAAAATATTGCTCTATATCTAGCACAAAAAACCTAAGTTTATATCAACTGGAAATTACATAATGATCTCAAAAAACCACATCAAATTAAACAATCTCACAACTACTCATCAGTATCATAAAAAACTGATAATATATATATATATAACAATGATCTCAAAAAAAAACCACATCAAATAAAACAGTCTCGCAACTACTCATCAGTATCATAAAAAACTGATAATATATATATAACACGATAAGAACAGTAACCATCGACAAGATAGCGTTAAAAGTAAATATTGTTTATATCCAAGTTCTATGTAGCTTAACCACTTCTATATATCTATGTTTAAACCTAACACACCTTTTAAGTGTAATATAATGATAATTTGATTTTTGTTATGCTATGTGTTTTTAAAGTAAAATAAAGTTAAATTAGTGTGCATCCCAGTTTTATTAAATTACGAAAAGAATGGAATTGTTAAAAATTATAAATCCAACTGAGAAATAAATACTCTGAAGAATCTTTGAGTTTAAAGTTAGAGCTGCACATTATTCTCGATCATTTCATTTAAATGTCGGTGATAGCCACTTTGATATTGTGTATATTGACCCCCAAAAAATTACTAAAGGAAAATCATCTTAAAAAACCATAATATATACATTTATTGGGAGAGAGTTAAAAAGGATTTAGATAGGTGCCATTGATAGGATATAGGATTTTCACGAAGTTTTTCTTTTAGATTTGCAAGGTGGAAATGTTTGGGAGACAAGCTTATTCATTTTTCAATCATGAAAGTATTTAGCTAAAAATTATCAATATTTTTAATTTAAACAATATATTTAATTAAATCTTTAGTCATGCTACCAAAAGAAAAAATAATGAAATGAAATCCAATTATGCCTATATTATAAACATTTCAAATCTTGTTTATTTATTTTATTTAAATTGACTATTATGGAAGAAGTAATGAATAGCTATTTGGTTTCCTAATAGCAATAAAATTTCTAACTTTCAAAACTCACCCACATGACCTAATTATTACAAAGGATTAGTGCAATAAGTAAAGATAAAACACACCAGTAAAGTAAAGTTGATTCAGGCATCATAAACATGAAAATAAATGTCAGAAATTAATTTGATAGCCCATTGAGTTCATAAAAAATAAGTCCATATATATAAATAACATTAAAAAATATTACAAAGTGATCATCATGAAATCAACGACCACCACTACCATCACTTAAAATCATGTAACATACCATCATTAATGCACCACTACCATCACTTAAAATCATGTAACATACCATCATTAATGCTCACTGACATAGGAGGGCTTTCAATTAGGCTACAATGTTACAATTTGCTAATTTTTCACATTGTAGATGGATTCAAAGACATCCTAAAAAGGGGTCTCTCAATCCATCTTATGTTTTAAAATTTAGTATCACTAAAGGGAGACGGCCCAAGACCTAGGCCCTGTTATGCCAATCTAAGGGTTCTTGAATTTTCAATCGAGATAAGGGTTACTATTAACAATGAGCTTCAATCATGGTTTATTTAATATGATATCTATTTTCGACTAATTCGTGAGCCACTTTGGGCCATTTCAAGGAAACCAATATGAGGCATTTCTAGATGACCATGAAGCATTTCGATGACTTCTTTGGAAAAGTGTAAGAGTACTTCTTCACAACGTAAGTTCAAAGTAGAGGTAATGAGCATGAGAATGGATTGTCTTGGATAAAAAATGCACCAATATATGACCAAAATTCCAATAATTAGATTTAACTACTCTCTTGATTAGTATATATCTACCGAGTCATCAATGCCTCATGAAAATCTCCTTAAGATTCAAACTCATCAATTTGTATACATTAAAATGGTGACAATTAGGGGCCCGAAGGCTCCTATCCAACATATCCCCCTCCTCGAAGACCTTTTCAACATCATATTTCCTTTAGCATGATTCAATACTCAAGCTCTTAAGGTTTCTATCCTCTCCTTCATGTTTTCATTTCTTCAAACTTTAACATAGTTGATTTATTCTGCTAATTAAATACTTTGTTCTAGTAAGAAAGGAAGTTAGCATGATTCTTGTTATTCCAAGGAATTAAATAAAACATGTCTTACATCTCATATATCATCTTCCAAAGAGATGAAAATAACTTGCATGAGTTTGAAACTACGCCAAAAAATAGCTATAGCGGACTTACAATATCTACCCCACATTCATAGGAGATTTGGAATCTCACAACTTCTTAGCAAAAACACAAAGTTTTAGTAGAAAAAATAATTGCTAACGAGACTGAACCCAAAAAATAACTATTCAAAATATCAAATTTAACAAATCTCCACAAATTCAATCTATATGAAAGATATCAAAATATCCCTCAATGATAAGCTCCTCCTCAATATATTCTTCAAAGAGAAGTGTTTATTCACTCCTATAAATTGCTCTTTTAGATAATTCATCAACAATTATATTAAAATCCCTGTAAATGTGACATATAGAGAATTCACATCTACAGGGAACCATGAATTAGAAAAATCTTTGACAACATTGATCCAATGATAGAACCTCTAATTTTTTTCTTCCATTTGATAATTTATAATAACCTATGAAACATCATAAATCTGTACAACTACTATAATGTAAAAAAATTATTTTATCTCTAGTAATTTTTTAAAATTTTTTAATGGTGTTTTGATTGTTTTTAATTTTATATAAAATAATTTATATTTTATTTAGAAAATTAATATACTTCAAACTTATACAAATTTTCTTTTTTAACTTAAAGATACATCAATTAACAAAATATGCATTTTACATAATATATTGCTAAAGAGATGTATTCTACATAATAGTTGGGAAGTAGAAAAGTGTAAAGTTTTGGAAAGCACACATAGAATAATGTGGTTTTTATTTAAATTGTATGCAAAGGATGTTGGACTTCACAAAGAAAAAAGTACCCATGTACACGAAACTATGAGTTGATTTGTTTATTTTGTGTGCAAAGATGTAGTAGTACACATGTTTTTTTGTATTTTTATAATTTGATTTAAGAAAATTTGTATAGTAAATGATTGGTTTATAAAGGTATCTCTTTCAATTTTGATTTAGCTAGAGAATATGTAAAATATGTTTTTATTACAATCATGAGAGAGAATTGAATGATTTACATGCCACACAATGAAAAATATGTAAACTATTTTTTTTTCAAATAAGTACTAATATAAGATGTGAAAGGGAAAGATAACAAGGAATAACAATCGTCATAAAAGAAAAATGTAAATTGGTTATTTACTAGGAGAGCCATTCAATCTATGGTTGGTAGACATTGATAGACTCAACCACAATATCAACAATAATGATTAAATGATATGCGATTAATTAGTATCACAAAATGCATTAGAAGTATAGCAACAATTCGACCAACAATTTACCTGAATCTAAGAGTTTAAGAGTACATTTAAAGCTTCCATGCAGTAGGCACAATATCAAGTCACGCTTCCAATTTTTACAAAAAGTTTCCATAGATATCTAAAGAAGAAGCATCCATCTAGTGGTTTCCATCTAGCGAAAATTTCCTACAAAATTATATTGCCTTCATGAGATCTAATTGTATAGAAAAAATTATATGATACGAGACAATAATGTAGACTTATTAATTATGATAATTACTAGATACATTTATAGCCTCTTCGACCTCGTCATTGTATGATTCTTGCACCTCTTTTGACTCCATGAAGTATTTTGTGACACATTCTGCAAGCATAGAAACAAATTTTCTGTTAAAAAATGGGGATATATATAACCCTATTATGAGGCCAACTAATTTGTTGTCTTTACCCACGCCAACTTACCTTGTAGATATTTAGCAAATATTTCCTTGGTATGTATAATTGAATTGTGAATAACATATCTAGCCCATATGAGAAAGGGGATATGTTTATTAGGAAACATAGTGCATACCCTATGACTATCATATCTATCCTATGATGCCCCATTTCAAAAATGTTTTCCATGTGATAACTAGAGATGGTTATGAGATTGAAGTTCAAAATGAATATGACCATTTCGTAATCGTCTCTTTGCTTGATCACTAGAAAGAAACGTGGATATGTGGACACGTAGCGAGGTTCCCAACCAAAATAGAGGAAGATCATTATTTTCTATATGCATTCCCTTATTGTCACAAAAATTAATTTAAAAATTGTTTTTCCTTAACAATTAATCCACATTTTCCACATTAATCCACATTTGTTAGACTTCTTAACCAAGATGACTATGATGCTAGATGAAGGTAGATATCTATATTGCTTTTGAGCATCTCCTTCGAGTGAATACAAGAAAAAATTCATCAACATGTCCTCACGATGAACGTTCATTTGATGCATTTGTTCATGGAATTCTAATAAGTGCTCTATAGGATTATCATCCTAATGTTATTTGAATCTGGGAAGGTGACCTTCCCATTGATTTGTAGTTGGAACAACATTTGGAAAACCATGAAAATTAGAAAATTTTAAAGGAGATAACCTTGCAACAAAAATGGCATCCATTCAATAAATCTTTGACATTTTTAACCAATGGAGTCACTAGGTGAAAGATGTAGTTGGAATTAGTTATCCAATTACTATCCACCATTAAGAAATAGCTCTAAAAAATATGAAACACTGAAGAAAATTATTCAAATTCGGTCCTTGAAAATGACGCTAGAAGCTATTATCTCTAAAGTCTACAACTTGAGTACTACGAGGCAGAGTTAGAGCACCTCAATTGTGATAATGGTTTGGTTTGATATGGTAGATCAAATAAAAGTGGTTCAGAAGGAATTACCAAAGAAGTATCAGTTCGTATTAGCAACACTTTTTAGATCAGAGGCATGACTGTTCTGAGCTAGACATTAATAATGTAAGGAAATTCTACTCCAAAACAATGTTTTTAACTTAAATAATCCACGGGAATACCTCTCATTGATTTTAGGAAACAAACAATAAAGGTGTCATTGTTGTTTGATCTAAAACAATGAAACAACTGATGCAGTGTAAAACTTAACTCTGTATTCAATTTAATAATGAATTTGTTGAAAATGATGATGATACAACCATTGTTGATGATGAAATTCTTCAAATGGTGAATGCTGCTTATCAATGTATTAATGAAGATATCAACAAGATTTGTGAAAATGAGGGTTTGGAATCAAGCAAGGTAAGAACTGAGGTTAATGAATATAAGAAGTTAATAAAAAATGTCAAATACCATTGCGCTCAGGTTTTATTGATTTCACACACTTTCAACAATCATGAAATTATACAAGTGATGAACGAATGGTAAGATTCAAGTTTTGGTCAAATGTTAAAGTTGCAAAAAGAGATGCTTTCTAAAGATAATACACTTCTAGACTCTACACATGTTGCAAAAAGATGATAAAATTATTGGTATTACATTATGATATCATAAGTAAATATGAACCCAAAATTGGATGGTATATTTGTCTGGATTTCGATACACTTCGTCTAACATCCGATAAAGTAGATTATTTTTAAACGTCGGTAAATTTTCATTGGATATTCGATGTATGCATCAAGTTTTCATAGATAAGGAAACCAATTGTCGCATAATCGACAAGTAAGGACCATATACCCACAAAAAAAGTTGACGATCACTCGTCGAATTTCTGACACATACTTCGTCGGTCAACTAACAACATATTCCTCCTAGGTTGTCGAATAAACGACATGTAAGGAACATTGATCCATGACAAAATATGACAATATTTCGTTGAATTTTCGACACATAATTGGTCAATTAACTGATATCTTATTCCTCCTAGGGTGTCAAATAACTGATATGTATGCGTAGATAATTTGATGACAGATCCGACAACCTTTGCCGTTGAAGGTATAACATCCTTGCCAAATTATTGTTGGGTGTGTGTCAGATATTAGAAACAACCCTAGAAAGATTGTTGACTCATTTACCATCGATTCTATATAAACCTCGTCAAATATAGTCAATGTTTTCGTCGAAAATGCGACATTATTGAGTAATTAAAGAAAAATCTATGTCCATCTTGAAATGTGAGAAAGTAGCATTTTTATGTCTAAATGTTAGAAAGGAACATATTTTGGGGACTAATGTTACTTGCTTTAATCTATTTGATAGAATGAATTGATCGAAATCATTATGATAGTACCTAGGGTGTTGGAAGGTGATCAATAGGGTGCCTATAGATTTTAGGAACAAAGTAACATTAGAGAACCAACATTGGTGTCCTAGAAAGGGTAGAAGTATTCTCCTTTGTCGAGCAAGGTGATATGAAAGGGTACCACACTCTACATGGTGTTGAGTCATTTAGACATCAGATCTTTTGTTGGAAGGAGATCAAATTTCAAATAGTTTTTAGATTAAAAAAGAGAAAAAAAAATTATTATCCAATTCTATATTACAACGAATAATGTGTTGCAACGTAAAAAAATGGACTCTCAACTTTTTCCCAATTAGGTGAAAGTAGACCAAGTCCCCAAACTTGAATCCATAAATTGCTTTGGGGCCATAGATATTAATGCCAAGAAATTGTAGGGACATATAAGGGCTAAGTAATAAAAATTATCTCCATACAAAGGGGTATAATATATCTCGTTTGAATATAAAAGTGCCAAGAAAGGGTACTTCACTCTATCTGATCGTGTGCAAGAAGAAGACTGATTTTCAAAAACTATCAAGGCATAAATAGTGAGCACCGAATCATATCATATTGATGTCTTGTGGAACTATTTATTTACAACGAATCATGTTCTACAAAGTATGTGATTTGGCTCCCTCAAATTTTTAGTAATAAGGTTAAAGTAGACTAGGTTACGATAGCTTGAATCCATACAATGTTGAGGCGTTGACAATCGTGTCAAATAGATGTAATTTTCCAAAAATGACTTTGAAATGTTAGCAAGTAGCATTTTGATGGCCATCAAAATGTCTTGAATTGTGAGAAACTAGCATCTTGAAAATTTTGGAAAAGTTGGATTACCTGAAAAGCTTGGAAACAATCAAGAGAAAATAAATATTTTTACAACATTGCTTAGACATTTATTAAAAAGTTTCTATTCTCATTGATAATTTATTTTTTATCACCCACAAGTCCTGTTGGTTGTCAAGGCATCGTACCATTAACTACAATTCCTTTTGAGTGGGTTACTAAAGCATGTTGGTGAGGTTGATATTTGGAAACTCTTCCTTCTTCATTTTAGATTCTATCTTGAGAATGTTTATATGACCTTGAACTTGGTGGATGTGTGGATAATCTATACCTTGGATTGATTTGTATACAAATCAAGCATTTGTATCATAATCCCCTTCTGGATGAGGGTGCATTGTTGAAGGAAGCTTCTTGCTTTCCAATTTTAGACATAAGCTTATCCATATAGAGGTCATCACTAGTGTGCCTTTCATGGAATATTTTGGTGGATTTAAGTTCTAAGTTATGTGCTAAGGATCATATTTATATTATGAAGATACTTTCATATCAAGCAAACATGTTATTCTTACCTATGGACGTGTTCCTTAGATGAGGGGGTCTCTTTTGTTGACTTTTTCACTTGGACTCATATTTTTATGTAGAAGTTAAGCACCTCACTTCAGAGTGATATTTTTATAATATGAACGTGTTGTTTTTATATTTTTGTCCATTCAAAGCAAGGCTTTATTCCTTGTGAAGTAAACTCAAAGTATCATAGAAGATGATCCCTCTACTTGAAGGGTTTTGGGACCTTTTTGGTGGAGATCTTATGCATTCAATTTCCTCAGAAGAGGGAAGATCAATTGAGGAGTACTTTTGGCATCCATATGGTGCATTATTAATAGGAGAGGTTTCCCACCTTAGAGGAGTTCTAGTGCAAACTTTCACATACTTTCACTTCCTGTGAAATGTTGATTCATGCAGCTTATTTGGAGAAATCTTCTTGAAGTTGATCTATCTTCTTTATTGTATTCTTGGTGGCATGAAGGTGCCCTCCATGGTTAATTATAGCTCCCTTATTTCATTCTATTCTAGGGATATTTCTATTTTAAACTCCGAATCCCATTTTACAAGGGATAAAGAGTTATATTGAGTTGGTCAACAGTTATATCCACTTGAGTTTGCTAGCATTTCATTACAATCTTTTTATTTCATGTGACTGTGATAGAGCATACCCTTTAGTGATAGCTAGAGGCCATTCTCATCTTTTTCATGTGATTCCATCAATGGAATTGGTCAGAGAAGGTTCTTTGGAAGTTATTTGTCATCCCATGGAGTGTTTTGAAGTTGAAGACAATATCTCCGAACTATGTACTTGTAGATTTGGAATAAAGGTATCTTTTGTTATTTCGGCTTAATATCATTCCATTAGTGTGTATTAGTATGATTACTTTTTCTTGAATTTTCTGAGTTTATTCATATTGGGGAAGGATCTATTAATTTTCTACAATATTTGATTCCATATTTCATAGATTTTAAGGCACTATGTTCATAAAAAAATTTAAGAGTATTTACTTTACTATTTTCTATGTTTTTATAAGAAGATACTACATGGTATGCACCTTTTGAGTGCATTTTTCAAGTGTTTAAGGTGTAAACCTTTTGATAGGAACCTTTTGGAGAGATTTATTTCTTGGGGACGTGATGTGATGATGTATTTGGATGCTCACGTATGTGATACGAATGACGAAGCGGTCAACTTTGGTTGGAATTGACTTCGTATAGCTAGGGGGCATGGATAATTTTAGGGGCGAAATTTAGCCCATGGGCTATTTTTAGGGGATTTTCTTGAAAAAAAAGATTCACCATTTTGCAACTTTTGAAGCACTATTATGCCCAATTTTGATGGGGTAAAATTTTTTCACCCTAAAAATTGCCAAATTATTATATAAATGATATAAAATCCTTGGAAATTAAAATATTTTTTGAAAAATACTGACAAACATTTTATAGTTGGTGTTTTAAGAACTAGTAATATTTTCCAACATTTATACACTTTTAAATATGTATGGTTCCTTAAAATCATCCCTGTTAGAGGGAGCTTATTGGGCTACAATTTCTGTCTTGTTGATTTGAAGGACACCTATTTATGCTGGTGAACCTAGAAGTGATTGTTTAATGGTCAAACCTAGTGCTCTTTAGATGATAACTTGCACATGTGAAGGATTTGACAGGTTGAAACCTAGTTGATATTGAGATCATAAGAGTGTGATCTCATTTATGATAAGTATTGAAGCTACTTCATTGATGGAAAGTATAAATACATCATTGAACTACTCCTTATTTCAAGAATATATTAATATTCTCTGTTGAGCATGGCCAACCACATGAAGGTGGAAGCTCTTATGGCCCCTCTCCCCCTCACATCACTCTCAAGTCCCCATACCCAATGTATGTACATGAAACAAAATACTAAATTTATATGCAAACATGTGGATTTAGTTTATTATAAAAAGTAAGTATGGATAGTGTTTATTCAATCACTTCTTTCTAGGTTTTTTCTTTTGACAAAATTAGCAAGCAACTCACCTACTACAACTTGTCATTAATTTCTGGTGGCATCTACAACTTGTCATATTGTCTTCCTAGTAGATTACTCACGATGTGGATGTTGCTGCAAGGGGTCAGGATTTGTTGCAATAATGTAAAAATTTTACATTGATATCTTATGTTATTATAATGACAAGTATTTCATTAAAATAATATTACATAGGTGTTTTCTACCTAATGTGTCCACATCATGTACTTTGTGTCCCCATCTAGGATCATCTTGTATAGTAGGACCCTCTACATTCTCTGCAATTGAAAAATGAAAAAGTACAATTAATACTCACCATTTGCAATGAAATATTTTAAATTGTAGCATATGAATTCATTCATTACCGGGATTCGAAGCATGACCTTCGATAGGTTTTTCTCCATCCTCAACATTAGTTGTCATTGATTTATTGCTCAAAACTGAGTCAATATGTTATTGGAAATATTTTGAATGAATATATTACACAATCAATCGTAAATAAACTTCATTGATTTTATATACATGCAAGAAATATGGATCATTGAAAGACTGTGTTTTCTAGACAAGTTTTTTTGGTGCTCAACAACATATCTAAAGTCGTTCTCAAAGCCAAGCTTCAATTCTTCCTCTGTGGGAACTTCATTGAATTGATCGACCTACCTATTTGCATAATGTCATGAATTCACCTTTTACAATTAAATAAAACAAAAATCATTTGCAATTAATTATTTGGATGTAATATTGGTTTTTTGATACTTACAATTTGTGCCGACAAATTCAAATTACAACCAAGCCCAAGATTTTGTTGTCCAATTTTTTCATGTCTTTCCTTTGTGGTCTTTGATGTGTTTGGAAACCTATGAAAAGGTTGAAATACATTAGATGTTTCAAATTTGATCTAAAAATTCATAATAATAAGGTTTATAATTACGTTGATGAAATTATTGCATTCCTTTCTGTGCTCGGTGGTACCTTTCCCTCTTTTATCAAATCCGTCTCCTTTCCATCTTGCACTAGGTCTTTCCACTCTTTTCCTAGAATCATTGGAGGGATCTCATACCTAGGGTTCCTTTCTAGATGAACCCTAAATTGATCCCTTGTAATCTTGATATTTTGGCCAACCTTCTTTAGGACCTCCACTCCATTGAAGGTATTATTGTCAAACATGCAAACCAAGAGATTAGTGAGATCATCTTTTAAATTTATATTTTCTTTATCCCACCTTGTGCAAATGGTGATCCCAAATATCTCCAATGACAAATCATTTATATGTTTATAAAAAACATTCCTTCAAGATGATCATGTCATCATTAGTTGAAAACAATTTTTTCTGAGCATATTACAATAAACTTATAAACAATGTATAAATACCTAAAATATTCTATATATTTGTGGGAACAATATTTTCATCCACCAAAAATGTTGTATGTAGTGTAGTTGTTGTAGTGAAATGGGAAGGTCAAACAAATGTTGCTTGAGCATTATCATTAATAGTCTCTGCATCGACCCCTTATTTTATATGATTCGGTGTGTGCGAACTACTCACGGGTGGAAATTGAACCCAAGTGATAGAAAAATCACACTCACAAAATTGCTAATCAAACATGCAAATTTACACACAAAGGAGACTGAAATTGGAGCATAACACTAATCTGTATTGAATAAGTGTACAATAGCTAACCTTATGAAGTCATAGGCGCATAAAGCAGTTTCCAAATCTACCTAGAGGCTCACGATTTGGAAAAGTCAAGTAGGAAAGATAATAAGTGATGGAAAGAAAAATCATACATTCTTTTATTAGGAGAAAAGAATGGAGGATGATGAGGGAAAAAAGCAAGTCATCTACACCTAGTCTTACTTTCCCTTTTGCCATAAATCTCAATAAAGTAGGCAACTTAGCAGAAAAAGAAGATATGCGCTAGGGAGGATCTGGAATAAAGAAGATATGCTAAATATGGATTCCAAGAGGTTTCCCAAGTGCTCCATGACTCAGTTTTAGCAAGTTTGACTTCCATGGCATGTGGAAGATAACTTGCATAGAGTGGAATATTGGAAACTAGGCAAATAAGACAAAAATGGATTAATTAATGTCTAAGGTAGGTAACTATGGGTTGATTATTCTAAAACCCCCCTTAAGCCTGACTTTATGAGTACATATCAGAAAAATATAGGGCCTAGAAACAAGGCTTAGTCACCCATTACATATTGCATGTCCATTTAACCAAGCAAAGAGGCAAAAACCAGTGGGAAAATCCTCCCCTAAACATGGACAATAAAACAAAATTTTAAAATATTTT
This sequence comes from Pseudotsuga menziesii, assembly GCA_001517045.1. NCBI lineage: Eukaryota > Viridiplantae > Streptophyta > Pinopsida > Pinales > Pinaceae > Pseudotsuga > Pseudotsuga menziesii. The sequence goes on along the minus strand of LPNX010977028.1, from coordinate 172,303 downwards.
CATCAATCATGCTTCACAGCATGATCAACAATCCCTAGTAATGATTTGAGATTGCTTAATGTCTTCTCACAAAAAACTTTGGTGAAGATGTCTGCTACTTGTTCTGAAGATGCAAATAAGATTAGGTGAATGGTGCCATCATGCACAAGCTATCTGATGTAGTGCATATGGATCTCAATGTGTTTGGTTCTCTATCTCTGAACTATATCATTGAATACTTGAATAGTTCTATGATTATCATAATAGATAAAGGTTGAAAACTATGATTTGAAGCCACACTCACCAAGTATCCCCTGCAACCATAAACATTGAGTTGCTGCATTTACAACTCCTTTGTACTCTGCTTCTGTAGATGAGAGTGCTATGGCACTCTGTTTCTTACTTGACCAGCTAATTAGTCCTTCATCAAGCATGAACAAATATTTTGATGTTGACTTTTGATCTCTGTTGTCACCTGCCCAATCACTATCAGTAACCCCAATCAAATCAAGATCAGATTTAGCTTTGTAGAAGATCCCATGAGTTCTTGTTCCCTGAACAAAGATAAAGATTCTTTTGGCTGCTCTCCAATGGATCTCACGAGGCTGATCCATGTATATTGAAGCCACACTTACTACATAAGAAATATCAGGTCGAGTGTGTGTAAGGTAAAACAAACACCCAATCAATTGCCTATACAGTGTATTATTTACCATAGGAGAAGAACCTATTTCTTCAAGCTTAACTCCTGAAAGGAAGGGAGTCTTGCTTCGCTTGCAATCTTTCATGTTGAATTTGTTCAACAAATATAAAGCATACTTGGATTGATGTACTTTTATTCCATGTTGGGATTGAGCAATTTTGAGACCCGAGAATTGGCTCAACAACCCCAAGTCAGTCATAGAAAATGCATGGTTCATTGCATCCTTCAAGGGGGAAATTTCTTTCTTTGAACTTCTTGTAATCAAAAGGCCATCCACATACAAGAAAATAATCATCAGAGAACCATGAATCAGCTTCAAATAAACATTAGGATCAGACTTGCATCGAACAAAACTCAATGACAACAGAAATCCATCAATCTTGGCATACCAAGCCCTGGGGGCTTGCTTGAGCCCATACAATGATTTCTTTAACCTGCACACAAAAGATGGATTAGAAACAAACCCTTAAGGATGCTACATGAAAATATATTTAGTAATATCTCCATTCATGAAAGCACACTTCACATCCATGTGATGTACCTCCCATTGCTTCGAAGCTGCGATGGCTAAGGCTAGCCTTATGGAGTCCATCTTTGCCATTGGTGCAAAGGTTTCATTGTAGTCAATACCATGTACCTGTGAGTAGCCCTTGGCTACCAATATTGAATTATATTTCAAAGGTGAACCATCAGCAGCAAAATTAGTTCTGAAAACCCACTTACATTGAACTAGCTTCCTCCCTGAGGGAAGATCAACCAGTTCCCAAGTGTTGTTCTTCTGGAGTGAGCTGAATTCTTCTTTCATGGTTGTTTTCCATATTGGATCATGTGCTGCATATTCATATGTATGTGGGTCTGATTCAACCATCAGATAGCACTTCTTTGCAAAGAAAGGGTCTTTCATACACAGGGCACTCTCAAACTGAGATCTAGTCCTCCTAGGATCACTAGGATTTCTAGCTAGTTCCCCAGCTACATGAATGGTATTTGCTGCCCATTTTGGTCTTGTATGACTTTCATGATTTGTAATTAAATTATCATTATCAGAGCTATCAGAATCAGCAAACTCATTTTTCTCTTCACTTACATTCAATGGTTTTGGTGGTGAAGAAGACTCTCCAACTTCAACTGCTTCTAAAGGATCTTCTTGGAACTGAACACTACTTTCAATGAAGGATTTGTTTGTGCTCAATTTGATCAGCTTATACCCTTTTGAATCTTCAAAGTACCCAACAAATAGACACTCTTGGCTTTGGGGCTACAAAGCATTCCTCTTTTCTGTTGGAATTCTAGCCCAAGCCTTTGAGCCAAAAATATTGAAATGGGTCACATCTGCCTTGTCCCCACTCCAAGCTTCAAAAGGATTCATACCATAAAACTATTTATGCGGATCCCTATTCTGGATATAGGATGCATGGTTTATAGCCTCGGCCCAAAACTTTGGTGGAAAAGTCTTAGCCTCCATGATATAGGTTTCCATCTCCTTCAGTGATCTGTTCTTTCTCTCAGCAACACCATTTTGCTGTGGTGTGTAAGGGATTGAATGATGCATATTAATACCTACATATTCACAATATTGAATGAACTCAAACTTGACATACTCACCACCATTGTCAGATCTGAGGATCTTGAGTGTCCTCCCAGACTGGTTTTCAACCAAAGCCTTAAAGACTTTGAAGAGGCCAAAAACTTTAGACTTATGATTTAGGAAGTAAACCCAACAATATCTAGAAAAGTCATCTATTAAGATCAATGCATATTTGGCTTTACTCATTGAAATATGAGGAAATGGACCAGCAAAATCAATGTGGATCAACTCAAGAGGTGTAGAGGTTCTCTCATGACTAGCTCTCTCAAATTTATGCTCTGGGTGTTTTCCTAGGATACAACCTTGACAGAATCCCTTGGAAAACTTAATCTTTGGTCACCCTATGACCATTTCTTTTTCACTTAGATCAAAAGGATATTTATAGTTTAGATGGCCGAATGTTTCATGCCAAATCTTGCTTGCCTCAATTAGCATGAATCAGAAGAGTAGAGGGGTTTGAGTAGGGTAGAAAATTTGAAAACGTGTATACCTTCGAAGCGTGATCTACAAGTCCTTTTGCAATGAATTTACCATTCGAGATCTCTGTGATCTCAACATATTCAGGAATATGACCTTCTTTGGAGACCGTGTGTGAGTCATCTAATACACTAACAAAAGGTTAGCGATAAGACCTGGAACATACAATACATTACTGAACTTAACATGGTCAAGATCAATCCTTCCTTTCCCCAAACTGTCAGTGAGAGAGTCATCTTGCAGCACTATTGGTGGACCTTTCAACATGTCAAGAGAGGAGAATGCCTCCTTGGTCAAAACCATATGTCTTGAAGCTCCATAGTCTATGATGAAGCTAGGTGAGCCTGATGTGCCAGCCACTAATGCATGTACTCTCTCTCTGTCCTCTGAATTTGATCCTCCTTCCCTCTTCTTTGAGCAATCAGGAAGGGAGATGTTATTCTTCTCCAGGATTTGGGTCAGCATGTCAATTTTCTTCTTCATGCAGGAACTTTTAGGATGATATCCCTTACTACAGTATGCGCACTTGCTCATTTCTCCTTTGTTCTTCTTCGAGCCTTGGGGTTCCTCTTGAGACTTGTTCTTGTATCTCTTTTACTCAAGTGGTTTCTTAGATTTCTTCTTGCCTTTTGAATCCACCCTCAAATCTCCAGCAACCAAAGCTTGGTCTTTGGAAGGTTTGATGGTTCCCATCATCACCAGTTTATCTTGTTCTTGTGTGAGGGATTCCATGAACTCTGCAAGCTTAGGCATCTTCCAGGCTTGAGCTATCAAATTTGTGGCATGGAAGGTCAAAAAAAACATTGAATAGTCAGGGAAAAGATTCGATAGTATGGACAAAACTAGTTGCTCTTCCTTGTTTTCAATTCCACACTATTTTAGCTGCAAAACAAGGGCTTTAAACTTGGAAAAGTAGAGTTGCAGGGATTCGAAGCTGCTGGGACTCAAAGAGATCAATTCATTCTCAATTTGATGTCCTATAATCTCATCTTTCTTACCAAAAATATCTACAAGCCTCTCCCACACTTCATTAGATTATGTCAATCCATCAAGATGGAAGAGGAGGTCTCTGGATATGCTCAAACACAGTAGACCATAGGCCTCATCCCTCTTGTTCTGCCATTTAATTTTCTCTGTAGCTACATTGGACTCTGCCTCAGTTGCCATAGTCACCATGTAGAGACATTTTTCTCTCAATAGTATCTCCATCTCTGCTTTCCATTCAAAGAAATTAAATGGAGTCAAGATGATCTTCTGAGATTAATCCATAGCTCAGAAACTGTGCCCTTCAGTCAGCAGAATGCTCCCAGTGAAGATGTCGAACCTGCAATAGCAATATGGAAGGAGAGAAATTGATCTACAAAGGCTCTGATACCATGTGGAAATTGAACCCAAGTGATAGAATAATTGCACTCACAAAATTGCTAATCAAACATGCAAATTTACACACAAAGGAGACTAGAATTGGAGCATAACACTAATATGTATTGAATAAGTGTACAATAGCCAAAATTATGAAGTGATAGGATGTTGCAATATATAATTGCATGAGAGATTCAAATGCATAAGGATGCCATTCGAAATAGTCAAAAAGTAGGCTTACTAAATCTAGTCAAATCCCCCATAGGTGTTGTTGAGGCCTGGAAATTCACAGGAAGCAACAGTAAGGGATTCTCCCCAATCAACATTCCCAACTAGTCCGTTGACTTTTTGGAATAGGGAATCCATCCGGTTTACGGTCTGGCTACCGTAGGTCAAAGTAACAAAAAAAGGGTTTTACCGGTTGCGGCCCGGTCCACCGAGTTTTTGTAATTTTTGACTTAAATGTGAAATGAGAGTGCCTAACTAAATGCAAGGTGGTGAAGGATGCCGGTAGTAGTCACAATGTGATGCGCATGTTCTTACCTCTCGTCTTAAGCTCACTAGCACCTGAATCACACTTGCAGAAATGAACTGAACTAACTATCTATCTATTTATCTATCTACCTATCCCCGGGGAACAAGAATGTGATCTATGCTTGAGTAATGTGCATGTGCATGCATAATAAAAATCAATTACAGATAAATGATGTTCCTTATTAAAGACATGAACAATTAAAGATATTTCAACAACCATATAGCTAATTGTTGTATGAATAGCATACATTACTCATGGTGGTCATTTCATCAAAATAAATCAGAAGTCATTCAAGCAAAGACATAGGTCATAGAGTTAGAACGATCTCATGATTCATGGACACCATACTGAAAAACAAAATAGCTCATCTTTCAATTGTCCATGGCACAACATTTGAAATCCCATCAATCTTTCTTCAACAGGAAAACCAAATATTTTATTGCAAAGAGAAGTAGTTCTTCTTACAATAATCTTTCCAGTCTAATTGGGGAAAAAAGCCCTCTTTCTTTCTACGCTTCCTACTTTTATACAAAAAGTTAAAATGGTTGGGCTGCCCAAAGTGACCTTTGGGCTTCCCAACCTTTTGTTTCCCCAATGCTTCACTTTTCAAATATCCTTACAAAATTTATACAAAAATACAAAAGAGGCTTAATCCCTGGGTATCTAAAAATACAAAAGAGGGTCCCACCTGGGTATCTAAAAACTTCCTCCATGCTGATGCTTCAGCAGCAATACCTTCAAAGGCGCAGGGTTCCAAGAATTGAATATTGATTTCAAATTTTGCAACTTGGTTCCTTATGGCCTCTACCCTTGCTGGGCTCAGCCGAAGTTGGTCTTCCAAAAATTGCACACTGACAGCTGGGTGGCCTACTTCATTCTTCAAAATTAGGTCATCAATGGTCTTGATCTGTTGCGTTCTGGCCTCTGCATCCTGATATCTACTCTGCAATATTCCTATAAATGTCTCATGGTCTGGAAACTCATCAAGCTTATGTTCAGCTTCCGTCTGACACTGGTTGTATGTGTTAAGGATCCTTTTGAAGTATTCTGCGCATACTCCCTGCGTCCTTTTGACTGCCTTCTTGAAGTCTTCAGTGGTGCTGGCAGCGAACTCTACCGGGTCATGATCTCTTTTGAGGGCTTGATGATCCTTTGCCGGTAGTTCTGTTGGGTTCTCTGCATTGCTTTCTAGCCATGCCATTCTGGCATTCAGGACTTTAAGAACATCCTGGGATCTGTCCACGAAGTAGGAGGTGGTTTCCATAATTTCCTCTAACCGGCTATCGATCTGAAGGACTTTACACCTCTCTTCCTCTAGAGTAGTTTGCAGCTGGAGCATTTTAGATTTCTGAGCCAAGATATGTTCTTTGAATGGTTGGAGATCTACTTGTTGTTCCCTTGCATCCTCCAGAGCGGTGGTCAGAGCGGTGATCTGTTCTTGATGCTTCTTGTTCTTCTCTTCGGAGAACATATCATTGGCCTGCAAAAGGATCTTCAGCCGCTCTTCTAGGTCTTCCACCTTTTGTAGCAACTGCACCTTCTCACCCTTTAGATCTTGGCATTCTTGGTGTACTTTCTCTAGGGCCTCCTGTGCTATTTCCTTGGCTTGTATTTCTACTTGGAGGGCATGTACTTCACCCTTCGAGGATTCTAGTTCCCTTTGCATGTATTCATACTTCCTCTTGAGTCTGTTACCCTCTTCTCTCTCCTTCCTCAGTGTATTTTTCAGTTGAGCAGAGGTTTTCTTAGATGACTCCAATTCAGTCATCACCCTGTTTATGTTATCTTCTGAGGTATCGATCATTGCAGCCCCGGCTCTTAGCGTGAACCTAGGATCCAGGTCTGTCCCCAACATGACAGCTGTATCTATTACCATCTTTCCAGGTAGCTCTTCCACTTCAACTTTATTTTCTATCCTCCTCATTATTCTCTTCGTGGCCCTGTCATAATAGACGGTATTGAAGTCAGGGACTTCTTCTCCCTTTTTCTGGATGAAAGGCACTAGCTAGAGCATAGGGGCCATAGGGGTACTGGCAGCGGGTACTTGAGAGGTCTGTACCTCGGGTTTTTCCTCCTCCTCATTCTGCCCTGTTGCTGTGTCAACTTTATTCTTTCAGCTTCTTGCGTTTGGAGCTCCTCATCGAGCTTTCTCTTTGCTTCTTCGGCTGCTTGTCTAGCTGCTTCTTCTGTTTCTTTGGCTGCCTCTTTTTCTTTCTTAGCTGCTTCTTGGGCAGCTTTTCTTTTCTCTTCTCCTCCCATCTGCAGCCATTCTGCAGTGTCCTTTTCCAACCTTTGAGCTTCTTCCTTTCTCCTTCTGTCTCCTTCTTCAGCCTTTGCTTGCTCATCCCCTTTTCCACCTTTGGTGGCACTCTTTTTCTTGAATCTTCTCATTAGCATTGTCATGTTAGGGGCATTTCGGAAGACAGATTCTTCCTTATAAAAGTGGTGAGTATACTCAAAATGAACTTTGTGTTCTTTACAATGCTCCACCACTTTGCCTTGGGAGTCACTCTTATGATATGGCATTTCGCCAAAATGGAACTTTTGCAATTCCTCTATGAATTCAGCAGCTTGTTTCACCTTGGTGAATTTGTAGCTACCTAGCTTGAATGGAAAAGGAGGGTATGCAGTCTTCTTCTGTTCAAACAGGAAATTACGTATTCCATCAATGAACACCTGTCTGACTGCCTCTTTGTGAATAATATAATCCGTTGAGTATTTGGGTAGCAGAAAGGGGAATTTCGTTCCTCCAAACATTCTAAAATACATGCCATTTTCAGTCAAGTAATAGTCTGCATATTCTTCTATTACTTGCATAGCCCCTTTTGACATACAGTCACATTCCTTCCGGAAAATGAGTGTGTAGAATGGCATAATGAAGTGCTCACAGACCTCTCTGTAATGGCTATGGTACTGGTGAGTCCACACTGGTCTATAAGCGGCATAAACAGGCATTCTCTCCCTGTCCCAGATGCACCTGAGACCGGGGAAAGGCTGGTTGCACAGTATGCAGTCTATCAACATTGAACTCATATAGAATTCAGATCTTTTCTAGGCTTCTCCTCCCAAGGCTATAGCCAAGCAAGAAGAAAGACTACTTGATACAAGGCTAGCCCAATTGAATACTATTCCTTGGGATGCCACATGAAAAATAATGGGTATCCATTCAAGCTTGAAGAGTCTACCATGGGCTCTCCCAAATAAAGCATCAGAGCTATAAATCTGTACGGAGCCCTCAAGCTCGTTGTATCATACTCACCGGCTGGTCTGTATCGGTAAATCTTTCCCTATAAGAGCATTTTCTTAAGAGTTTCCACCAAGTCCATTCTGATGCTGTCCAGCCAATCATCTGATAGGAAAACTTGGGCTTGTAGTAGGTGATAAGCCAACGCCACATATCCAGGGCTAAATGTAGCATAGCCATGTCCTTCAACATTTCCTATGATCATTGTGGTTCTATTTACCCAGGGCAGAATCCAGCCAATTAACTCAGAGCATGGGAACAACTCTAGTCTAGTGGCAACTTTCATGATAGGAGATTTCTCTATGTTAGCATAGATGGGTTCTTCTTCGAGACCCATCTTGAGAACCTCCATGTGGGAAATTAATCTATATATTTCAACCCATTTGTACTCAGGTTCAACACCAGAAACACATTGAGTATCTCCATATATGTATTCAGTCTTTGTTACAGCTTCCACCTCTGTCCCTTCTTCAACCACAGGGGCCTTCTTCTTCTGCCTTTTGGACATGGTGGATTCGAATTATTCCTGCCAAATATAACATTGTAATACTGAGAAATTCAAGTTGCAGACATTTATATGAGAGTGTGCAGCATTTTACTCTTTCTATGTATACCATGACAACAACTAGTTGATGAAACTAAGATACAAGCTTGCATAACCTAACTGACCTTACTAACAGGATTATTATAACCAAATGCACACTTTTTAGTATTCTTTGTCTATAAGATGCAACATTACTGTATGAAATTTAACCATTCCACAACCATCTTTAAACTGCAACAAAACTACATCCATATGTAATGTGCCATTCTCATGTGTTTAATGTGATAGCAGGTAAAGAAACAAATGCATGTATGTGTAGCCCAAAAAATTGCCTTAACCATCAGAACCACTAAAATGCAATGTGCAGTGCTCAATAGTTTAGCCTTTGTATATCAAAAAAAGATATAATCGGAAGTATTTATATGTGGTATGACTGTGAGGGTCTCCTATGTTTTCAATACCAACATCTTAACAACATATATCTAGGTACGAAATCGATGAGGAGCCTCGCCGTTAGCGGCAAAATAATTACATTATCTTGACTACCCATTTCACTCTCTGTGGGGACTACTGTCATCTTGCTGCAATTAACTTTCCTATCAAAACCACAACCCATGCGAACTCAAAAAATGGCATATTCCTTAAGGAAAACCACGGGTTCGACATTAGGCTCGTTGAGGACGCGCAGAACCGCACGGGCGAACACGGCCAGGGCTTCGACACGTTTAACGCACCAGGGATTAACAGCCTTAAAACCCCTACAGCAGCCCATGGCATGCCCACCTCAAACCTATCATAACTGTGTAGGGCAGTTTGGCGCAGACGATGTAACGGTTTCCTGCACCGAAACCCTTCACTCCCTATGCGCAGGGTAAACGGTGGTGGAAAAAATAAAAAAACCGCTCATATGATTACACTGTCCTCCCAAGGTCAAAAGAATGAAAACTCCACTTATATAGGCGTATAATCTAACGGGATGAGGAAAACGGCTAGGGCTTCAAAATCACCATAGAAAAACACTAACAGCTCAAAAGAATGGGAAAACGGCGAAGAGCCTACCTGGCAAATGCAGCGCAATGAACGGGGAGATGAGTGGGTCGATGATGGTCCAGCTCCCATGAATGCCACCTGGATGCAGGTATGCCGACAGCGAGGCCTTTCATGGGCTCAAGAAAACGACAGCTCGACGGAGACAGCGCTTGGCAGTGAAAAAATAACAATATAAAAACCCAATGCCGTCCTCGCATATATATATACACTCACACGTGTGAGGAGAAAAAGAAATCGGGCATCGAAAGGCTTTCGCATCGGAAGCTAGAAGTGATCTCCCTTCCGCAACGACGGGCGGTCCAAACGTAGACCTAGCCGCAGAGACACGCACGGTAAAAAAAAAAAAATATGATCGGACGTCGAAAGGTTTTCAAGTCAGGAGATGAAAGCAAACGTTCCTCCGCTATGGCGGATGATCAAAGCGCCCAAGCTTCCGTTCTAATTATACACATCGGACGTCGGAAGGTTTTCAAATCGGAGGCTGAAAGTCCAAATCCTTCCGCAATGGGGAAATTAACATGATAAAGGGTTTCGACTCAAAACTCGAAAACAGTCGAAAATCACTCAAATCGGGAGAAAACCGAAAGTCACAATCAAAAACCCATCCACAATGGCGAAAGAAAAGATCATAAGAGGGTCTGTTGCCCAAACAAAAAAAACGCCTGTCGTGAAAAAACCAACGGGTCGGAAGTCGGAAGGTTTCTTCTTCCGCGAAGAAAAAATTTGTCCGCAACTGCGGAAGGCCAAAGCTAAGATCCACCCGCAACGGTGGAAAATCAAAACGAATCAACTTCCGATTCCAACAAGTTTCAAATGTGTTCAAAGCCAGTAATCCAGCAGGCTTCCAAAGGATTTCAAAGGCAGCAATCAAATCAAGTAGTACAGCAACCCAGGCATTAAAAAAAAACATTTTGAGAAATCATTATATCAAAATAGGGAAGAAAATCAAGCTAATCCAAAACAAAGGAGGGTCCTAAAATTGTTTGAATTTTGGGAAACTGTTGCAGCTGCAACAGGTGCATAAAGCAGTTTCCAAATCTACCTAGAGGCTCACGAATTGGAAAAGTCAACTAGGAAAGATAATAAGCGATGGAAAGATAACTCATACATGCTTTTATTAGGAGAAAATAATGGAGGATTATGAGGGCAAAAAAAAAGTCGACTACACCTAGTCTAACTTTCCCTTTTGCCATAAATCTCAATAAAGCATGCAACTTAGCAGAAAAAGCAGATATGTGCTAGGGAGGATTTGGAATAAAGAAGATATACTAAATATGGATTCCAGGAGGTTTCCCAAGCACTCCATGACTCATTTTTAACNACAACTTGCATAGAGTGGAATATTGGAAACTAGGAAAATAAGACAAAAATGGATTAATTAATGTCTAAGGTAGGTAACTATGGGTTGATTATTCTAACAAAATCTGAATCCCATTTTCAAGGGATAGAGAGTTCTATTGAGTTGGTTAATCATTATATCCACTTGAGTTCGCTAGCCTTTCATTACATTCTTTTTATTTCATGTGAATGTGATAGAGCATACCCTTTAGCGATAGATAGAGGCCACTCTCATATTGTTCATGTGATTCCATCAATGGAATCGGTCAGAGAAGGTTCTTCAGAAGTGATTTGTCATCCCATTGAGTGTTTTGAAGTTGAAAACAATATCTCCAAACTATGTACTTGTAGCTTTGGAATAAAGGTATCTTTTGTTATGGTGGCTTAATATCATTCCATTAGTGTGTATTAGTATGATTACTTTTACTTGATTTTCCGAGTTGATTCATATTGGGGAAGAATCTATCAATTTTCTTCTATATTTGATTCCATATTTCATAGATTTCAAGGATTTACTTTACTGTTTTCTATGTTTTTATAAGAAGATACTACATGGTATGCACATTTTGAGTGTAGATTTGAAGTGTTTAAGGTGAAAAATTTTTGATAGGAACCTTTTGGAGAGATGTATTTCTTGGAAACATGATGTGATGATGTATTTGGATGTTCGCTTATGTGATATGAATGAAGAAGCAACCAATTTTGGTTGGAATCGGCTTCTTATAGCTAGGGGGAGCTTATTGAGCTGCAATTTCCTTCTTGTTGTTTTCAAGGCCAACTATTTATGTTGGTGAACCTAGGAGTGGTTGTTTAATGTTCAAACCTAGTGCTCTTTAGATGATCACTTGCACATGTGAAGGATTTGATGGTTTGAAACCTGGTTGATATTGTAATCTCAAGAGTGTGATCTCATTTATGATAGTTATTGAAGCTACTTCATTGATGGAAAGTATAAATACCTCATTGAACTACTCCTTATTTCAAGAATAAGTTACTATTCTCTCCTGAACAGGTCTAACCACGTGAAGGTGGAATCTCTTATGGCCCCTCTCCCCCTTACATCACTGTAAATTCCCCATACCCAATGCATGTGCATGAAAACAAATACTAAATTTATATGCAAACATGTGCATTTAGTTTATTATAAAAAATAAGTATGTATAGTTTTTATTCAGTCACTTCTTTCTAGGTTTTTTCTTTTGAAAAAATTAGCAAGCAACTCACCTAATACAACTTGTCGTTAAGTTCTTGTGACATCTACAACTTTTCGTACTGTCTTCCTAGTAGATTACTCACGATGTGGATGTTGCTACAAGGGGTCGGGATTTGCTACAATAATGTAAAAATGTCACATTGATATCTTATGTTATTATAACGACAAGTATTTCATTAAAAAATATTACATAGGTGTTTTTTACCTAATGTGTCCACATCATGTACTTAGTGTTCCTCTCTAGGCTCATCTTGTATAGTAGGACCCTCTACATTATTTGCAATTGAAAAATGAAAAAGTACAATTAATATTCACCATTTGTAATGAAATATTTTAAATTGTAGCATATGAAATCATTCATTACCAGGATTCCAAGCATGACCTTCGATAGTTTGTTCTCCATCCTCAACATTAGGTGTCATTGATTTCTTGCTCAAAAGTGAGTCAATATTTTATTGGAAATATTTAGAATGAATATATTACACAAGTAATCAATTCTAGATAAACTTCATTGATTTTATATACTTGCGCGAAATATGGATCATCGAAAGACTATGTTTTCTAGACAATTTTTTTCGGTGCTCAACAACATATCTAAAGTCGTCTTCGAAGCCAAGCTTCAAGTCTTCCTCTGTGGGAACTTCATTGAATTCATCGACCTACCTATTTGCATAATATCATGAATTCACCTATTATAGTTCAATAAAATGAAGGATATCCACATCATGTACTTCGTTTTCCTGTCTAGGATCATCTTGTTTAGTAGGACCCTCTACATTCTTTGTGATTGAAAAATGAAAAAAAGTACAATTAATATTCATAACTTGCAATGTAATATTTTAAATTGTAGAATATGAATTCATTCATTACCAAGATTCAAATCACAACCTTCAATAGGTTTAAAGGAATCGATACAGGCTTAAGGTATTTTGTTTAAAGGAATCGATACTGGGTTGTATTGTTATATGGTTTTGTTTAGTTGGTTAAATATGTTTATTGCTCCCAACTGCACTCTACGCGATTCGATCCTCAATTGAGTGATCGCTGGGGTTTAATGTTTAATTAAGTTGTGGATATTGATTTGGCATTATTTACCATTATTATTTGTGGTAGCAGAGATAAGCAGAATCTTATGTGGCTCAACCTTAGGTTGTGATGGTTAATTGACTCTGATTATTTGTTTATCATTTGGTTAATGATATGTATAAGTTTTTGATAGAAGAGACATCGTGTCTATGTTAAAATTTCAACGCTCTATTAGCTAGAGTGTATGAGAATTGATTTGGTTAACTTGACATTCAATATTTGCTTATTAGTTATGTTTGTAATATAATATAATTCTATGTTTATTAAATTAATTGATTATTGTTTTTACATAGATAGGATATATAAAATCTATGTTTGCGTTTGTTGGTAGATGTAATATGTCAGCGCTATGTTCAACTTAAGGGATTCGATCCTTGGTTTGAATGTTGATGAATACGTATTCACTTTGCTTTTTTCTTAATATTTGTTTTAATATTTGAGAAGAGTTCAAGTAATGTTTAGTTTTAAAGAATAAACTGTGTTTGATTCATCATTATATTTACTTAGTTAATTTTGTTAATTCCTGGTTTATTTTAATTGAGTACTCGGTGTAACGTAGTATTTAGTTTAAGTTTATCTAGAAGCTAGGGTTTGAATGTAGATTACAATCCTAACATAAACTTATAAACTAGTTAAATATAAATCTAATAGCATTTTAACCCGTGAATCTATGTAAGAATTAAAAGGTTGAGTTTTAATTTCACAAATGAAACAATCTTGAAACATATATTCAATCCAGAAAATAAAATTGCAAATATTTAATCCAGAGCATAATATCTATAAGTATAACTTGTAAACATAATTAATACAACTAGAAAATGTAGAAACCTCATACATGCACTATTCATCTTGTTAATGACCAAGAACACTACACATGTAAACACACAAATTAATAAAACCCTAGATATTTCGAACCTTAGATATGATAACCGAATAACCTTGGAACTACCACCTTCCTCCCAACCATGACCCAAAACCATTCCTGGTTCTAATGAGGATCCCCCTAAGCTGGCTCTAACATGCAAGTGATCTAGAAACCCTAGAGGTGAGGATTCCCGTATTTGGAATATCACGCTCTCTATAAGAATGCTTGCTTTTGGAAATGCTCTCCAAGACTATTATTGGAATAATGATCAGATCCCCCAAGCCTTATCTTGGATGACATCATTGTAGGCAAACTTTTAGGAAAGGGAAGTTGGTTTTAAACTTCAGTTAGATCAAGAATTCATTACTTTCTTGAAAATAATCTTTAATTGATTGATGTGGATTTAATAGTTATTTTGTTTAGCTTAGGAACTTTTTACTAGTTCCTAATTGAACTTTAGAATAGAATATTTATTTAATCATTTTAGTTAATAATAAATAACTAGTTAATTTATTTATTATTTTAGTTATATTTATTTTCATATATGTATCTAATTATTCTTTTATTCACAATATATATAAACTTTACATATTATCTTTAATGTTTTAATTATGCATCATATAACATAGTCTCATTTATTTGATGCTTCCCTTAGCTTATACTATTTCTTTAATTAAGGCCCGAGGTAGGGTTGGTCAACTAATTTAGGCAGCTGTACATCCTCCTTTCATGTTGGATTACCTCGTGTATCATTGTAGTTCTTCCAAATCCTGATGAGAAGTAGATTTGAAAATTTATTTAATCAACTCACAATAAGTATGATAGGGGTCTATTCTATTCAGAGTTGTTCTCACTCAACACTTATTAATTTCAGTAACTCCTAGCACTATTCAGAGCCCAAGCTTAACACTAATAATTGCGAGGTACACTTAGTGCAATTCCAGAGCCTCTCGCTCAACACTAATGCTAGGATGTACTTGTATAATACACCTAGGGATACGGTGTCCAAGGCTTTGATGCTCTAGAGCTTATGCTCAACACAAAATATCATGACTCATGTACTCAAGAGCTTATGCTCAACACAAGATCTCATCACTCATGTGATTCAGGTTTTACGCCGAACACATTATAGAACTCAATCATGCATTCAATCTTCTGCACAATTCATCACAATAACCATATTAGTATATGTATTAAGGTAAATCACATAATAATGCATCTAGTACATCGAACCATGACAACAATCCTTTTTCATCAGTGTCCACACCCAACATATACAATCATATACCATATGATAAAACATATTTATTGGCTTGCATCCAATATATCTAACTTATGAACATAACTCATGTGCAGTGGGACATTACGCCCAATATACAAACATAAACATCAAATTAAATCATAAGCAATGGGACTCATTCCCATTATAGTTAAGGTCAAAATTCAGGATATTACAATCCTCCACACTTAGAACAACACCATCTTGGTGTTTTAGGGATTAGAAATAAAGTCATGAAATAAGGTGGGATAAGCCTCTCTCGCGGTGGCTTCGTTCTCCCAAGTGGCCCCATTAGCTCCAAAGTGCTTCCATTGCACTTTCAGCTAGACTATGGTTCACTTCCTGAGCTTTACTTCTCTTTTGTCTAGAATATGAAGGGGTTCGGGTACAAATTCCCCTTCAGGTTCCACCTATAGCAATGACCAATCAATAACATGTTTAGTATCATATACATATTTCTTCAATAAAATGTGTGGAAAACATTATGAAACTTTATATGAGTAGGTAAAGAAAATTCATGTGCCAATGGCCCTCTCTTGTCCAGTATCTCAAAGGGTCCGCAAAATATTGGTGCCAACTTTCCACATCTTCCCAAGCTCAATGAGCTTCTCTTCACTTTTACTTTTAAGTAAACATGTATCTGGTAATATTTATCTTTTTTTTTCTTATCCGCCTAACTTTTATGGCGATTTTTCACTTCCTTGAGATTATGTTTTACTTTGGTGACTAACTATTCTAGGTCCTTTAATGAGTCTTTCTCTAACATGAGCAGGTTCGTTGGGCTATCCCAAGTAACTAGTGTTCTACACTTCCAGCCATAGAGTACCTTGAAGGGACTCATCTTGGCACAGGTCTGGTATTCGTTGTTATATGAAAACTTTGCGAGGTGCAAATAATCCTCCTACTTGGTGGGATTGTTCATAACATACACTCTAAGCATGTCTTCCAAAATATGGTTTACCCGTTCTGTCTGCGGGTGGTAGGAAGTACTAAAATTTAAATGTGTCTCTAAACTAGAGAATAAATATCTCCAGAAGTTACTGGTAATCTTTGTGTCTCGATCTGAGATGATTTCCTTTGGTATCCCATGCAATATGAATATTTGTTTTAATAATATGTCGACAATGTGAATTGCCTTGTAGGTTAAATTAACTAGAATAAAGTGTGCTGCTTTATACAACTTGTCAACCACTAAAAATATGGAATCATTCTACTTCTTGATATTTGGTAGAACCATAATAAAATACATACTGATAACCTCCCACTTCCATTCTTGGATGGGTAATGGTTGTAGTAATCCCAAAGGATGATGGTGCTTAGCTTTGACTAGGTGACATTCCTAACATTTTGCGATGAATAACGCTATGTCGGCCTTTAACTTAGGCCAAAAAAAGTATTTGTTTACTATCGATATGATATTTTGATATCCCGAATTCCCTGAGAATGGATTCCAATGGAACTCCGTTAGGATTGTTGGTCACTCTATATGTCAATTAATTAAAACCATCATGCAGAATGCTCAATATAAGTTTTCAACCCAGGGAAGTCTTTTATTTCAAAGATAACTTACATTATCTATGCTTAAACACTAAGTAGTTGATGATTGAATAAAATTTCCTACTTATCTATTTTGTCAAACTCTTCCCGTAATCAAATTAATATAAACTACCTATCTAAGAATTCAGAATTGCAATTACTTCCTACAACTTCAATCTAGTAATGAATGATTCTTGAAATAAATATCTAGAATTACTTTTGCAGAAAATTAAATCCCAAATTACTAGACTATATGCATATCCATTGTGACTAGTTAATCCAACCTTAATCTCGAAATGAGAAATGACAGGAATTGAATCAATAGTTCTAAACCATAGTCTGCCTGAGTGAGCAAACCTTAGCAAGACAAATAATTGAAAGGAAACTAAGGGAGAGCTTGACTGTTATAACTATCACACACATGCATAAAAGAATCTAACCTACACTGTCGACTATCACACCACATTGCTGCAGCTTAAAGGAAATGCAAGTACTGAGTATTCAAGGAAACACAACGATTAACATGACTATTGCAGCTACTGAAACAAATTAATATAATGTAACATCCACACCACATAGCTAATCAAGAAAACATCTAATTAACTCGTCAATCTCTATGGGAATGCGGGCCCAGCCTTCGAATAGAGACACCAAAACTAACACAAGTTAAAACACAGAGATCTCAAGAATCCTGCTCTTGGTATTAAAATGGTGAAATGAAGAAATAGTCTGTGTTACAGCTTATACAATAAAATATGATATTGTCCAACCCGTGGCTCTAAATTCTACCTTGTGCTTATACATCCCCAAATGTAACCCTCACCCACTAATATCGGGCAGCCATGAAGATCTACGATCTTCAGGCTGCCCTATTACATGCGTTGTCACAGCTGTGAGTGGAATTAAACAGAGGCAGGGAATATAGGAAATTATGTTTCCTGAGCAAGTAAATGAATAATATAACCAATTTAAGAAAGGTTGAGATGATTGCATCTCACTTCAAGCAGTAGCACGTTGTTGTAGCTCAGTTTGTTGCAGCCCACGTGTAATGATGACCCTTGATTGGATCTGCGTGTATAGACAGGACTGACAAGTTACAACTAATAGTGGATGCTCATATCCTCTCTGGACCACTTGGGATGCTACACCTGTAATGTCTCACAGCTTGCACTATCTTTGTGAAATCATAATAAGTTAGCGAAATGAAAGAAGCAAAGTCCTGATTATAACAATCATAAGCATTAATAAGATGAAACAATAAATAATCATACCTGTGAAGATTCGGGGCTTAAGTGAGGAAAAAATGTATGTTTGGTTCACAAAATGGAATAAGACAAGACAAAGAGGGTATAAGAGATGTGGTTAAAAAGGGGCATTTTGGTATCCAACATTTGCCCCCAACTACTCTGTTGCATGTCCTCGTGCAACAACCTCCGTTAGTCTAAATCAGAATCTCCAATTGTGCCTCGCTCATGGAGAGATGAAAAGTATTAGGAGGATTGAGGTCACTCCCTCCCATCTAGATATCCATTGTGGGCAACCCAATATTTCTAGCACTGCCTTTCTTTTCCTTTTTTTCAATGAAAAATATTTTTTATATGGTTTTGCTGGACACGAAATAAGCGGGAATTTAAATTTGATTTCTAACCAGTTAAATCCATAGCTCCTCATGCAATCGACGTATGCTTCAACACTAGGGAGAGCCTATTTAAAATTCTTGAAGCAATAAGGGTCCCTTTTCTTAATTGATGAAGGGGAAGCCTGCCACCTATGTTCACTGCCCTTGAAAGCCAAACATTGTTGCCTGGAAATATGGCTAACACAAGTGGAGATGACTTTCTCTTGAAGCTCGACCAATTGCTAAGTTTGGATGGGACATTTAAGACTATGTGCTTGATGATTACGAATAAGTCGAGGGGATTGAGTTTCACACCGAATCCAGAGATTACAGTGAGCCACATTGTGAGAGCTTGTATGAAATGAATCCCCCCATTGCGCATGGTTGCTGACAAAAGAAGAAATATCCCTCAACTGGGCATCACCTAGACAAGGAGCAAGATTTGAATATCGATCCAAGGGGCAAACCATTTCATGTAAATAGAGCTCACACAAAATATTCTGCTAAGTGAATCTACTTTTCATGAATGTTTCCAAAAACTGGTTTGAATATGCTGCTTCATAATGTCTCCCTTCTTTTAGTTCCTTCATCTTAAACCAAGTGAACTGTTCATATTAAAATACATGATAAGAGGGAGATGGAGCTCTCGAGCTCATCAATTCTCACGAGAGAAAGTACAGTTGGTATTTCTCGTTTTGCATGGAATTGAACTTCTTCAACTCCTTCAATTCTTTCTGTACTTCTTCCCAATGGTACTTCTGGTATATTATCTCTTCTACCCATGTTTCCCTCAATTCACTGATAGCCTTCCTATGCTGAACAATGGGAATCATTCCTTGCCGGTATCTATCCACCTTCCATTTCTTTACTTCTATTTTCAGCAGTGAATGGAGAGTTAGCCTAGCCTTCTTTTGCTGATCGATTGTGGAGAGAGAATAAAAAAGTAAGAATCCCTAGCTTCTATAGTTGCACAATGTCTTTTTTCACGGTGGCTCTCATACCATGTTAAATTTTCATATGCTAAGCTAGATCATTAACTTATTTCATTTCAATTTCATAACAAAAGCATATAAACAGGATCACTGAAAGATAGACAAGCACAACCATACAAAAAGAACACAAAGATTTATCTTGGCAAAACCCTAAAGAGAAAAACCCACCAAAAGCTAGGGCTTCTTTACTTATTTTTAAATAAAATTTTTAAAAATTAAAAAAATCTAAAACTCTTTAAATATAATTTTGAGACTAAAAAAAATTTTAAATTAATGTTTTAGTTGAAACCTTGGTCACAAAACTTTGATCATAACATTTAACAAAAACAAGGGATTTTTTTTTAAAATTTATTATTAAAAACTTATTATTATTAAAATTTTTAAGTTTAAATCTTTTACTTTTGTATTTAGACACCTTTGCCTAAAAATTTTTAAAATCTTTTTCTTTTCAGAAATTTTGTTAGAGCTTGAACAATTTTTTTTTAAATTTTTCCACTTTAATACTTTAATATAATTATTAAAAAACAAAGGTTTTATAATTTTTTAAAATTTCATTTTTCTTATTATCAAGTCTTAATTTATTTTAATAATAAAATGATTTTTGAAATGAAAACTTAATAAACCATTTCCATCTAAAACCTAGAATCTGGTTTTTCATAGGAATTGGTATGTATACCTTTTGGGCCACCTAATCTCACCATAAGCTTATGATGATCCGAGAGTAGGATTCCAAACGTCTAGATCTTCAACTCTCCAAAGTAGCTCCTTCTTACACTTCAATCATATTCTTATTCTTAATCTTCTTTTCAATAGATCATAGTATTTTTATTCATATTCTTTAATAATGCTATTTTATTTTTACATTAATGTATCTTTTATTTTATTTTTATTTTTATTTTTTAATTTATATTTAATATATATATATTACCATAAGAACCATAACCATCAACAAGATAGCGTTGAAAGTAAATATTGTTTATATCCAAGTTCTATGTAGCTTAACCACTTCTATATATCTATGTTTAAACCTAACACACCTTTTTAAGTGTAATATAATGATAATTTGATTTTCTCCTGAAGATGGACTCAACTATGCAGTCCGAAACGCGTCGAGAACTAAAACTATACACAGTTATCCAATCCCCCTTGAAGATAATTTGATTTTCGTTATGCTATGTGTTTTCAAAGTAAAATAAAGTTGAATTAGTATGCATTCCAGTTTTATTAAATTACGAAGGAATGGAATTGTTAAAATTGACAAATCCCACTCAAAAATAAATACTATGAAGAATCTTTGAGTTTAAAGTCAGAGCTGCACATTATTCTCGATCATTTCATTTAAATGTCGGTGATAGCCACTTTGGTCCTTTATACCTGTCTCTTGCATTTCCTCGGCATTTATTCTAAACTTGCACCTTAAGGCTACTTTCGTGGAATATCTTTTATTATTATTTTAGCTGTGTTTCAGATATTTGAAGCAACGCAACCCACAAATTTCATTTGTAGCACAACCAATTCGACTTTGAGTTGAAAGAAGTTGTGAACGCATCCCTCGCATGTTGTTGTTTTTTCCAATAACTGTTGCCATCCTGCGTGTGCACAGTTTTTGTTTCTGTTATTCCTATAAGGCGTTGAAGAGTGGATTCCTGGAGTAGCCCTCGTTCTTAACGCTCTGAGAATCCAGATGCTCAGTTTTATATCCTGACAAGCTCTAATTGCTTTGATGCTATATGAAATTTCATATGGTCTCTGAGGTTTACTTTTGTTCTGAGGGTTGTAGTTCACGTCTTCAAATATTGGATTATGGTTTCTGATTATATCATGGTTGGGTTAATTTCAGTCCATATTGGCGTGGCCCCGTAATATTCACAATTTCTTGTGTGATTTTTGTGTTTAAATGGAAATTATGACTCCCAAGCCAGCTAATATGAAGAAAACTGAACTGACCTAGCAATGATATAATCAGGTGAGGTTGAGAGACACTAACTACAATCCAACATTTGAGGACGTGATCTACAATCTTGAATGGAAGGATATTGATGCTAATTTAGTTAATGTAATTTAGGATTGATGGCCAAAGAACTCATAGAAAATTGCATTAAATGGGCTTAGTGCTGAAAGCGAGTCCAACTTTTATTGCAGGATAAGCCAAGGGCGCACTAGAGAAGCTAAAATTAATGGATGACTTACATTTATTCGTTCAGTTTCAGGTTTTTTTTTGGTATATGTGGAGATGATTATCTATGTATAACCTTTTGATTTGTTTGTTTATAGATTGACGATCCTAAGAAGTTTCCAGTCGGATCAACAAAAGTTTTTATGCAGAAGGAATTAAGATAGAATAATTATCCTTTGTAAGACAGCTTTTAAATATAATGAAAATTTATTTTTTAATAATTATTTTAGATTATTTTTTCCTTTTTCATGTTGACAATCTTTCATGTTTTTTTTTTCAACTTTTTTAAGTTCATTATAAAATTCATTCTATACAATTTTGTAGCATACTAAAATATTGCTTATATTGACCCTTAAAAAAATTACAAAATCAAAATCATGTATAAAAAAAATCATAATATATACATTTATTGTGAGAGCCTTACAAAGGTTTTCAGATAGTTGCCATTGATATGATATAGGATATTCAAGTTTCTCTTTTAGATTTAAAAGTGGAAATGTTTGGGAGACAAGCTTATTCATTTCTCAATCATGAAAGTATCTAGATAAAAATTATCAATGTTTTTAATTTAAATAATATATTTAATTAGATCTTTAGTCATGTTAGGAAAATAAAAAGTAATGGAAAGAAATCCAATCATACTTACATTATAAACATTTCAAATCTTGTTTATTTAATTTATTTTAAATTCACTATTATGGAAGAAGTAATGAATAGCTATTTGGTTTCCTAATAGCAATACAATTACTAACTTTCAAAACTCACCCACATGACTTAATTATTACAAAGGATTAGTGCAATAAGTAAAGATAAAACAAACTAGTAAAGTAAAGTTGATTGAAGCATCATAAACATGAAAATAAATATCAGAAATTAATTTGATAGCCCATTGAGTTCATAAAAAATAAGTCCATATATATACATAACATTACAAAATATTACAAAGTGATCATTATGAAATCAACCACCACCACTACCATCACTTAAAATCATGTAACATACCATCCTTAATGCACCACTATCATCACTTAAAATCATGTAACATGCCATCGTTAATGCACCACTACCATCACTTAAAATTGTGTAACATACCATCATTAATGCTTAGTGACATAGGCCTACAATGTTACAATTTGCTAAATTTTCACATTGCATATGGATTCAAAGACATCCTAAAAAGGGGTCTCTGAATCCATCTTTAGTTTTAAAATTTTGTATGACAATTGAAAAGGGAGATGTCCCAAGACCTAGGCCCTCTTATGCCAATCTATAGGTTCCTAAATTTCAATCGAGATAAGGGTTACTATTAAGAATGAGCTTCAATCATGGTTTATTGAATATGAGATCTATTTTCAACTAATTGCTGAGCCATTTTGGGCCATTTCAAGGAAACCACTATGAGGCATTTCTAGATGACCATGAAGCATTTTGATGACTTCTTTGGGAAAGTGTAAGAGTACTTCTTCACAATGTAAGTTCAAAGTAGAGGTAATGAGCATGAGAATGGATTGTTTTGGATAAAAAATGCAACAATATATGACCTAAATTCCAATAATTAAACTTAACTACTGTGTTGATTAGTATATATCTACTGAGTCATAAATGCTTCATGAAAATCTCCTTAAGATTCAAACTCATCAATCTGTATACTTTAAGATGGTGACAATTAGGGGCCCTAAGGCTCCCATCCGACATATCCCCCTCCTCGAAGACCTTTTCAACATCATATTTCCTTTTAGCATGATTCAATACTCAAGCTCTTAAGGTTTCTATCCTCTCTTTCATGTTTGCATTTCTTCAAACTCTAACATAGTTGACTTATTCTATGAATCAAATACTTTGTTCTAGTAAGAAAGGAAGTTAGCATGATTCTTGTTATTCCAAGGAATTAAATAAAACATGTCTTACATCTCATATATCATCTTCCAAAGAGATGAAAATAACTAGCACGAGTTTGAAACTACGCCAAAAAAACCAAAAAATAGCTATAGCAGACTTACAATATCTACTCCACATTCATATGAGATTTGCAATCTCACAACTTCTTAGCAAAAACACAAAGTCTTAGCAGAAAAACTAATTCCTAACGAGACTGAACCCAAAAAATAACTATTCAAGATATCAAATTCAACAAAGCTCCACAAATTCAGTCTATATGAAAGATATCAAAAGATCCCTCAATGATAAGCTCCTCCTCCATATATTATTCAAAGAGAAGTGTTCTTTCGCTCCTATCAATGGCTCTTTTAGATAATTCATCAATAATTATATTAAAATCCCTGTAGATGTGACATATAGAGAATTCACATCTACAGGGAACCATGAACTAGAAAAATGTTTGATAACATTGATCCAATGATAGAACCTCTTATTTTTTTCTTCCATTTGATAATTTATAATAACCTATGAAACACCATAAATCAGTACAACTACTATAATGTAAAAAAATTATTTTCTCTCTAGTAATTTTTTTTAATATTTTAATGGTGTTTTGATTGTTTTTAATTTTATATAAAATAATTTATATTTTATTTAGAAAATTAATATACTTCAAACTTATACAGATTTTCTTTTTTAACTTAAAGATACATCAATTAACAAAATATGCATTTTACATAATATATTGCTAAAGAGATGTATTCTACATAATAGTTGGGAAGTAGAAAAGTGTAAAGTTTTGGAAAGCATACATAGAATAATGTGGTTTTTATTTAAATTGTATGCAAAGGATGTTGGACTTCACAAAGAAAAAAATACCCATGTACACGAAACTATGAGTTGATTTATTTATTTTGTGTGCAAAGATGTAGTAGTACACATGTTTTTTTGTATTTTTATAATTTGATTTAAGAAAATTTGTATAGTAAATGATTGGTTTCTAAAAGGTATGTCTTTCAATTTTGATTTAGCTAGAGAATATGTAAAATATTTTTTTATTAAAATCATGCGAGAGAATTGAATGATTTACATGGCATACAATGAAAATTATGTAAACTAATTTTTTTTCAAATATGTACTAATATAAGATGTGAAAGGGTAAGATAACAATGAATAACAATCGTCATAAAAGAAAAATGTAAATTGGTTATTTACTAGGAGAGCCATTCAATATATGGTTGGTAGATGTTGATAGACTCAACCACAATATCAACAATAATGATTAAATGATATGCGATTAATCAGTATCAGAAAATGCATTAGAAGTATAGCAACAATTCGACCAACAATTTACCTGAATCTAAGAGTTTAACAGTACATTTAAATCCTCGATGCAGTAGGCACAATATCAAGTCATGTTTCCATAGATATCTAAAGAAGAAGCGTCCATCGAGTGGTTTCCATCTAGCAAAAATTTCCTACAAAATTATATTGCCTTTGTGAGATCTAATTGTATAGAAAAAATTATATGATATGAGACGATAATGTAGACTTACTAATTATGATAATTACTAGATACATTTATAGCCTCTTCGACCTCGTCATTGAATTGAATCTTGCACCTCTTTTGACTCCATGAAGTATTTTGTGACACATTCTGCTAGCATAGAAACAAATTTTGTGTTAAAAAATGGGGATATATATAACCCTAGTATGAGGCCAACTAATTTGTTGTCTTTACGCACGCCAACTTACCTTGTAGATCTTTAGCCAATATTTCCTTGGTATGTATAATTGAATTGTGAATATCATATCTAGCCCATATGAGAAAGGGAACATGTTTATTAGTAAACATAGTGCATACCCTATGACTATCATATCTATCCTATGATGCCCCATTTGAAACATGTTTTCCATGTGATAACTAGAGATGGTTATGACATTGAAGTTGAAAATGAAGATGACCATTTCCTAATCGTCTCTTTACTTGATCACTAGAAAGAAACATGGATATGTGGACACGTAGTGAAGTTCCCAACCAAAATAGAGGAAGATCATTATTTTCTATGTGCATTCCCTTATTGTCTCAAATATTAATTTAAAAATTGTTTTTCCTTAACAATTAATCCACATTTGTTAGACTTCTTAAGGTAGATATTTATATTGGTTTTGTGCATCTCCTTTGAGTGAATACAAGAAAAACTTCATCAACATGTCCTCATGATGAATGTTCATTTGATGCATTTGTTCATGGAATTCTAATAAGTTCTCTATAGGATTATCGTCCTAATGTTATTTGAATCTCGGAAGGTGACCTTCCCATTGATTTGTAGTTGGAACAACATTTGGAAAACCATGAAAATTAGAAAATTTTAAACGAGATAACCTTGCAACAAAAATGGCATCCATTCAATAAATCTTTGACATTTTTAACTAGTGGAGTCACTAGGTGAAAGATGCAGTCGGAATTGTTTATCCAATTATTATCCACCATAAAGAACTAGCTCTAAAAAATATGAAACACTCAAGAAAAATTTTCAAATTCGGTCCTCGAAAATGATGTTAGAAGCTATTATCTCTAAAGTTTGCAACTTGAGTGCTACGGGCAGAGTTAGAGCATCTCAATTGTGATAATTGTTTGGTTTGATATGGTAGATCAAATAAAAGTGGTTTAGAAGGAATTACCAAAGAAGTATCAGTTAGTATTAGCAACACTTTGTAGATCAGAGGCATGACTGTTATGAGCTAGACATTAATAATGTAAGGAAATTCTACTCCAAAACAATGTTTTTAAATAACATAATCCACTAGAATACCTCTCATTGATTTCAGGAAACAAACAATAAAGGTGTCATTGTTGTTTGATCTAAAACAATGAAACAACTGATGTAGTGTAAAACTTAACCCTGTATTCAATTTAATAATGAATTTGTTGAAAATGATGACGATACAACCATTGTTGATGATGAAATGCTTCAAATGGTGAATGATGCTTATCAATGTATTAATAAATATATCAACGAGATTTGTGAAAATGAGGGTTTGGAATCAAGCGAGGTAAGAAATGAGGTTAATGAATATAAGAAATTAATAAAAAATGTCAAATACCATTGGACTTGGGTTTTATTCATTTCACAAACTTTCAACAATCATGAAATTATACAAGTGATGAACGAATGGTAAGATTCAAGTTTTGGTCAAATGTTAAAGTTGCAAAAAGAGATGCTTTCTAAAGATAATACACTTCCATACTCTACTCATGCTGCAAAAAGTTCATAAAATCATTGGTATTACATTATGATATCACAAGTAAATTTGAACCCAAAATTGGATGGTATATTTGTCTGAATTTCGATAACACTTCGTCTAACATCCGATAAAGTAGATTATTTTTAAACGTCAGTAAATATTCATTGGATATTCGATGGATACATCAAGTTTTCATACATAAAAAAACCAATCATCGTATAACTGACAAGTAAGGACCACATACCCACAACAAAAATTTGACGATCTCTCGTCAAATTTCTGACACATACTTCGTTGGTTAACTAACAACATATTCCTCCAAGGTTGTCGAATAAACGACATGTAAGGAACATTTATCCATGGAAAAATATGATGATCTTTCGTCAAATTTCCAACACATAATTGGTCAATTAACTGATATCTTATTCCTCCTAGGGTGTCGAATAATCGACATGTATGCGTAGGAAATTTGACGACGGATCCGACAACCTTTGCCATCGAAGGTATAACATCCTTCCCGGATTATTGTTGGGTGTCCGTCAGATATTAGAAACAACCCTAGAAAAATTGTTGACTCCTTTACCAGCAATTCTATATAAACATCATCAGATATAGTCAATGTTGTCGTAAAAAATGCGACAGTATTGAGTAATTAAAGAAAAATCTATGTCCATCTTGAAATTTGAGAAAGTAGCATTTTTATGTCTAAATGTTAGAAAGGAACATATTTTGGGGACTAATGTTACTTGCTTTAATCTATTTGATGGAATTAATTGATCGAAATCATTATGATAGTACCTAGGGGGTTGGGAGGCAATCAATAGGATGCCTATAGATTTTAGGAACAAAGTAACATTAGAGAACCAACATTGGTGTCCTAGAAGGGGTAGAAGTATTCTCCTTTTACGACCAAGGTGATATGAAAGGGTACCACACTCTACATGGTGTTGAGTCATTTAGACATGAAATCTTTTTTGGAAGGAGATCAAATTTCAAATAGTTTTTAGATTAAAAAAGAGAGAAAAAAATTATTATTCAATGATGTATTACAACAAATAATGTGTTGTAGCGTAAAAAAATGGAATCTCGACTTTTTCCTAATTAGGTGAAAGTAGACCAAGTCCCCAAACTTGAATCCATAAATTGCTTTGGGGCCATAGATATAAATGACAAGAAATTGTAGGGACATCTAAGGACTAAGTAATAAAAATTATCTCCATACAAAGGGGTATAAGGGCGCGCACACGAAGTTGGTTCCACTTTTTGGTGCCACTTAGGAAATTAGAAACACACTTCTGAAGTGCAAATCAAGAATGCATATGCATTATTGATGGTACGTTTGGAATAACCCGAGCCCAAACAAAAGGCTAAGTTTTGTGAAAACATATTGCATTTTCAATATATCACATATGCATTTTGTAATGTTAAATATCGCATATGCGATATTTAACATTATTGTTGGAAGGATTGTTAAATGATCATAATGGATGTGGAAGACACGGTTGATACCTATCCATACTAATGATACCCATTCATGCATCATGTTGGTTCCTTGCATCCATACATCATGTTGGTTCATTGCTTCATGCTTCAATCTTGCTTCATTAAAGGTGATGGTTCATGGGATGATATGAGTAGGGTGGATTTTTTTAGGTTTTATGAAGAAACCATTGTGGAGGATATATGATCTAAAGATATTCTAAATGTAGAGATCGAAAGCCATGATTTTATAGTAACCATTCAACAACCCTTCCATCTCACTCTCTTCTTCCACTAACTTCCCATTGAAGGTTTCCTACTTCCAACAACACCCAATCAATCAATTTCATTTTGCTATTTGCATTGGATGGACTACAATAGCAAGGTCCAAAACATATCTATAAATTTTCCTAGAATTTATTTTTCATACAAAACAATATGGCATAAGTGAAAAATGTGAATTATATATATTGTTCTATTCGAGTTTGTTTGAATAGAATGTTTGTGCCAATATTGTAATCTCAGAAGGAACAAGATCAATCATATAATTTCTCATAGCCTCCATATTATAATGAACTTTGAATGACACTCTTTTCATCCTTCCTACTCTTTCCAACCTTCCATCAACTAGTAGATAGGTAAGCCTAAATTTTTCTTCATTAACGTATGAGCTATTAATACACAATAATCCATTTGGTATTGTATCATGAATTCTTCGAATTAAATTATATTTGGATAGAACAAGGAATGTAAGAGGACTCAGAAATGTTTCTTACATACCATAAGATATTTAGTGCTTATAAGTTGAAAGCAGTATGTGCAAAGGGAAATAATGATCAATGCTATTAAATAATAACAAAATAGTGATATTATCTCCACATAGTAGTATGTTAACATTGCATAGTACATATGGCTAATAATGGATCTCCACAATGTGCCTAGAAAATATAAACAAATGATACCACATATTACCCTTGATAAAAAAACATGCAATATAGTGTTTCTTACTTTTCAATATCACATATGCGATATATATCGCAAGTGCGATATATTGCATATGCGATATTGAAAAGAAAAAAATTAAAACAGAGGCCACAGGCCCCTCAAATTTCATTTGTACAAGATCGAGACAACGAAAACCACAAGGGCGAAATAGCACAAGTGCGATTTGCATTTTAGCTTTTCGAGGTCAAGTTCGAGGTCGATTGCTCCAATGGCAGGTAAATTATAGATTATCCTTTTCACTTAGTCTTCCATTCTTTAATTTTTTCCATAATTTCATTGTTTTTATAATTATTTAAAAAAAAAAATTGAATGTTCAATCAAATAATGATTAAAAATAAAATAACTTGTAGTTTTTTGTTTAAATATTAATAGACAATAGAAATGAACAACACAATTTGGAAAACCCACCCTCTAATAACCCACAACAACATAACCCACAACAACCTAACCCACAACCTAACCCAAACCCAAACCCAAACCTAGAGGGGGAACAAGATAGAAACACACAGATTATTGCGTGCTTGGTGTCATTGAGGCGCCTTAGCTCATCTATTAGAGGGGGAGATCATTTGAGAGAGTCTTTAGCCGATTCCTTGGACACAATAATAGACACAATTACCGAAGCCCAAGGAGCTCTATACAACATTACCTTGTACAGAGAATCCAGGAGGCAATACTACTCCAATGGATTGACTCATAAAGACATCAAATCCCTTAAAATTACAAAAAACTAGTTATTTTCATTATTCCAGGACCCTAGCACTAGATTGGTTCCAACCACAAGTCGAGCACACATTTCCATAGACTGGTGCATTGAACCAAATATAAAGGCCAATTGGATGGATCGTTGGTATATAGTCTTCGATGAAGACCCCGATGGGAATAGGGACACCCATTTTATTTCCTTAGGAAGTTGTATGTAGAATTCATCCTGGGGAAACATGTTAACTACTTCGATCTCTTAGGAAACTAGAGTGTTGGTCATGGGATGCCCCAAGATAGGGAAGGTGCTAGGACAGATCGTAACCTTGTGCCATGCCCACCACACACACCAAAACCCCCTCAGGTATATCCTCCTGTAGGTCTTGTGATTGAGAATACACAGGAGGCATTATTTGACATGGCAGATACATTGCTTCGGCATGGGACTGGTGTCCAAGGAAATGTAGACCAAGGGGCTAGCACTTCTAAGGCGGGCCCATCTACAGATCACAGAGGAGATGTAGAGTCTTCAGAGCATCATGTTACTCCACACCCTTGCACATCGTGTGGAGGCATATGCTATGGCCCTGCTTCCAACTTCCAAGACGATGGATTACTTCGCTTTGTAAGTAAAACTCATTATTTTCATATTATGATAGTTTCATGTCAAAATGTTCAATTGTTTCGCAATTTATTTCTATTTAATTATCTGACAAATTATGTGAACAAATATACAGCTGGTGTCCCATGGCACACCACAGTCGCATAGTCCGTCGATCAACGTTGAGAACATTGATGCAGCTATCAATATTGCTTATGGGTTTGGTTCTTCACCAATAGGGGTAAGAACTATACTTGTTAATTTTTAACTTTATTTACATATTTATAGTATAGATTGTAACATTCAATATATATCCTAATTTTGATACAACATGTTTTATGCAGGTTGACCAGGATTAGTATATTGTATCACAGCCTATTCCCTCTCATGCAGAGGTAGATTCGTAGACACAGGTATTATTTGAAATATGCTTTTAATTACGTTTCGCTTTCTTTGGAAAAATCATTTCGTAACTTGTATCACTTTGACAAATGTTAATTTATGCAGGAACCTATTGTGACAGTGGTTCTTGAAGAGCACCAAAGCGAGGTTGTTGTCAACCCACCTCTTCCCTTCAGCCAGGTATGTATGTTTCTCTTTCTTTGGTAGTTCATGATTTTCCTTCCAGGTAGTATATATGTCTCTGATTCACTATTTTATATGAAATTGACATATATATGTTATTTTATATGCAGGCCCCTAGTGAGGCACCGGTGTGTGAAGAGCACCAAACCGGTGGCCCACCTTTGACAAGCCAGCAGGTATGTTTATGTAGATCACTTTCTTTGTACCTTTGT